>CAWUFW010000341.1:4392500-4720275 GCA_963921515.1 Calotriton arnoldi
CATGAGTGAGTGTGTGAATAACCAACGCAGGTCGTAGGTTATTGTGTGCAGAACATCGAATGATTGAATCCTATCGAGTGTGTTAAAGGCGATTGTCCGGTCGTTTCGCGGACAGACGATTGCCAGATTGAGGTCAACAAGCTCAAGAGGCTGATCGGTCATTGGTAAGACTGACGGTCAGAGAGGTAATTGTTCGGTAGGACGGACATTATTTCAGAGTATAATTGGGACGAATGCGAGTGAGAACAAGTGAATTAGAAAGGAGGGGAACTGCTGCGAGCGGAGGAAAAGTGACGTCAGACAAGAGCCGCGCTGCGATAGGCCGGTTGGTGTGAACCGCGCTGGGATTGGTGGATTGAAATCAGGAAGTAAAAGCGGACATTTTGAGTGCGAATAACAAAGTTGATTCATCATGAAATGTTTTAAAGCTTTAAGGGAACTTTGTAGAGGTGATAGACGTGTGGTTGTTCGGGAGGGAGAGGAAGCTCCTCCTGAGGACACACCAGCACATTATATGGCAAAGAATGTAGGATTGCATACTATAATTTGGCTCGAGAATTGGCATAAAATGACAGAAACAGAAGGAGATTTGTCGTTCCTCGATATGGTACTTTCAGGTTAGAGGTGCTGTACCAGCTCAAGAGTGTAATGGCTTCATTACGACCACTACCTAGACCAACACAGTTTGAGGCACTACATGCGTGGATAAGGGCAGCGTATGATAGGAAGAAGGACAGATGCCAAGAAAGGGTGAAGAAATCGGTCAGGGCATTTCAAGATGCAAGGTGGGATGCCTTGGAGAAAAGGTGGAGAGCAGACACGATCGAAGGAGATAAGTTATACCCACTGCTGATACAAAATGGAAAGATAACAAGAGTCGATGAGGACGACAGTGATTTAGATGACAGTTTGTTGGATAGGATGTTGGCGGAGAGGCCACCACCATTTAACCCAGATTCAGAAGAGGGAAAGACGACCCCAGCAGTGGCAATAGTTGATGAGAGCCAGAACCAGACTAGCATGAGAGTAGTGGGAAGAATTTCCACAGGAACGGAGGGGGCTACGGCGTCTATGATAACACAGCCTCCTGCGGGGAACACAAGATTACCGGACTCTTTGACAGTACCGGTTACCATTGGCCCTATAGTACCGGTATATGACCCAGACCGAGTGAGAGAAGGGAGCTCCGTGCCGATGAGAAGGGAAGAAGGAAACAGTGAGAGTGGGAATGGGTTTGGAGTAAGGGTGGTTCATTTCCCAAGACCAATAGACACAAGTACGCCGTTACCGGCTACTGCGGACTCTTCATGTGGACAAGAAGAGGAGAGACCGGAAAGACCGAGGTCTTTACGGGAATCTAAGTCAGCTTTGAGGGAGTGGACACAAACAGTGACGAACCAAGAGGATAGGATGCAAAGAGATAGGGCACAAAATGTCTCGGAAGACAGACCAGGTTCCAGGAATATAGAAGGGAATAGGTCACAAGGACAGAATAGTGACTGTGATGAGCGAGATGGCTCGGGTTGTCGAGATGTACTGAGGAGTGCAGTACAGGCAAGGTTGCTAGACGTAGTGAGGCTGAAAGCAGAGGTAGACGAAATGATCAGTGGGGGTCTGCCTTTGGAAAGGATAGAAATTTATGGATCAGATGAGCTGCTGTTTGTAGCAAAAGATGTGACTCGAAAAGCTAGAATGGCACATGATAGATTGAAGGAATTGGCCAAAAGATATGAGGTGGACCTGAACAAAACTAAAGCGTTGCAAGGACCACATAGACTACAGTACAGTGACCAGGAGCTGGAGGAGAAAAGACTAACAGGATTAAGGACACATACCAGAGACCTGATCATAGGAATGAGAATATGGATTTTGTTGGACAAATGGGAAGAAAGGTGGTCCAAAAAGAAACCAGTAAAGAGAGCAGAAGAGAAACGCCGCCGCCAGGAGGGGGGCGACGGGTGTTGGAAATTTTCCTTTACGGGAAGTACAGAATGGAGGGTACGTGCATGTGCCGTGGAATAGAGGTGATTTGGCTGCATTTACAAATGATTTTCCTCGGCTGAGGGAAAAACCGGTGGAGTGGTACAAGCAGGTTGAGCGGTTTGTGAAGATTTCAAAAGTATTGTGGATTGATTTGAACACTTTGTTTGACATAGTGGTACCAGGAGATTTGTGGACAGCATGTAAAGTCGCTATTGAGTGGCCGACTTCGGAACCGAAAAGAGAGGCGGTTACAAATGGTCCATCACCTGATGTCATGAAAAAGTATGAGCAGGTGATTACATGGTTGAAGTCGAAGATTTCACCTCAGGATATAGATTGGGTTAAGATAGATCGGACTGTACAGGAACCCAAGGAAACGGTGCATGAGTATTACGAAAGACTTCTGCAAGTTTTTAAACAGTATAGTGGGTTAGATGTTTTGGACCCTAAGGATATGGGACAGTTTGTCTCAAAGTTTGTAACGGGTCTGAGAGGGGAAATCAGCCTCATGATACAGCACCATTTGATCTGCTGGCAGAACAAGCCACTAGATGAAATTTTGCGGTATGCGAGATACTGTAGTGATGAGGTGGAATCAAAACATCGAAAGCTAAAAGACAAATTAATGCTTGTCCAGATGCAGACAGCACAGAGTCAGCCTAGTGGAGGGACCTTAGGAAGAAAGCAAGGAAATTTCCAGGGAAACCAGAATGGGCAGGTACAGGGAAAGGGAAAACCAGTAGACCCCAAGACAGGAGTGGACGTGGCCACATTGAAGAAGACCACTGCGTGTCATCTTTGTCGCCAGGTCGGACATTGGAAACGCGAGTGTCCTTTGAACCCAGCTAATCAGGTACAGGAAGAGGAAGAGGGGCTCAGGCACCCGCGCAAGAGGTAGTTAACACAATAACGAGACCTAGGACGATGAAAGGGGGTTTACAATTCTCACGCTCAGATTCCCCAAGCTCCAAGGATTTCACAAGGAACACGAACGTACCAACAGATGCCCCTGTTCGAACGCTATGATGAGGATAGCTCAGACCCTTTATCCTGACGGTGCCTGAGGGGAGGAAGACTGCACACTTGGAGCGGTCTTGGAGGTAGACCAGAGAGGACCTTTTGTGGAGGCAGAGATTGAGGGCAATCCTGCAACACTTTTGGTTGATACTGGAGCTACCCGGTCTACTGTAAGATCTGCAGTAGTCCCTAACCTACCCCTCTCGGGACAATCAATCCAGGTTGTTGGAGTAGCGAACAAGAAAATAAGCAGCCCATTGACAGAACCGATCTTAGTAAAGATAGGTACTTTCCAAACTAGACATCAGTTTGTAGTGTGTGATACGAGTCCAGTTTGTCTTTTGGGAAGAGATCTGTTGTGCAAGTTGAACTGCACGATTTATTGCACACCACGGGGAGTGGAGGTCCAGACGAGAGATGATGATGCTGACTTTAAGATTGCCAATCAGCATTTGTGTATAGATCTGTACCCAATGGTGACGGTGGAAGAACTTCCACCTGATCTGAGAGACGCAGTGTCGCCTGTGGTGTGGGATTTCGCAGGAGACGAAATAGGTTTAATCAGAGGGGTTGAACCAGTGCGGATTGAGGTGAAACAGAATGTTGATTTCCTAGAACACCTCAATACAATTTATCGATAGAAACGATTGCAGGAATAAAACCTGTGATCGAGACTTTCATTAAGAAGGGTATTTTGAAGGAGATCAGAGGTAGTCCCTGTAATTCACCCATAATGGGACTACAGAAACCGAGCGGGAAATACAGGATCGTGCAAGACCTGCGAAAGGTCAACATGATAGTTGTCCCTTGTTGTCCAGTGGTACCGAATCCTTCAGTAATACTGTTCCAGATCCCATGTGAAGCCGAGTGGTTTACGGTTATCGATTTGTGTCAAGCCTTCTTTCGATACCGCTCCACGAGGAAAGCCAATTTCTTTTGCGTTCAGGCTAGAAAATCGCGTGTTAACATGGTGTTGTATCCCTCAAGGGTATACGGAAAGTCCATCGATCTTTAACCAGATCCTGAAGAAGAACCTTGAGAGTCTTGTGTTGCCGCAGAACTCAGTTCTCGTGCAGTACATAGATGACTTGCTCATTGCCTCAGAAACAGAAGATGCTTGCAGAATCGACACAGTAGCCTTGTTGAACCACTTAGCAGAGAATGGACATAAGGTGTCCCCGAACAAGCTGCAGTACTGTTTGAATGAGGTACAGTACTTGGGACACAGATTAGAAAAAGGCAAGAGGAAGGTGTCACCAGATCGAATTGAGGCAATAATGAGCATGGCGGTACCCACTACACAGAGGGAAGTTAGGATGTTTCTGGGAATGGTTGGCTATTGTCGACAGTGGATTCCTAGTTTCTCCTTGAGAGCAAAGCCCCTGCAGAGGCTTACACACAAGGATGTGAGTGATCCGGTACCATGGGACGAGGAGTGCTTGATGTCATTCCTGAAGTTGAGAGATGATTTGTGCAGGGCTCCCGCACTGGGAATGCCTGATTACAACAAGGCCTTTTCATTGTTTTGTTACGAGAGAGGAGGATGTGCATTAGCAGTGTTAGCTCAGAACCATGGAGGTGTCCGTAGACCAGTTGCCTATTTTTCAGCTACTTTAGATCCAGTAGCTTCTGCGTTGCCCGGATGTCTAAGATCCGTTGCTGCAACAGGTGTCAGCATTGAAAGATGTGAAAGCATTGTAATGGGACATCCATTGACTGTACATGTACCACATTCGGTTGAGTTATTAATGACCAGGACCAAGACCCAGCACCTAACGAACAATAGGTTAACGAGGTACGAGCAAGTCATACTTGCCGCAGAGAATGTGACTCTGAAAAGGTGCTCCATCTTGAACCCTGCGACATTGATGCCTATACCGAACACAGATGATGAAGATTGTGAGGACCATGACTGTCTCGATGTGACCGAACTTTGCACCAAACCGAGACCTGACATTGTCGATGAGCCATTGGCCGACCCAGATGAAATTTTCTTTGTCGATGGTTCATGCTTAAGAGACAGTGTGGGGCAATTGAGAGCAGCGTTTGCTGTATGTACCATTTCAGGAGTGGTCGACGCTGCTTGCCTAGAAGGAGTACGCTCCGCGCAGGTAGCTGAGATCATTGCCTTGACCCGTGCCTGTTTGGCCGCTGATCGAGTCGAATCACGATTTACACAGACAGCCAATACGGCTTTGGCGTGGTGCATGACTTCGGGCAGTTATGGTCTCAGAGGGGATTTTTGACATCATCTGGCTCACCCATTCGTAATGGAGAATATGTAAGACAATTGTTAGAAGCATTACAGCATCCGAAAGAAATTGCTGTTGTAAAGTGTTCGGCCCATGGAAAGGGGGAGGACTTTGTATCCTTGGGTAATAACTACGCAGATGAGGTAGCCCGCTTCTGCGCAGAACAAGGATGCATATACACAGGCAGGGAGATAGAAGAGAGCCAAGAGGGAACCGATCTCAGTATAATGTTGACCATGGCAGACACTTGGGAAGAGCTTAAGAGATTGCAAGATGAAGTCTCAACCAAGGAAAGAGAGGGCTGGATCAAAGCTGGGTGCGAGAGAGGAGAAGTGGATGTGTGGGTATCCAACGATGGGAGAGCTGTGTTGCCGGAAGAATTGTTGAGTCCGATGGCTAGATTGATACATGGACAGGCACACCTGGGTAGAGACGCAATGATGAGAGTGTTCAGACAGACGTGGTATAACCCACGTTTCCGAGCAATGGCTGAGACGGTATGTCAGAGGTGTGTTACATGTCAACAGATGAATGCTGGAAAGAAAACTGTAGTTACACTGAGTCATATTGGAAGGTCAGGAGGGCCCTTCAATAGACTACAGCTGGATTTCGTGGAGATGCCTAGGTGCAATGGCTTGAGGTACATTCTAGTGATAGTATGTATATTCTCACGGTGGGTGGAGGCATACCCCACACGCAGGTGTGACACTCTGACAGTGGCTAAATTACTGTTGAGGGAGCTTATCCCTAGATTCGGGATCCCGACCTCTTTGGAATCAGATAGAGGTGGGCACTTCCATAGCGAAATCATGAAGTTACTTTGTGCAGCATTGAACATTGACCAGAGACTCCACTGTAGCTACAGACCAGAGGCTTCTGGGATGGTGGAACAAGTTAATGGAACTTTGAAAGCCCGGATGGCAAAAATGTGTTCTTCAACATCCCTGAAATGGCCCGACGCCTTGCCACTGGTGCTCATGAGCATGCGAAGTGTCCCAGACAGAAAGACCGGGTTGTCCCCCCATGAAATCCTAATGGGAAGGGCAATGAGACTGCCAGCAGTACCAGCTACAGCCTTGATAAGCATCACTGATGATTTGATTCTCGATTACTGTAAAGGACTCTCTGATGTGGTCCGTTCTGTATCCCAGCAGGTGCAAGCAGCTGTGGTTCCAGCCTCGAGTGATCTGTGCCACGACTTGTGTCCCGGTGACTGGGTGCTAGTCCGGAAGCACGTGAGGAAGAGTTGTTTGGATGCCCGTTGGCGTGGTCCGTATCAGGTGATTCTGATCACGAACACAGCAGTAAAGTGTGGAGGATTGCCGAACTGGGTGCATGCTTCCCATACCCGCAGAGTTCCAGCACCCTTGGAAGAAACAGCTCCTCTCGTAAATGAAAACTCCAGCGGATGTGGCAGGGCCACATGAGAGGACAAGTCAAGCTGTAAGGGTCGCTGACACAGAAGGCGGTGCACTAGAGCAAGCAGAAGGGGTTTCCACAGTTCGAACCCTGACACAGACACCGAAGATAGAAACGGTGCAGTGGGCGGAGAAGAGTCAGATTCAGCCGAAAGAGGAAGTAGTGCACTGGGTATAGAAGGGGAAGGCAGACAAACGAACAGACGTGCAGAAAGTTGGCCTGAGAGACAGAGGCGACTGAACTTGAGGTTAGCACCTGAGAGAGACCTTGCTCCAGTGTCTGAAGTATCTGAAACAGAAGCAAGTGACGAAGACCAAGCACAAGACAGTCGGCGAAGGTCAAAGAGAACAAGAGTGCCTTGTCGCAGATACTCTACCCCTGAGTGGACTTACACTGTGTTTGATGCAGGGGGTGGTGAATACAGGGAGACTGAAGTCAGTGGAGGTGTTCAGTCGGAGCCCGAAACTGGTGGTGAAGGTGGTGCTGCGGATGCCAGGGTTCGAGATAGACGGAACACTGACACTCACGATTCCGAATCCCCCACTTCTGAGTGAAGTCCGAAACTTGCTTTTGCATCGGGTCGAATTCCCGCCTTTTGGAGCTGAGCCGTTTTCACACGAAGTGCTGCTTTTGCGTCTTGAACTTTTGTATCACGTTCTGGTCGTGCTCAATGAGGATCTCATTATGGATCAGTAAAGAACTGTAAATAAAAGTCTAAAAGAAGAAGATAACCTAGGTCCGAGTGGAAGAAGAATAAACTTAGGGACTTTCCACAAGAAGAGGAACGAAAACTAGGGAAGTCTTTTTCTAGACTGTGTAAATAAGTTGTGGTCGGAAAGGGAAAGCCCGGAGATTTCATGGTTGCTTGAGCTGGTTGAGCAAGTCACAAATAAAGGACAGAGACCTTTCCAGAGTTCTTTGCGATAACCAAGACTTTTTGAGAACTTTCGAAATCATGGAGCCGGGAGATCCCAATCGTAGATCAAAGTGGATTGTAGGCATCCTTATAAGTAGTGTGATCATTTCTATAATCATAGTAGTTGTAGTCTCATATACTGGTTCGCACGAGCCAGAAGTAGAGGAGGTGACAGGGACACCTACACCTATCACACCTAGTCAGAAGGGGGTAGACAGGGCAGCTGATAGAGCTATGATATTAGAAGAAAGTCGTAGATTACATGTAGATTTGTCTAAGGGTGATTTTAAGCTTAATGCGTATGCTAAGTTGTTGTATGAGTATGTTGACGTGATGGATGCGAAAGATTGTTATGTGTGTATGCAGTTGCCTACTTCGGTGGATGAGGGTATTAGGTATCATCATCTTCCACTGACTTATGGTATTTCTTGTAGTCTTTTGCTTAGTTTGTTTTATGAGAGAGAGCAGTTTGAGTATTTCTTTTCCAATTTCGACGCAGTGCTTCCTGAAGTCCCAGCTTACAAGCATTTGAATAAGTATGATTATTATAAGACCGAGGACAGACTGAGGAAGTACTTCATACCGAGTTTGGAATTGGATACAGCATTTGCACACAGACACAATCTGACTTGCTTGATGTCGGATGTAGAGAGAAAGTTTGTAGATCAGGTTGAAGATCGGTATAGAAAGCTGACTGAATCCCGAGATTTAGGGCATCACAGGACAGATTGGACGGAGGAAGAGCGGTTGCATAAGACCAGGGGAAGCTATGGTCCTATAGCGTTAGATAAGGAGCAGAGGGGTAAGTTGTGTATAAGGCGTTATCAGACTTACTACGAAAAGGTTCCAGTGGGACAGAGTACTTGTGATCACGTTTTCACCATGGCAGATGTGGCAAAAGATTTTCTCCAAGGTCCTGTACAAGTGATACCTACGGTGTATTACGTTTGTGGGAAGAATGCTTATGTGAGGTTGCCTGCAAATTGGTATGGAACATGTTATTTGTCAATAATATTTCCAAAGATTTACCATACAGAAGACTTAAATCTTCTGGAGGGTGGAGAGCATTCAAGAACGAGAAGAGCTGCAAGTGCAGGAATTGTTGTGGGGGATATCTTTGGAGCCATGATACCTAGTCTAGGAGTAGTCTTGAATGATGTGAAGATCCGGAGGTTAGCGACTGTGGTGGATGAATTTTCGATGAACACAGCAAAGTCGTTGGTGTTGGTGGAAGGAGAGATGTTGTCGATAAGGGGAATGGTTTTGCAGAATCGCCTTGCTTTGGATGTCCTATTGGCAAAAGAGGGCGGAGTCTGTAAAATGCTGAAGGTTCAAGAGTGCTGCACTTATATACCAGACCGTAGCAAGGATCTGGAGAAATATATAAGTAACATCACTATGATCCACACAAAGATAGCGGATTTGACCGAAGAAGGGGCCTGGGAAAAGGTAGGAAAGGGTTTTGGTCAAGTGGGAGGTTGGTTTGCGAACCTAGGAAAGGGATTCCTTGGGTACTTCCTGAGACCACTCCTTATTTTGGTGGTTTGTGTGGCTGGCTTGTGGATTATGATCAAGGCCTACAAATGGTATCGAGCAGGCAGAGTCAAGAGAGCTTTGAGGGAAAATGACATGAGATTGGCAAGATTGCAGGACAATCAGTATAAAAGGCTCAAGAGCATGGAGAACTTCAGATCAGGGAAGATGGGAACAAGTTCTGTTTAGGTCGGTTCCTTCTCCGAGGGAGTAGAATGAGATGTGATGACAGGAGTCATCAAAGGGGAACTGATAGAGCGAAATGTTCTTGTAAATTGTAGGGGTGCATCATAATCACTGATAGGCCGCACCCACATGTATTCAGACATATATTCGTTTATATTCATTGTATACTCATGCATGTTTAGCATAGAATGAATAGTTCACTGAGACGAAGTGAACTCAGCAGTATAATGGTGCTAGGATAATGATGTAATGTAATGCTTATTGAATTGTGAGAACATAATGCATAGAGAAATTAGTTTGTGGATGTAATGTAATTGCAGTAGTTTAAACGTGCACCATATTAAAGTTGCACATGTAATTCAGTGTTTGCATATGAAGTGTAATGAAAATGCTTATAGGGAAACATAAGATGTGTGTTTAAAAGTTATATGTAAAGGCCTGACTACATATATGCTTAGGGAAGGCCTGGTTTATTCTTATGTTAGCTTATTTTTGTAGGCAGTGAAAAGATTCTCTTGGTAAGGCTCTCTGGGTACAAACGGTAGATTTAATTTGCACAGTAGAAGGTTTCTGTTGAAAGTATCTTTTGTTGCAGGTGCAAGGACACATGTCTCGTTAGTAAGACTAACTCTTTGTTTTCGAAAGCTAGAGAGCGGGGAGGCATGGTACGGGGAGTGAAAAGGAATGTAGGGATGATACTTTCGGCGGAGAAGGTGCCTGGGACTCAAGGTCAACGCAACCGTCCAGGATGAAGTCACCGTTTCAGTGGAAAAGCACAAGAAAGAAGACCTGGCCAAGGAGGCGGGACAAAGGCGTGTACAATTGTATTGGGGTTTTTGTATTAGGGATAGTGCCCTGAGGGAGGAGGCCAGAGAAGAGGTAGGGGAGACCTGAGAGAAGGACAGAGCTGAGCTTAGGTACTATGTGATTGCACTTCTTAGGAAGTCTTCACAGCTGACACCTTTTATTCTTTCTTGCCTGGGAAAATCGTTATGCAGGGATGTCACTTAGCGTTAGTGTAGGGACAGCAATTGATTTTAAGCTTGTTTAGGCCCATGAAGAGCAACTTAGAAATAGGAGCAATCATAGTCTGGTTGGTCCTCCTAGAACTTTCTATTCTTCTTATCCTGAGTCGGATGAGACTCCTGCGTAGATTATTATTTGTATTAGTGCCCATCTATTTCTTTAACCTCGTGTTGAGGTGCTTGCACGTTCAGTTATTTTTGGCGATAATAAATTCTCAAACTTGAATTCGGAGTCCGTGGTCCTTTCAGACAAAATGAATGTTGATATCTAACCTGATGACATTCTCTCCTTTACACTATTCAACAGGTAAAAAGATCTTGGCGGCCAGAGGGTTCTTATAGATAATTAGATAAGAATCGGCGTTATCACAAGCACGTGACGAGACCCCCGTCCCACGCGTGGTCGTAAAAGGCATCAATAATACAGGTGCCCGGGCCCCTCGCACTCCTGGGCCCCTGCACTTGCTCACTTGTGCACTAAAGATCCACACCCCTGCGCCTGATCATGCCAGCTTCACGTGGAGCAGCGCGAAGGCACAGTCAGCTTCGGGCAGCTTATTTTAAGCACACCGAAAATTCTGCATTTTAATAAACATGTTTTAGGTCCTCGGGGAAGCAGCGCGCATTCAGCACAAAAACAGAAGGGCCCTGTCTGTATTATTGCGAACAGCTGCGCTCTTTACTTCTCTCAGCCTGTTCCAAACACACATGCGGGTAGATCAATTCCCACATACTATTATTTTGGCGGGAAAATTCGTCTCGGTTTTACATCCGTATAAGCGTGACTGCGTGGTGTCAGGACTGCAAATCAAAGGTGCAAATCTGGGACGGAATGAAGAAATCAATATGGAAAGATATTAATCTTGGACTGATTGCAGTGTCTGGACAGGCGCAGAGATGTGTGCTAGGAGGAATTGCCTCTAGGATAGAGGGGGCTGAGTGCCCATGCTGCAGCCATGGCCAGGAAAGTGCCAACTTTGAACATACACATATTTTCAAGTTAATGTCTGAGTGTAATTTTCCAAATTACAATTGCCTGCTCAGTTGTGGACATCATACAGTGTGCGTACCACAGACGAAAAGTGTGATGTGCGTTGAATGTGCTTGCGCTGAATGTTCTGTAATGTTATGGTGGAGTCCCCACCCAACCCCCTCACCCCCCGCCAGCAGCCTCAAAATTTGAAAAATAAACGATATTAAAACGTGTTTATTATTGTTTTCTTTTTCCCTTCCTGCTGCGTTTTGTGGGCGGGCCCAGTCACAGGAGGAGTGGTGGCACTTCACTCAGTGCGCATGACAGTTTGGCTGGCTGTCTGAGGACGGCCAAACCGTCATGGGCACTGATATCTCCCCAACCCGAGCTGCATTGCCGGGTGGAGAGAATAGCAGGCGTAGGCTCCCAGTCCCCTTTGGAGCAGAAAACCAGCCTGCTCAGGCCAATCATGGTACCAGCATGAGAGAAGCACTGGGATTGGCCGCAGGGGAGTCTGGGAGCCCCAGCAGAAAGGAGAAGAGCAGCGATCGGTGAGGAGAAGGTAAGTTCTTTTTTTCTTTATTTTTGTCGTCCGTCCGTCCCCCCACCTCATACCCCTCCCCTGCCTCACCACTCTGCCGTGAGAGCAGCCGCTACTGATGTTATGCATGCTGGATGGGGTGAGTGCTAAAGGTTGTGCACGCTGAAAGTGGTGGGCGCTCAGTATGGTGCATGCTATATATCTGGGAAATGCTTCATGCGGTGGGAGGTTAGTCAGTGGAAGCTGACTGTGATTGGGCCAGAGTGCCCTTGATATTGAATGTGGTGGATGCTGAATGGGCTCAGTGCTAGAAGTGGTCAGTGCTAACAGTGTGGAAGGTAAGGAACATGGTGAGTGGTAAATGTGTAGAGGCTGAAAGTAGACGCTGAATATATTGTGTGTAAAAAAGGGGTGGAAGTTGCAAGTGGTTGGTATGGAAAGTACTGGGGCCTGAATATGGTGCATGTTACATCTCTGGGAGGCGCAGTATGTAGTGGATTCTGAATGTGGTGGACGCTGACCGTGGCACATGCTGAATGTGGTTGGTGCAGAAAGTGATGTGGGCTACATGTGTTGGATGATCAGGGTGTGTGAGCATGCTAAATGCTTTGTCACTGACTGTGGTACAGGTATAATTTGCTGCCTGCTGAATGTGGTGCATTCTGAGTACTGTGCATGCCGAATGTGGCACATGCAAAATCTGTGGTAGATGGTGAATGTGGTGAACACCGAATGTAGAGGGAATTGAATGTAGTCAATGCTGAAGTTTTGGGTATGTGTTTTTGTTGCTTGAACATGAAATACCTTGAAAAAACAAGAGACAAGAGGCGTTTGGCAAAACAGGAACAGTTTGTTTAATTAAATAATGCGCCCAGGAGCACAGTCACAGGCGTCGGGTCTGAGGACTGTCTCAACTTACAGTCGATCTTATATGGGTTTTATACATTTCATTGAATGCCATAAATCAGTTTCGGTGATCCTCTTTTGTAAGAAATATGAACCGCTGTCTTTGGAGTCATAAATTAATGTATTCGATGAGGAATCCAGGTGGGCCTCGACATTGTGTGGACATAATGTGGCCAATGGGTAACGTGTCCAGATGTCCGGGACGGAGAGCACGTGATCACTACATGTACTGTGTGTGCTGTGTCCTGATTGGCTATGTGTTCCTAACTTCATGTGACATCTGACTTTATGGTGTTTTGGGAATGCATGTACCCCTCCAGCCATGTGTGCTTTATTGGGGCCAAGCTCCCTGGACCATTGTTGTGTCGCTGCGCCTATCTGTGGGATTGATCTGGGATTTCCTGTTCGTGCGTTTGTCTGCTGGCTACATGCCACCCCACCTGTGGCCTGTCTCAATCAGTGACTTCGGACCTGGGTCTCAGAGCCTGCCTATGTATTTCTGAGTCGGGGTTGACATGGAGTTGATAACGGGTGAATTTGTCAATAAAGATGTGATCCATCTTTATGGATGAATGTATCATTGTACATATTGACATTGACTTTCTCCATATTAACATTTTCATTGTGGTGTATACCTTCCTTGATGCCTTTGACTATCAATGTAAATCTTTCTAAGTGTTTTTACACATCAGTGTAGATATGTTAACATGTTGGGTACAGTTTGCATTCGTTTACATGTAAGTGTAGTTATTTACATAGCAGCAATTGACATAACCTAACGTGTATTTGTAAAACACATGTTCACCCAAGGATATATTGGTGCTGAATAACAGATGTTTATTGTTACCCAACGCAACAGTACTCATTTTATCAACCTCAGAAGGATGAAAGGCCGGGGGTGGTGGGGGGATTTGAACCTGTGACCATGAAGTTGAACACAGGCCACTACAGTCCACTGACCCACCAGACCCAGCTCCACTAAGCCACCAGACATGACTTTTCTATAAATGCAGTTGTGTTAAAGTTTGATCTAGGAGTGCTAACATGTTGATGTAAGAATATTTACATTCGTCATAGATGTGTTTACTGTGTGCATGCCAGTGCATTCCGTTCTCAGACTGCTAACATGACAGTGTGTGTTCATATGTTAATATAAGTGTGCTAACATGTTGTTATAATTGTGTATATATCAATGTATACCTTACGCTTTAGGTGTACAAGCCAGTGTATATCTTCTTGAGTGTTTTTTCATTGGTGGTGAAAAGGATGGGTGTTGAAGGTGGTGGATACTGTCTGATGTGGGTGCTAAAGGTGAAGGGTGCCCTATGTGGTAGATGGTGAATATGGTGGGTGATGTATGTGTTGAGTGGTGACTGTGATGGGTACTGCCAAAGTGATGACTGACTGATTGGGATGGGTGGTGAACCTAATGGTTGTTGAATGCAGTCTAAATTAAAAATGGTGGATGTTACATGTGGCTGTACTGTGTGTGTGAAATCCTGAACATAGTGGATGCTGACTATGATGGATGCCAAAAGTAGTGAATGCTGAAATTGGGTGTTGAATATCGTGAGGGCTGAATGTAGTGGATACGGAATGTGGCCGGTTGGGAATGTGGCCCGTATAGAATGTGGTTGGTACTGAGGTGGCATGGTGCTGCAAGTGATGGTTGCTGCTCGGGTGAGTGCAGAAGGTGGTATTTGTTGAATGTGTTGGATGTTGAATAATCTGGAGGCTGAATGTGATAGGTCATGCAGCGGTGATGAAGTTGGAAGATGCTGCATGTGGTGGTTGCTTTTTGTTGAGATTGGGAGTGCTGAAGGTGGAATTCAGTTTTCTAAATAGAATAGATGTTGAAAATTGTGGGGTTTAAATGTGGTGGATATTGAATATGGTGGGATTTATGTGAGGTGGATGTTTAAAGTGAAGGTGCTGAAGCTGGAGGGGCTGCCAGTTGTGGCTGTTGATTGCTGACGTTAGCAGGGTTTGAGTGTGTTGGGATTTGACTACTGTGGGGGCTGAATATGGTGGATGCTGACTGTGGTATGTGCTTATGTTGGAAGGGGCTGGATAGGATTGGTGCTAGAATGGGAGGGGCCCGAGGAGGGTGGCGCTTGAAAATGGTGGGTGGAGAATGCAGCGGGCGCTCCATCCACTGACTACTGTGTCGAGTGTTAAATGAATGTGGTAGTTGTGGGCAGCTCAATGAGGATGGACACCTTTACACGGGTATACTGAACTGATGACTTCTCTTTTATTTATTTTTGTAAACATTTCTTTATTGGCATTTCATATTGATTATGAACAGGTAAATTATAGTGTATTATTAAAATACAAATATTTGAATAGCAAATAGTTAGTATTCACGGATATATTGAGGCTATGACAAGATTTTAGTTCAATATAGGAAAATATAAGCTCTGGTAGGTCATTAATCAATATTACTATTTGTTAGATAATTCTACATTTACAATACTAGAAGAATAACACTGTCTCTGTTGTGTGATTCCTGTTGGGATGGGTCAGTTTTAAAGTATTACTGAAGTACAAATAAAACATTAATAGCCAATAATTAGTACTCGAGTGCCAAACAAAGCTATAGTGACAGCATCACAGTATTTTAGAGAAACATGCCAAAGTGTAAGCGATGGTTTACCATTAATCCGCATTGCTCTTCGTTGAGTCACTTTCATGTGTAACACTAGAGGGGGAGTGTCGTCTCGTCTCTATTGTGTGGTGTAAGCAGGTGAGCCGGAAGTACCTCTGAATCTGTTCCTGGTCAATCAAATACACTGACAGGGGCTCTCCGGATGACTAAAGGGGGACACGTTATGGTGAGCGCGTCAATACATCAGGTTTAATCAGAGAGTTTAACAAAGGTAACGAAGGCTCTTGCCTGTGCACGCACATTCCCAACGGAATCTATATGTGAAATGTGATTGAGTTTTGATTACAAATTCTCAAATGCGTTATATTATTTAAATAGGTGTTTGGGACTCCTTCTCATGCCGTGCCCCAGCTTCCACACCTTTTGGAAATTTCTGAACGCGTGTTCTCTAATTTTAAAAATGCATAACGTGTTTCCTTTTCGTTAAACATGGCAGACGCATGATCATAGACGGACATAGACTGTTAGCTGTGTATGAACGTGCAGCACGCTGCCTCATTTACATAGCATTAGGGCTGATTCTGCTCGCAGGAGCCTTCGACGGTTTGCCAAGTAGCACACGAGTTGATTGCGTGGAAGCCGGGATTATAGTCCCTGCAGGCCTCCCCGTACCACAAATCGTAGTCACTGAACCCCATAATGACCTACCAACATCCACCCGCCCTCAACACACACGAGGTCCGGTGACATATTTGAGATTTGAAATGGTCTTCTCAGGGTTAAGTACAAAACTTCAACCTCAGCTCGTGTCCCTCAAAGACACATTACTCACCCCGTGAGGTCGCATTACAGCCTGCAGTATATTTACTGCTGCATACCTCTGTAACAGGAGTAGATTGTGGGTGTATATCTCCGCGCCTATGTTTTCTTTCTAATTGTTTCTTTAAAGCGGGCTGTGGCTGTGACCGTGTTCATTCGGGAAAGTCAAAAGTGCGTAAAGTAGGTGTTAAACTAAAAAAAAACTGAGAATTGGAATTTTACTCAGAAATTATGTATATTATTTTATTGTGTTTTATTGTACTTTTATAGCATTTTATTTGCCGAATAAAGATAATATTAATTTTTAAAAAGTGCGTTCGCTTATTTTGTGAAAAAATATGATAAAAGCGCATGGCCAAGGCTTTTGAAACAACCTGCTTCGTAGGCACAGCAACAAGGCAGGGCGGAGACAGGGTGATAAACCACAACCGGTTTCCAGGGCGGGATATTCACTGCTCTTCAGATGAACAAAGAGCTGTGCATTGTCACTGCATGCATCACACCGAGTGTCATCAAGTGAAGTGAGCCGGCAGAACTAAGGATGAAGTCCTCTGAGGCGAGGACGAGGTCACGTGGTTGTAAAATCACTCACATATCCCTGCGCTTATGGCACGTTTTTAATACTTAGTTGTTGAACCGGATTTAACGCTTACGTGTTTGTAAAACAGCTGGGTTTAAATGTGTGCAATATGAATGCACACACTGTTGTGGAAGAGGCCTCGCGCTGTTTATGACTCAGGCTGCGGAACCCAGTCAAGGCTTGCTCAAGATTACACACATGAACGGGTGGAGAAGCCGGGAGTACGAGTCGGATCTCCTGGTCATAAAGGGAACAAGGTCAGCCGTAGTCTGAAAGAATAAATGGGAGGGGGGCTTTCACAGTCCATCGACTAGGGGGAAAGGGGTAGGAAGGATGACAGGCTGACGTACACATCGATTGGCTTCAAACACTCAGGAGACCTGGGACTCTGCAGGAATACAGAAGGATGAAGACTCAAACTGGAGTGGGAGGTGTGTGGGAAGAAAGAAAGTGAAGACGGCGGGCTGGGAAACAGCCCTCATTTAAAAGGGCAATCCAGTGATTTGTGCCACAATGCGTCTCAGCAGCACCCAGATGCCATCAAACACTGGAACGTCTTGGAATCCTATTAAAAGTGTGTGTTGGTGTTTGTCGGTGATTCAGACGTGAATAGGGAGACCTGATGTATCTTATTTTCTCTTCATAGCCAGTTAAGCTTGCACGAAAGCTCAGCGAGTTAACCGCTGACCCATAACATCTGTTATTTCGAAGCCTCGAAAGACCCACCATCTCTCTGACTTGGCGACAGTAAATATAGTCCCTTTGTATTAGGTACGCTTGTTATTTACACCTCTCAGGAACCTCGAAAGTACAATTTAAGGCGCTAAATAAAGCACGTTACCGTGTGCAATACAGCAGATCCACACATTCATTTGTATCCAAACCATGGAAAAGACTTTGTATGTTCATCATGTGTTGGTCATATAAAGAAAATAATGTACACATTACATGGCTGATGTGATAACGTATAATGTCTGATAATTTACGAGTTAGCACACTTCAAATCGCCATCCATTTTACACATGGAATATATAGTATATACATCCATTCTTACACATGGAATATATAGTATATACATCCATTCTTACACAAAAACACTTCAGGCATTTTTGGAACATGTAGCTCCGGGTTTAAAATAAGCCCCAGACGCTAGGTCGGCTCAGGCGCTCGCATTAACCCACTGTGTAACACGGCCCTGAAAAGGTGGATTGTAAAACACGACTCGGGCTCACGCAAATAACACGTTTATTGTTCACTGCAGGGGGTTTACTGTCGTCGGGGTACATTTTATTTTAGGAGTCCGCGGTTTTCCTCTTTCCACCCCTTTTCCTGATCCTCCTTTCAACTCTCAGCCTCTAAAACCCATTTCCTATAAAGTGCATTTACATTTACAAGGCGTGTATGTTACAACTGCACCCTGGTGTGTGTTTGTGTAGATTTAATATGCGTGCCGCTGAAGGAAGAAATTAATTGTTTAGGTCCTGACACCAGTGACATTAAATGCGCTTTTCAGGTCAGAGGAAACATAAAATGTTTTTTTTCTTCTAAACAAAACTAACGCGGAAATAACGAAGACACGGCCACAGTTTTAAGCGATGTACATTTTTCTGCGCATTGAAACCTTCACGTTGAAGCTAGTGCGCTGTGGTGTTTCTCGTTATAGTTTTGTAAAGAGGGAGCGCTTGTCCGGTCAGTGTCCTGTCCAGCACAGCTCCTCGATCACGGCTTTACGGCGCTGGGGACGGAACATGCTGCAGTGAGGGGGTGGATCAGCGCTGCGGGGAAATATCACGAATAGCCGGGCGAGGGAGGGAGAGCCCAGCCTGACCAAGAGGGGGCATGGGGCGGCAACGGGGTTAAGGGCCGAGGAGGCGCTACATGGGACTGAGCGCGGGAGGCGCTACTGGGACTGAGCGCGGGGCTCTGAAATCAACACTCGTGCCCCCCCAACACCCTCCCATACCAGAGGAAGAAGGGGCGCCGTACAGTAACATAATACTAGCCACGATAACACGCTGTACGTTATTATAATGATTACTAATGCTGCCACCGGTGCTAATGATAACGATCGGCATAATTGCAATTCTGCATTTATACTGTTTTTATTATCGATATAATTCGTTTCTTATATATACAAAAGTAGGACTGTAATTTTTGTTATTATTTCGGTGGTAAATTTGTTAGTATCTTTAGTATTAATCGTATTATTATCACAATTATTATTTGCTCGAATTATTTGTATTATTGTTACTATTATCCTTATTATTATCAATGGCAGTGATAGATTTCCAGTTATTATTATCGGTGCTTTAAATTGTATTATTCTAATGAAATGTTTATAAATATTATTAGGATAGAAAAATAATTATAGTAAATTAAGAATATTAAAACGAAATACAATACAAAATGAAACACACACCACTCCTATTAATAACAATAAATTATTATTATTATCAACAGCATCATCTAAAAATGCTGCTGAGAGACAATAAGTACACGGTCTCCTAAAACCATGATAGAGTGGGACGTTCTGGGAATACAATAGCATCTCGCCAAATGACTTTTTTTAACAAGGGTAAACGAATTATGGAATATTATCAACGACATTGTGGCATTACGCAGGAAAAAAAGACTGGGATGTGATTCCTTTCCACATTACTGCACTCGACAACAATTGTCGTGAAATCTTGCAATCGCCCCTGAAGAGTTTTGCACTGAATCTTAAACACCGCGTTAAACCGGGGCCCTGACCAGGCCCTGCTCTCCACAAACACGGTCCGCTTGTTCGAAGCGCTCAGTATCAGGCTCAAAGATTCAGGCGGAGAGAAGTGCCTCGAGGACTAGTGTGATATGTGTCTGTAGAGGTGGGTGAGCCATTGAGAGCTCGGGCCAGGCTCGAGCCTGAATCCTGGCTCTGCTGCTCGTTATCCTATTGGAACCTGGACCAATGACGGGCCGAGCTTTCATGTGCTTTGTGCCTACCACCCACTCCTTGCCTGGGTTTTGCGTTACGGCCAGGGCTGAAGACTTCCGAGCTAGGGAGCCAGGTTCGAGGCTCCGAGTCGGCTCAACATCCTGAGATTCTGGGCAAATCACTTAACCTCCACACCCCTATAAACAATGAATGGTGGCCTTTTGTAATGTAAGTGCTGCCAATGGCAAAGCTTTCCCGTAACTGCCGGTCGAGTTCTCACAAAATAGAAACTGCAGAGAGATGCACAGAGGTGAAAACAAAGCCTTAGCATAAGGGAAGACAAATGGATAACCATCTACTGGCTGTTCGGTACAAAGTGAAACCAGAAAACGTGCATAAATCACGACTTCCCCTCTTAAATTGTGTGATGTTAGGCAAATATGTTATTTCACCAAAACTCTTTTTCCTTTATTATCATGCATGAAATCACTTTCAAATATGTGCGTTCAGAATGCCATTTGTACAAAAAAATATTGTGTTTGATTTAATACACTATAATCAGGGCCACTGTAATAATGCGATTGTGCGGCAGCAGCGATTATCGCATAATTATTGCTTTGCCGCATTTGCCATATAATCCATCATCTGCTGCATAATCTGCAGATTTTGCCAATTTTTTTTTGTTTCTATCTCAAATTGGTCAATAGTTGCTAAAAATGCAGCGACATGTGTTGCGACACAGTGGAACGCCCTTTGCAAAGCTGGGTTGATCACCTTTCTGTTGCTTATTGCTTTATTTGGGTGCTAAACTGGTGCTAATGAGGTCCAACCAATGCCCATATAGTGTTACCAAGTTTAAAAATGATGAAAAAATGAAGTAACACTATTACGAAATGTGCCACATTATGCCTCATAATTTGGCTTTTCTTGATGCATAATTTACCCAACCGCCACGTTCAGGGTTTATATGACTACTGTCTCGCCTCTTAGTTCACTAATGGTTGATGTTTAAGAAATTTCATTTTTAGTTATTACTTATCAGTGCAGTACTATACTATGACGTATTAATATCAAAGCTTTTACATGTAAAATAAATTAACTTTTTTGAATTTTGAAGAGGCGTTATCATATTTTATGTGATGTTTGTTGTATGATTTACATTGCAAACATTTCAGGACTCGGCTGGAACATGGGCTCGAAGATCAGAGCCAGACCCTTGGCTCGGCTCTGGCTCGGCTCTCCCTGTTCAATGTTTTGACTCACTCACCTTTATATATTTGTGTACATGGCCGAATGAGTACCCTTTAGTGCACAGTGCCTAACAAGCTGCGCACATGACCGAGTGAGTGCACTTGAGTGCCCAGTGCCGAACATGCTGTGCACGTGACTGAGTGCGTACACTTTAGTGCACAGTGCCGAACATGCTGCACATGGCAGAGTGAGTACACTTTAGTGCACAGTGCCGAACATGCTGTGCACGTGACTGAGTGCGTACACTTTAGTGCACAGTGCCGAACATGCTGCACATGGCAGAGTGAGTACACTTTAGTGCACAGTGCCGAACATGCTGCACATGGCAGGGTGAGTACCCTTTAGTGCACAGTGCCGAACAGGCTGCGCACATGACCGTGTGAGTGCACTTGAGTGCCTAGTGCCGAACATGCTGTGCACGTGACTGAGTGCGTACACTTTAGTGCACAGTGCCGAACATGCTGCACAGGGCAGAGTGAGTACACTTTAGTGCACAGTGCCGAACATGCTGTGCACGTGACTGAGTGCGTACACTTTAGTGCACAGTGCCGAACATGCTGCACAGGGCAGAGTGAGTACACTTTAGTGCACAGTGCCGAACATGCTGTGCACGTGACTGAGTGCGTACACTTTAGTGCACAGTGCCGAACATGCTGCACATGGCAGAGTGAGTACACTTTAGTGCACAGTGCCGAACAGGATCGTTTTGTTACAGGACCATGAATGGTACCCCAGAGCTCCTCGCAACGCCCACTGAGCTGACATGGCTTCAGCCCCCCTTCTCCTCCCTCCTGTCAGTTCTCTGTGGGCTAGCATGCCTTGGCTGGGGCTGTCACACTGAAGGTAATCAAATATTCATCTCATACTCTTAAGGAAATCTACAGGCCTGGTGAGCGCCTTGTTAGTTTATTCCGTCTGGTGTTAGTCTGGACCTTTTGATGTTACCAAAATTATATGTATAATCTTTATACTTGTAAGGGCTTTCAGCCAGCTCTCTTCATCCATCGGTCTGTTGGTGTGTCATTCACATTTTTCTTCCATCCACTACACATACAGCAATGGGTCAGCCCACTTAAGCCATTGGCAAGCCACAACCTTTTGATTTTACTATAATTATATGTATAATATACTTATAGGGGCTTTCAGCCAGCTCTCTTTATCCAATGGTCTGTTTGTGTTCCAGTTACATTTCTCGTCTGTCCACTAAACCATACAGCAATGTGGCAGTTGGTCGGCCCACTTCAGCCATTGGCTAACTTCACTGTCAGCTATGGAATTCTGACGTTTCACAAGGAGCACAACCACACAAAGTAGTTCCCTTCAGTGGCAGAGGCTACTATGGCAAAGTGTGTTTTTTGAGACCAAAGTATTTTTGCTTTTAACCATTTTTTTTTGATGAACGAGGGCCATGCAGCTTCCACAATAAAGTTCAGCAAAAACTAGTGCAAAACAAAACAAGCATTGAGAAAACCAAATGGCGATAGCTAATGCAGAACCTATTGGCCTTGCCAATGCTCCTTTTTAGGTCTCGCCTGAGCCAGTGCTTGCGCTGCTCTCGGCGAGAGATTTAGTAAATGGGTTTTGAAAGTGCAGGGCAGATGCCGCTCTGCTTCCGAAGAGCTTATAATTAACCGAGCTGAGAAGTAGCCTTTTGCAGAGTTGCTCCACCTTCATTAAAGCCGGTTTTCTTTTCATGTTTTTGTTCAGCACAGGAGCTGCGTCCCTTTGTGTGCCCCTCAACACTAATCACTGCATTTACATGATAACAGCGACTGCCCTGGGTAAAGGGTTCATGGGTGTGAAGTTAGCCCTGCCCATAGGGCAATGAATAGCAGGGAACCTGCAGCACTCCAGGAATGAGCTCCCATGTCAACTGGTGATGTATTTGGTTGGGGAAAGACGAGATGAACATAGAAGGAAGGGGGAGGGTGAATGTAAACAAGTGAGTTGACAGGTGAAGTTAGGATTTGCCACTTTTTTAGATAAAAATGCCAGATATTTGTTGAGTTCTGAAATCATAAATGGGCTTAGAAATGGTATTTTAACACACATTTTTGTAAAGTCAAAACTCTGGACCATTTCTTGTTAACTTTAATATATATACACACAAAAATAATGAAATATAGCAGAACAAAATACTGGCCAGGTGGTAAACTTAGGGGATGAGTACAGCATGGAGGGGAGAACAGGAGGCAAGTAGGGAAAAAATCAGTGGGAAAATGTAAGAGACTTGTGGAGTGAGTAAGCGAGAAGTGGGAGTAAGAGGGGCAGAACTAGCGAGAGAAGGTTAGAGGCTGAATAAAGATGAGAGGCGAGTGGAGAGGACATGTGAATGTAAAAACACGAAACCAGCAAGAGACAGAAAGAGCCTGGTCATTGGGAAAAAGGCAGTGCTTTAAATGGGCCAGTACTCACAGGTACTGACTACCGGCACTTCTTATTTTTATCACTATAAGTACTGCACTTCTCTACTGTGAGGAGAGTACCGGTACTCATGAAAGGTAGGCTCATTGGCTGCAACTGCTGGTGAGCACTAGGCTGTCAGCTTTGGTACCTATCTGACAGCCAATGCCCTTCTGTATTCCTGACCTGAGCTGCTGCTGATCCAATCAGCTTGGGCTTTTTTGCATGATGTCCCTGTGTTCACCATCTCACTGTGTTTGACAGTGGAGTGCCCATTTCGGCCTTGTGCTGTTAATCACATTCACACTATTGTGTGGATTTGTACAAACACAGGAATGGAGGTAGCAGGCTGACAGCGGCTATTAAAAACGCTGTGGGAGGTAAGGAGTTTAAAATGGCTGAGACTTTGAGTGTTTGATTATGTCTGTGTGCTTGCCTGCTTGTGTGTGCCTGCTTGTATGTGCCTGTTCTTCTGTGAGAGAAAGAGGGAGAGAATGAGGACACTCTCAGGATATATTTTAAAGGGAATGTGTGGAATGCTTTTGTGTACATGTGTGCTTGTTTCTTTCTATGTGTGTGCACGCTTGAGAATTTATAGTATTGTGCTAAACAACAACAAATAACAGGATGGCATTAAGATGGAGCAAATATTACAAAACAAGAAAATGTTAACATATCATCCTGTTTGACTTTCATTTTGTGTAATGAGTTAATCTGTTTTCTTGACATAAACGCATTTTTCATCTATTTTGATATGTGCTGCAACTGGTACAGAAGTCATTATGTATGATCATATCTTGCCCTTAGCCTGCCCCTAACCCCGCCCACTTGCCACACCTCTAGCTCATTTTAATGAGTACCTGCACTTATTTTTTTCCATTTAAAGCACTGACTAAAATCATATATATAATATACTTACTTATAGGGGCTTTCTGTCAGCTTCTTTATCCACTGATCTGTTGTGTCATTCACATTTTATCTTCCACTGACTACAGCATACAGCATGGGGTCGTAGGTCGGCCCTCTTCAGCCATTGGTTAACTTCACTGTGCGTGACAGCATTCTGTGCTTTCTCAAGGAGCACAGCCTCACACCCAGTGACTATTATTAAAATGAGTGCTTTTTGAGACCACAATTGTATTGACGTAGGCCCATCAGCTACCACAACAATACAATGAAAAAAATGATGGCAAAACAGAACAAACAGTGACAAAGCGAAAATGCTGGCAGCAAACACCAGACCTATTGGGTTTGCCAATGCTTGTATAGCCCTTTCTCTGACCCTGCTGACCCATTGTCTGCCTCATACATTCTACTGAAAGAGAAGGAATAGTGACCTGGAATACCTAAAGCGTCTAGAGGAGAATTGTGACATTACAGGAAAGATAAATGGTACTATTATCTAATGCCTCTCCAAGTACAAAGAAACAGTGGTGGCCTGCAACACATGGGCTACAAAAGAGAGGTAAAAAACAAACTGCCATCACAAAGTAATTGAAAGATAGACAGTGCTATCTACGCTAGACACATTTTGCTGCCAAAAAATACATACTAGTAGAAAGGTCTTTAACATGAAATGACAACATACCTGGAAGAAGTGGTTTGTTTAATGGCCTCATTGATGTGAGACATTTCATAATGTGTAGCTCTGAACAAAAGCAAGATTTTTTTTCTCACAGTGGGTTAAAAAATGAACATCATTTTGCAATGATTATGCAACTGTATGTAGGTGGCTGTATCTGCCAGTATGGTGCCCTCTGCGGACATCAATGCAGAGGCGGCCTGCCATTATGGACGGAGGGGGTGCACCCGCCTCGAGTTTGCAAAGCATGATGGGAGTCTGTGAGGCTGAGCAAAGGTCAGCCTGTCTGACACTCAGGATGTCAGGGTCAGGCCCCAAGGTGCTTTACATGCGCAGGCACCTTGCAGCATGAGCCAAACTTTGCCGGACTAAAGATTTTACAAGCATGAGGACATGACCTCATCAGCTCAGCAAAGTCCCGTGAGAGTGTCCCCCTCACGATGAGTAGGAGTGTCACCGATAGACGCTGACCTCGATGTCTCAGGTTTGAGCCCTGAAGTGCCCAGAACTGACTGTCTATCAATGATGCCCCTTCACCGAGTGGGGAGTGGTCAGCAACACTCATTGACCCCATCCCACTCTGTGACAAGTTAGGGAAGGTCCACCTCTCATGGACTGACTCATGATAAGGTCAGCCAATGAGAGGAGGCGGCAGGATCTTTTAGTTTTTCCTTCACTCCCCAAGCATCCTGCTCTTTCCAGTGCCTTTAGCTTCCTCTACCGCCACCCACTGGACCTGCCGTCACCCCCATGGCCCAGTAAGTAGATTTTTAAATGTTCGGATGTGTGCCTGCATGTATGAATTTATGTGTTTTTGCATGCATGTGGATGGATGGGTGTGTGTGTATGTGCTAGTGAATGGTGGGTGCGAGTATGTGTATGCACTTGTGAGAGTATGAGTGTGCATGTGTGTGCTCGCCTGTGCCCTCCGTACTACTGTTAATAATTCCAAGCCACCTCTGCATAAATGCCCAACCTGCAGAGGCATAGCTATGACTGGTGCAGCCGGTGCGGTGAGAACAGGACCCAGGGTTGTAAGGGGCCCACTGAAATCCCATTATGGCTATCTTTTACTACTAAACCAAGGGCCAAGGCTGTTTCCCTTGCTTGAAATAGGGCCATTGGTGTATATGCTGCACCATGTGTAATCTGCAGCGGTTTTGAATCTAGAGAGGGGTATTACAGCGTTCCCATGTTTCTTAGAGAATATGGATGATAGACCACTTTTCATTTAAAGTGCTATAAAAGTGCAAACTCTGCTATGGCAAATGGTATGTAGAGGATAAACTTATACATTTGTTAACTGAAAAATACAAAGGTTTCAATTCAAGTTAAGATTACAATGGCTATAAATAGCGAAAAAAGCCCCAAGAGTACTAAAATGCATTAATTAAAGTGCTTTTAGTCCAAAGTATCCTACCACACTAACTTGCAGACCAATGCATAGTTGTGTAGTGTTGTTCAGCAGTACTGGTGGTTTGTCAGAATTAGCTAATAGTTTTATGTGTTTATTAAAAAACACTATAACTGATGTATTTTAATACTTCTCATTCTACATTTTGTCATCTACACCAAGTGGGTTCTTAACTATTTCTGAAAAATTTGTATTATGTGATTGACAGTGACTAAGAAGAGTTAAGTGGAGTAAAGTCTGAATGTGTATCCTTTCTATGTTTGTTTAGTAGGGAGCATTTGCAGGCAATATTGTGTTTTTTTGAATGAATTGGACTTCTTTCATGGTCCATACACTTCATACATGTTTAGTTGCTTCCTTTAATTGTGATGTTGTGTAGATGCTCCATGAATGTACATTTATTTTTGTAACTATACATTCGCTAGTCTAAATGTATGTTTTTAGTGAAAAGTCAGGTTTGCCGATTCAAATGTACTTTCATTACATTGAATCTACATCAGTGTTTTCCAAATGTAAATTCCCTAAAACAAATGGTCATTTGATTAGGTTCTGTTCCATGTGTAAGACAGAGTTAATGAAGTGGACTTCGTACTTGCTTTTTTGTGTGACTGGTTTATAACCAGATTTACAGAACTTGCAATAATAATGGTTGTATGGAGTATTGCACACTTCATTATTTTTGGTTAATGACTGAATGTGAGTTTGTTCTTTCAGTGCACACACATACTACGGATGATTCTTGAATTGCAGAGATTCCGCCCGAGTGCGGAGACTCCCCCACGAATGCAGGGCCTCCGCCACGAGTGCGAAGACCCTTTGTGAATCAGGCCCTAAGCTTGTTGGTAAGGTAGGCAGGCCCTAAACAGTATACTCAGTGCTTAATTTGAGCGGGTGGTTTCCGGTGCTTCGCACTGGCACTTAATTATTGACACCTGCACTAATGACAGTCTGCCACATGGTGGTGCTGTTTGTGTAATTTAGAGACAAGTACAACAACAGTTGTTTATTAATTCAATATACATTAACAAAGAATAATATCTGGCTCCCAAGCCATTCTTATAGGTTTGGGGGCCTGGAATAGTCAGTATTGTCACACTTGGACGAGTGTGATGGTTAGAAGTTGGTTTGGTACTGTCCTTGGTAGCGCTGGCAAGGGCAATGGGTGGTGCTAGCGACAGTGGCCTCCTGACGAGGGCCCTGGAACTTAATTTTTTACAAATTAAGCACTGCTGGGTATACATGTTTGAATACCAGGATTCTAATTTTAATGCTTGCTAAGCCCTTAATGCAAAGCCTGAGCAATGGTTTCATGACATCTAAAATGTGACCCAGCTTTTTTATGCCAAAAAATCAGCAGAAGGGCAGCATTTTGAATAAATTGTAGCAGTTGTTTTTGAGACTCAGTGAGACCTCCATGAAGGACATTTGCACTATAAAGCCTAGAATTGATCACAGCCGCAACCACTACCATAGGCATGTTTTCAGGGAAAAAGTGATGTGCTCCAGATAGTTGACAACCTCCATTTTGTAAGCATTTCATTTCAGCACACAGTTTCCTAGAAAATCAGCAATCTCGTATAGGCTTGATGTGACATCATGACATTTATCCTCAAGCCATTGACACAAGCAGGAACTTACATGTGTTCAGTAAAGGAATTTATAGCATCCTTTTAATTTCTCATACGTTCTAATAAGAGTGTATTATAAGCATTAAAGAAAAGTAATGACAAGGCTGCGCCTTGTGGAACCTCCCCACCATGAATACAAAGAATGAGGTAAAGAAACCAAGTGTGACTTGCAGTATTATCCCCATGATTTTTTAATAGGAAAATGTTTATTTAAAACAGTAAATGTTTATTTAAAACAGTAACACATAATACTGCTGTATAAAGTAGTAGATAATATTGGTTGTTTTGCTTCTTATTGGTTCAGTTCTGCAATTTAAAGAAAAGAATGTAAATTCTCCAAATTATGGAAAATAATAAAATAATGTTCTTACGTAATTCCAGTGAAATATGTGTTTTTTTAAGTTTAAGAAAAGATGTTTATTTGTGAAAATATAAAAACATGTTGCAATACACATTAGTAAATATAATATTGTTTGACAATCAGAAGCAGGTTCAAGTTAAGAAAGACCATTTATTTTAATGTATAGTAAAGGGGGAAGGTAGAGGAAAAGCAGAATGAGAAGTAAAACATAATGGATGTAAAACAACGAATAGCTTCATTAACATCTGACGAATCCTTTAGTATGCAAAAATAAAATTAATGAAAAACAAGAAACAATCTTATACAAAGAGTGAAAGTGGTAAATTAACGAAGAAAAACAGTTAGGGGCCTATTACGATGTCGGTCGTAAGGCCTCCGACCTCAGGTCAGAGGTCTTACGACCGACATCGTCGGTTTCAATTCTGTCCGGCTGATTTTGATTCAGCCGGTCGGAATTGAAACCAGTCGGTTATTCCAGCTGGCTTCCGACGGGCTCAAGTAGACCGCTGGTCGGTTGGAACCGGCCCTGTAATCCAAATGGACGGCGGTTTACGCAGTCCGGATTTCGATGCACGGTTTCCGGCAGGGTTTCCATGCCGGCCTTTCAGACATGAAAACCCTGTTGGAAAGCGTGTTTGGTGGCCTCTAGCAGGGCCCCCTTTCCTTTGTGGCCTCCGGTTGGTGGCCGAGGGGGCACTTTAGGTGCACCCCTGTTAATCCCTGCACCCCATGGGTGCAGGGATTAACACCACCTCACATTTCCCTATGGGAGCATGTTCTACGGCTGTGACACATGCTCCCATCGGTAAATGTCGGAATGCGACTGCACCATGTTTGATTGCATCATAATGAGGTGGTCGGGACAGCCATCCGGAGGTCAGTCAGTCCCGTTTCCGAGATGGGTTTATAATAGGCCCCTTAATGTACAATAGTAAAGCAATATTCAACTTTAAATCAAGGGGGCTTGGATAGTTCTTCAGTGTAAGGTTGGTATGATCTATGTGACATGGCTGAGTTGATAACGAAAATTGTTACAAGAGACCATAAAGATTCTCTTTTAATAATAAGTGAAAAAGGCATCCCATATGCTCTGTCAAGACTATGATTGTAGAAAACGTAACCCACCTGTATAGAAGTGATGTTAACATTTTTCCAATTTTAAATGATTTGCTGAAAAGCAAGAGCTAACATATCATCCATTTTATCAACCTTTGAGTGAGAATCACTACAGTCTTCTGAAAAAATACTCAAAAATATATTTGTATTGTTGAAAGTAACATTAGAAACAAAATAGAATTAATCTGATACCAAACTTCCTTCTTCATCATTGTTCCTTCGCTACTTGTTTTTTTTTAGTATTTTTGTGTATCTATTTTCTTTGCAGTCGGGTATCATTTCAGTTACCAGTGAGCAATTTTTGCTCTAGATTTTTTATCCTGTGAGCAGCAATGAAAGTTCTCTATGCACTACAGCCAAGGCAACATGCGTGGAAGATGTGACAAATCACTATGCAAGAGAGCCTGCACCTCGCTCGTGTTGCTTGCCCCACTCACCCTCCTCCCGCTGTCCATTATAGAATGGATGAATTTACAGCGCACGCCTTTACCATGCATACCTTTATCACGCAAGGTAAGCATAGTTAAAGTAAGTTAAACCCTTATCTATCTATCTATCTATCTAATTTGAAATGAATCTTCTTTTTTGTATTTTTGTAGGAGACTCCCCAACCCCCCATTTTTTAAAATTAATCATACTTTTTTATGTTTATTGAGAGGGAAACCCCACATTCCCCTCCTTTTTAATTACCTTTACCACCCATGCCCTTACTCACACCTAATCCCTACAAATTCCCTTACCACCCTATTTATTTATTTATTTATTTTATTTATTTGAAAGGTTTTATATAGCGCTTGCTGGACCCGGGGGTATCAGAGCGCTTTACATGAGCATTGGTCGTTACAGTAAAAACAGTTGTTCAATAAGATAAAAATATAGACAGGCAAGATAAAACATTATTAAATTGACAAATAGGCAAAAAGCTATTTACATGAGGAGGGGTTATCAAGAAAGACTATTTTACATAAAAACAATATTAAACTAGCAAAAAGGCTATTTACATGAGTAAAGGCTATCAAGAGAAGCTGTTTTAGTACGATGACAAGAACACAATATACAGCTCATAGTTGTGTGCAGGGGGGAACAAAAGTTCAAGGCTGGTTGGCGGAAAAAGTAAACAATATTGATAAATATAGATGGGAGAGGACAGTTTGGGGAGAAAGGAAGTAACGTTTGAGGGAGATTCAAGGAGGGGCTGGGGGTAGGGGTCATAGATGGAGGGGGAGGGGATTAGAGGGTGAATATTTGAAGGAAAGGAGGGGGGAGAGGGGAAAGAGTCAGGAAGACGGTGGAGTGGAACCGGAGTGGTGGAAGTTGAATGAAGGGTCAAAGGCGAGGTTAAGGACCCCAATATTTGTTGAGAAGGTGAGATTTGAGGTCTTTTTTAAAGCTGCGGTAGAAGGGGTTACAGCGCAAGTCCCTAGGGAGATCGTTCCAGATGATCGGGGCATTCCCGGAGAAGGAACGAGATTGTGTGGTTTTCTTTCTTAACAGGGGGGGGGACGAGGAGAAGAGCATTAGTGCTTCTCATCGGTCGGGAGCAGCCCGCTTTTTTGAGTTTGTTCGTAAGGTACAACGGGGTTTGTTGGTGAAGGGCTTTGTGTGTTATGCATGCAGTCTTATAGGAGGATCTTCCTTCAACGGGTAGCCAATTGAGGGCTTTGAGGGCAGGGAAGATGTGGTCAAAACGTTTACAGTCAGTGATTAGCCTGGCAGCTAGGTTGAGCACAGATATAATGGGGGCAAGGTGTACTTTGGGGGTTCCGGAGAGGATAGCGTTACCATAGTCAATTTTGGAGAGAACTAGTGATTGGACAACCCACTTAAAGTCGTCAGATGGAATGAAGGGTTTGATTTTTTTAGATGTCGGAGAGTGAATAGAGCTCCTTTAGCCAAGTTTTTTATGTGGTCGTTAAGAGTAAGTTTGTTGTCAATAGTGAAACCAAGTGATTTCACTGAGTTTGATAAGCAGAGCGAGCAGTTAAGGGCATTAAGATCAGAGAGCCAGCCTTGGATGGGGAGCTGGTTGTTTTTAGGAGAGAAGAGGATGATTTCAGTTTTTTTAGGGTTAAGTTTGAGGTGGTTGGAGAAGAACCAGGATTGGATCTTATTCAAGGAATTGTTAAGATGGAGTACATCCGAGTGGGATCTAATCTTGTAGTAAAGTTGGGTGTCATCAGCATAGAGGTGGTAGTTGATTCCTGCTTGTTTCAGAATAAGGGTAAGGGGTTCCATAAAGAGGTTAAAGAGAGAGGGGGAGAGAATAGAGCCCTGAGGGACACCTAGGGAGACAGGTGTAACCCCTAAACCATAAAAATATCCTTACCATCCTATGCCCCCACCTACCCCTACACCCTAAAAATATCCTTACCAACCTATGCCCCTACCAACCCTTAAATCCCTAAATATACTCACCACCCTATGCCCTACCCACACCAAACCCAACTTTATATATATGTGTGTGTGTGTGTGTGTGTATATATATATATATATATATTCACTGAAAAAACCATAGGTTTCAGACACGTTATAGTTAGAAATTAGCATTTAAAAAACCTTTGAAATTCACTGAAAAAACCATAGGTTTTAGGGACAGTTATAGTTAGTTGGACATTTCACTCGTACAAAACCCGTGAAATTCCCCTGTTATAGTTAGTTCAGCTAACTATAACTCGCGCCCCACAATGCACTGCTGATGACGTCACATATTACATCACTCATGACATGGTCAGTGACATCACTGATGACATCACTGATGACATCTCAAATGACATCACTGATGACATCATGCAGTGACTGTGTGTTTCTGTAAAGTTTAAATATTTTTAATATATATAGGAAAAGACGTATTGAAGAATGAGTGGGTGTATAAGTGTCTGTATGGATGATTTAGTAGGTGCGTGACTGACTCTATAAGTGAGTGATTTAACGTATCTTACTGAATGCATGGGTTAGTGACTAAACTGGGTGAATGTCTGTATCCGTCTGTCTGTTGCTGTGTAAGTGGCTGCATGTGTTTGTGAATAGCTACATGAGTGTCTATATGAGTTATTGAATGGTTGTCTGAGTATCTGTATGGGTGCCTGAGTGTTTGTGTGGGAGGGGTGTGTGCGACTCTGTGCATAGATGTGTGAGTGGGTGATTCACTGGGTGGATGGTTTCAAGAGTGCATCTGTGATAGACTGTATGGGTGGGTAAGTGTGTGTAAGAGTGTGTTGGTGAGTGAATGTATGTCCCAGTGGTACATGTGTGAGTAACTACATATGTGAAAGGCAGTATATATGTGTGTTGGAGTATATAAATAGCTATAAGCGAGAGTGAGTGATTGTGATAGTGGCTGTATGGATGAGTGTGTGCTTGTATCAGTGATTGTATAAGAGCGTAACAATGTGGTAGTATTTGTATGATTAAGTGAGCTGGTGTGTGTATAACTGTATAGGTGAGTAAATGGCAGTGTGTTTAATTATTTGCATGACTGGCTAGGTGTGTGAGTACCTCTATGGATGAGTGGCGGTGTTTGAGTGTCTATATAGGAGTAAGAGTTCATATGATAGTCCTGTACTGAGTGACCATAAGTATGAGTGACTGTACGGGTGAGTGAGTGGATGTGTGTGTGTAGACCTAAGAATCAGTGAGTGGGTATGTAGTTATTGGTGTTGGAGTGTCTATGGTTTTGCGAATGGCAGTCTGTAATTTAGATTGGGTGTATCAAAGGTTATATTAGGGTGTGAGGAGGTGCATCAGATTATCACGTGGATGATGTCATCAGTGATGTCATTTGAGATGTCATCAGTGATGTCATCAGTGATGTCACTGACCATGTCATGAGTGATGTAATATGTGACGTCATCAGCAGTGCATTGCGGGGCGCGAGTTATAGTTAGCTGAACTAACTATAACAGGGGAATTTCATGGGTTTTGTACGAGTGAAATGTCCAACTAACTATAACTGTCCCTAAAACCTATGGTTTTTTCAGTGAATTTCAAAGGTTTTTTAAATGCTAAGTTCTAACTATAACGTGTCTGAAACCTATGGTTTTTTCAGTGAATTTCAAAGGTTTTTTAAATGCTGATTTCTAACTATAACGTACCTGAAACCTATGGTTTTTTCAGTGAATTTCAAAGGTTTTTTAAATGCTAATTTCTAACTATAACGCCCCTAAAACCTATGGTTTTTCAGTGAATTTCAAAGGTTTTGTAAATGACAATTTTTAAATGTATTAATTGTTATATTTATTTTTTTGATACTGATTTACTACATTTTTTAAAACTATTTATTTTTATATATTTTATTTATTAAATTACATTGTAATTACATTATACATTACATTACAAAATATACTTTCTCAGAATGAATTACTTTAGTTTAAATAGTTTGCAAATAGGCAATAGAGTTTTAAGTACAGTAGTTACAGTTGTTGCAATGGGCAACACAATTTCAAACACAATGCAACATTGAGCTCAATGTGAATTTCTAGTTAAATGCAATTAGTTACTTTATGGATTACTTTTCTAACCACAGGACTGGATCCTAGATTCAGTCCTGGGACATCTCCTGTAAACAGTTGAGTAAAAGCGTTTTGGTTACAGTAGTGATTTTTAAGGAATATTATTGTATTTTAAAAGTTGACACAGAAACTTTTTCACATAGAATCACCAATGTTATCCTATGGGTGGAAATTCACTTAATAGGTAAGTAGTGTTATCGTTACTTTTTCTTACTCAGTGTTGGATCCTGGATCCAGCACTGGTGCATCTCCTGTAAACAGTTGAAAGAATGTGTTTAAGTCATACAGGCGATTTTTAAGGAATATTTGTAATTTGTGAAAACCGACACTGAAACTTTTCTGCTGAAAACCAGACAATGGATTCCTATGGAAGGAAATATAAGTTACTGGTAAGTACGGTTAGAATTACTTTTCAGGGTCAGTGCTGGGCTAAAAGAAGCAGCACTGGGTTCTCTCCTGATAACAGGTGAGTAAATCGGAATTCGTAGTTCGGTTGATTTTAGAGGAATATTATAAAGTTCCAAAACTCCACACTTAGAAGAATTTCCAAGTGAAACCAGTCAATGTTAGCCTAGGGAAGGAAATTCAAGTTACTGGTAAGTACGGTTAAAATTACTTTTCAGGATCAGTACTGGGCTGAAAGATGCAGCACTGAGGTCTCTCCTGATAACAGGTGAGTAAATCGGAATTCGTAGTTTGGCTGATTTTAGAGGAATATTATAAAGTTCCAAAACTCCACACTTAGAAGAATTTCCAAGTGAAACCAGTCAATGATATCCTATGGAAGGAAATTCAAGTTGCTGGTAAGTACGGTTAAAATTACTTTTCAGGATCAGTACTGGGCTGAAAGATGCAGCACTGAGGTCTCTCCTGATAACAGGTGAGTAAATCGGAATTCGTATTTCGGCTGATTTTAGAGGAATATTTGCACAATGGTGAAGGGAGGGGCGGGGCCTGAGGTGACATCTGTGCAAACGCGCCCCGTGGCGCGTTTTAAGTTGGGGGATTAAGTTCCCTTGAATCATGAGGGTCCCTGAGGCCAACTAGCCCACCAGGAACCTCCAGTATGCGCCAGGGGCTGCGTTGCAGAGACGTGTACAGAGGCCACGCCCCTTTTACACCTCTCTGCAACGCAGCTCTGTGGTGCTTTTAGAAGTACATGGTGGGCTAGTTGGCCCCCAGGGACCCTCAGGATTGAAGGGGATTTAATTCCCCATCTTAAAACGCGCCACGGGGCCTGTTTGCACACATGTCACCTGAAGCCCCGCCCCTCCCTTCACCACTGTGCAAACGCGCCCCGTGGCGCGTTTTAAGTTGGGGGATTAAGTCCCCTTGAATCCTGAGGGTCCCTGGAGTCCAACTAGCCCACCATGTACTTCTAAAAGCGCCACAGAGCTGCGTTGCAGAGAGGTGTAAAGAGGGCGTGGCCTCTGTACACCTCTCTGCAACGCAGCCCCTGGTGCATACTGGAGGTTCCTGGTGGGCTAGTTGGCCTCCAGGGACCCCAGTATTCAAGGGGAATTACTTCCCTTTCTTAAAACGCGCCAGGGGCGCGTTTGCAGAGTACTGCAGGGAGGGGCGGGGCCTCCGGCACGATGCCGGTCGTTTTTTTGTTTTTTTAATGGGAGGGGGGCTGCGTGGCCCCCAATCCCTTGGCCACTTTTGGCCCCGGGGACCCCATCCCCCAAGGCCTGAGCATTTTATTTTATTTTTTAAATAAAAAAAAAAACAGGAAGGGGGCCGCGTGGCCCCCCTTCCCTGGGCCTGTATTGGCCCCGGGGACCCCATCCCCTGGGGCATGCCCTCAATTTTTTTATTTTTTTATTTGGAGGGGGGCTGCGTGGCCCCCCTTCTCAGGCCATTTAAGGCCCCGGGGACCCCATCCCCCGGGGCCGGCCTTGCCCTTTTTTTATTTTTTTTATTTTTTATAATTTGGGGAGGGGGCTGCGTGGCCCCCTCCCTGGCCACTTATGGCCCCGGGGACCCCATCCCCGTGGCCTGGCCTCTCGTTGGGGACTGTGGGGGTCCCCAAACCCCCACAGTCCCGCCGGCTCCCCGTGTCCTACGGGAGCCGGCATTGCTTTCCACGTGGGGAGCAGCTAACATGCTGCTCCCCATGTGGAAAAGCAATTGCTTTGGATATTGGAGCGAGAGCAGGTTTCCTGCTCTCGCTCTAATATCCAAGCAAGTTTGCAATGACAGGACGGGAGCCGCGAGGCTCCCGTCCTGTCATTACAAACAGCAGTGTCCCGGGGTAGGCACCCCGGGACACTGCAGGAGCCGGCCCTGGGGGTGGCGGTCCCCAGGGCCATCAAGGGCTCCAGGAGGGGGCCGCGCGGCCCCCCTCCCAACTATTTCACAGCCCCGGGAGGTGGTGGTCCCCGGGGCTTTGAGGTCCGTAACGGACCCCCATATTCAAATGTTTAGTGCCCCGGGGAGGTGGCGGTCCCGGGCGTGTGGGGGCTGGAGCCCCCCACACAGGTCAAATTTTTTTTAAAAAAAGAAGCCCCGGGGGGTGGCGGTCCTCGGGGCTGCGGGAGGGCAAAGAGCCCTCCCGCACCATTATTTTCTTAAGCCCCGGGGGTGGCGGTCCCCAGGGCTTGGGGGCCTTAGAGGCCCCCACATTAAATTTAAACCCCTCACCATGCCCCCGGGACTTGGCCCACCCGGGGGCAAATTAACATCGAGCGCGGGAGACCGCGCTTCGATTTTTTCGGCAGGATCCGCGCTCCCTGAGCGCATCCTGCCGATAAAAAAAAAAAATGCTTTTCTACCCAGGGGGTCCTTGTGGGACCCCCTGAGCAGACCTAGGGGGTCAGGGTGTTTCTACCCTGCCCCCTTTGTGCGTTTGCGCACTTTTTTACTGCTTTCTTGTTCCTTGGTTCTACCGAGGAACAAGATGGCTGCCAACACTTCCTGATTTGGAGTGTTGACAGCCAATTAGCAGACAGCTCGTGATCGGGAGGGTGCGCGAATCCAACGCGGCCATAGATATATATGTGATTTTCCTTTTGATTTTCTCAGGAACTACTGAACGGATTTACACCATTTAACAAAAGGGTTCTTTCTGAACCAAGAACTACCTCTTTGCCAAATTTGGTGTAATTCCGTTCAGCAGTTCAGGCTGTAGCCGTGTCTAAAGTTTCCTATGGGAAAATGAATGGGGAAAACATGTTTTGGGACCCCCCTTTTTTCTCGGCCCCCGCTTGACGAATCACCCTGAGACTTTCAAGGTAGGAGCGGACCGGAGCGGGCCATAAAGTTTGAAAATTTCGCGAAGATTCGTCAACCGGCAAGAGAGTTATTTCAAATAGAATGTCGCGGATTTCCTATGGAAAATAGGTCCTAACTATAACTATCTACTGGCGACCGCCAGTAGATAATATATATAAGTATATATATATATATATATATATATATATATATACACACACACACACGGGTCACTCTCGTGGGTATTTAGAAATTCTTTTTCATTTTCTGGTATGGATGCAGTGACAAATACCTCAGGAAGTCTTTCCTCACTAACTGACACTGATCTGAGTGCATTATTAAGTATACTACCATCAAAGCAATAATAAAAAAGCAAGTACAATCACACTCTCGCATGTTGGACATTGAAGCCCTGGCAGGCAGAAGCTTCCACGAGACCCAAACCTCCCCCCACACACTATCCGGCCTTAAACAACATCTTACGCAGCCCGTGGGGAGACTAGCCCTACATAGGATTCTTGCAGTCAGACTACATCCTCTCCCCTTAAAAGAACTGTATCCAATGGTGAAAGCAAGGCCGGTCATCACGGAGTGTCGTCTCTGCAATTATAAACGAGAGTCTCTGGCTCATATTCTACTTTGCTGTCCTGCTTTGCGGCTAGTTCGCCGAATCCACCTTAAGCCCATTCTCCTCCAACTGGGCACGCGCACAGCAAATGAGGCAGTCCAACAGCTTTATACATTGGACACTGTGAAGCATATGGCCAATTTTGCCAAATTTATCTACTACACCCGCACAGCATTGATGGATAAGTCCTTACAGGCCGACTGTGGCAAACACCCGGGCGGTTCTTAAAGCTTGGGGGAGCCTATTCAATATGGCCGCCACCGAAGGACTGATTTGTCGTGCCTAAAAGACTGTTATTATTCTCATTGTTTTAACTAAAGATAGCAAAGGAGGTTTTACGAACATGTTGTGCATATATATTTATTTATTTCTTCTTTTTAAAAATTGCTAAAAGCCTGCTTTCCCTCCTTTTTTAGATACATATGCTGTTTTTGTAATGGTTTTTATTAACCACACAATAAAGAATTCATTCATTCATTCATTCACTGATCTGAGTGAAGGAGAATCAGAAACGGCAGGGGCACAGGCTAAACGATCTTTTTTAGGAGAAATAAGACTTGCCTTACAACAACGGCAATGGGAAAAAGTTGCCGGGCCATCTACATATACCCCAAGAGGAAGAGGAAGGGAATGGAACAAAGGAAGAAGAAACAAACAAGAAGAGGCAAAAGAGGCAATCGGAGAAAAAGAAAATATGGGTACAACAACACGGAGCATGAAACAGAAGAAGACATAAACATGCAACAACAAGAATTAAATGTTGTTATCCTCTCAAATAGACAGATGGAGGAATCAGAAATCTCTCTCCTGAAAAGAGGCCTTAATATTTGCCCCATAAGTCATATGGAGTCAGCACAAACAAGGGTTGACCTTTATAAATACATTAGAAAAATCAAGCTTGCTAAGACATCCACAGAAAATCAGCAAATGAAAAGTTTCAAGAAGAAAATTGATACACCAACTATCGACTTATTAGTTGAGGACAGAGATGGACTACAAACATTAATTGATCTACAAGTGGAAGGAGATGTCAGTGATATTTCACAGCAAACCAACGACTGCCCCCAGTTGGGGGCTGGACTCAGTGGAGAAAAGCCCAAATCACACTATTATCCACAATTGCAATCGGGAAACAAAATTGATGTCTTTCATGAGGCAATAATACATAATTTGTACAAATTGAAAAAAGTAAAAAAAAAACTGCTAATTTATCCCCAAGAGAACAAGAGTCACTTCAAGCAATCCAAAATGATGATTCCATCGAGATTAAAATCGCAGACAAGGGCGGCAATATAGTTATTATGGAAAATTTGGACTACATCAAGGGAGCACACTCACAACTGAATAATCAGGAGTATTATGAAAAATTGGCAACAGGCCCAACAACAAAATATCAAAAGGAATTGGATATGAAATTAAAAAATTGGGTACAGATGAATCTCTTGGATGATGATGAATACAAATAGCTAACAACCATTCACCCAGTGATTGCGACACTATACTCCCTATCGAAGATACACAAAGATGCAACTAAACCACCTGGAAGACCAATCGTATCAGCAAAAGTGCATTACTAGAACCCATCGCAAATTACATTGATTTTTTCCTTGCACCATACGTTCAAGACCTGAGCTCTTATCTCATAGACACGAGTAATTTACTCAGACATCTACAGGAAATCCCTGGTCTCCAACATTTAAACTAATCACTATGGATGTCACAGCATTATACACGAACATTGAGAATGAGACCGGTCTAATAGCATGTGAACACTTTCTGAAGAAAAGAAATATTCAATTTGCCAACCATAATGAAATGTTATTAGAAATGAGCAAGCTATGCTTAACTCAGAACGTCTTTTTATTTGGAAAGGACATTTACAAACAAACCAAAGGAACAGCGATGGGTTTTTCTTTCAGCCCAAACTATGCACACCTAACAATTGGATGGTGGGAACAACAAGTCGCGTGGGCATCAGAAAATGATCAATATGTGGAAAAAGTAATCATGTGGCTTCAATTTACAGATAACATTTCATCATCTGGGACGGTACCGAGGATGACTTTTCAAAATACTTCAAGATATTGAACACAACCAAAGCAAAGTTTAAATTTACATATAACATCAGCGCATCTAGAGTGATATTCCTAGACACAGAAATCAATATTGAACAAAATAAAATCCAAACAACCCTGCACAGGAAAAAGTCTGCAACTAATGCTCCATTACATGCTGATAGTTTTCACCAAGCAGCATTGATCAACAGTATACCATACGATGAATTCTTAAGGATCCGTAGAATATGTTCTCAAGAGGAAGAAATGATGAAACATCTACAGGAAACAACTGGCCGCTTTGAAAGTAGAGGATACAATCAAAATGTAATCAAAGCCGGTGTTACAAAAATGAAACAAATATCAAGAAATTATATGCTCAAAAACAAGGATCCTGCTAAAAACAGCTGTGATGAACCTAACGTGATTAGGCTAATTACAACTTTCTCAGTAGAAGCAAAAGAAATAAGGAAAATCCTGAGAATAAATTGGAATATTTTACAATTGGATCCCACAACAGTAAAAATAATGGGAAAACATCCCAATGTAACTTTTCGAAGAGCGAAAAATCTCATGGATACCCTGGAGCATAGCCACTTCCGTAAAAAGAACAAAACAACTTGGTTACATCAATATGGCTTTGTTAGATGTAACAAGTGTAAAGTCTGTCAAATTGCTGTCAATAAACAACAAATTGTCATGGCATCAAAGAAAAAATGGGTGATTAAGCAAAACATTACATGCAAGAGCCAGTTTGTGGTATATGTAAATGAATGTCCTTGTAATCTAAAATATGTGGGAAGCACAATATGCAAACTAAAGAAAAGGATCCTTGAACATGTAAGAGCAACAGTCAACCGAGATCGAGGAAACGCGATTGCAAAACACATGGAACTACACCATCAGAGTGATTGGAAACTATTGAAATTCTATGTGATCTAAATGATTGAACAAGGAGAAAGAGGTGGTGACAGAACACGCAAACTGAGACAAAGTGAATCTCGACATATATTAAACTTACGTACTCTGACACTATATGGATTAAATCAGGACGAAGAAATGTACATACATTTGTAAACCATGACCAGAGGGCGTGAACATTGAGTTTTCTGAAGTATTCCACACATATCACATTCTATTTTTGGCACCCGCTTACTAAGTGCCCACTAGAGGGCCTGATTAGCTACACTCAGTGCCACTAGCCAGACAAGGGTGATTATAAATTTGCAATAAAATATACATATTACCTAGATGTGAACATGAACCCACTGGAGGGTTTGATTGTAACTGTTAATCCTTTGAAATTAATGGAATTAATGGAATTCTGAGCGCTCACCGAGCATAAGATGGACGGAATTGCCACAAAGATAGAATGCAACTCATAAGTTTCACATCTTGATATGATAATGTTATGAATCTGTTAAAATCCACCCCAACACCCCATTGGCTGAGATCAGTGGTTTATGAAATTCCAATGAATGATCTGTTTAATGCACATATTTTTTATCTGTATACAATACGTTTCCCATAATGCACTAGTATAGTTAACAGATTGAATGCAGCACATGACGATATTTAAATGTGCCTGACTAGGCAATGGCATACCCGTGATCAAGGTCTCTGTGAGACCGAAATGCATAGGGGCCATCGTGACCTATTTTTTCACCAGAAAATGAAATAAAAAATGTCTAAATACCTGTGAGTGCGACCCGTGTTTACAGTGGTAAACTCTGATGGATATATGATGGCGAGGCTCTGCCGTATTTGGGTCCAGCACCGCCTTGAGAGCGCTGTAACCTTCCAGCGAGATCGAGCCAACTGGGGATATATATATATATATATACATATATATATATACATATATATATATATATATATATATATATATATATACTTACCTACCTTAACTACACTTAACTTGCACGGTAAACGCATATGCACGGTAAAGGCTGTTTCCCTCTGTTATTTTGATGCCCCCCCCCAGCCCCATTTTTCCTCCTGCCCCCTCCAACCTTCCGGCCGTCACAAAAGCATTAAACAAAGCCAAATAGCACTCTCATACCCAAGAGCTATTTGGCTTTGTCAGTGTTTGTTTTAGACATTGATTGCACACCAGGAGGGCTGCTATGCAAATGGCTTGAAGAGAAAAAGATGCTATGAGGCGGTTAACGCTGGCTGCGTCATAGCCCTTTTTTCTTTACTTTAAGGCCACGCTTCTGTGCAACATGTCTAATAAAACATTGACAAGGCCAATAGATTTCGCATTGGCGAAACCTAATGGCTTTGCCAATGCTTGTTACGATGGCCATGCATGCGTCTTCAGGTTCGGACTGGGTGGTAAGTAGCCTCCATTAGCGAATGAGATAGCTAAAAGAAAGTGGCCCACATTTTAAATTAGGGCAGTTTTGAACTTGTAAAGACATGCTATAAATGAGTTTTACGAGGTATGAGAGACTGCATGTATTTGTGTTTACTGCAGGCAGTGCTTGTGATAATATCAAGGAAATCTCACAGTAAAAATTGGCCCATCAGCCCATAAAACAGGCCACACACAGACACAAAACAGCCTGTAAGGCCAGCCTGATTGCCCTATAGACCAGTGAATCTGTGAATCTCCCTTACAGCATGTTGACATGTTAATGCACTTAACAACTTGTCAATTCCTTTCAAGCAAACGGATAGAGCAAAAGTGCTTGAAAAGGTGGTAAATGCATTGGCATATAAATATAAGAGCTGACTCATCACAATGCCACCATGAGTGGCCCCATCAGAATACTTAAGGGACCCCAGCAGGATCTCTTTTCAATTGGATTCCCTTCTGCACCGCACGCACAAAGAGATAGCTTCCTTCCACGCTGCTGCATTCTTTTTAAATGAGCAGTTGGAGAAGTTTTTATCTCGGTGCCTATACCTATAATGCGAGGTGCACTTCTGCAGAGTTGCTGGGTGCTGTAAAAGTGCAGAATGTGCGCACGTGCACGCATGCACCTTACAGGGAAACATAGCTGGTGAGCAGTGTTTCTTAAAGCAACAATGCAGAACATGACTCTTCCTCCATTTTTCTTTGTGAATCCTGGTGATCCTCCGTTGAAATGGGGAAAGTGGAAAAAAAATTTTGCTCATTATGCACACATATGCGGTACATCTTTGACCTTAGAGCGTAAAATGTCATTGATGCTGCACTGTTTAGGACCGGAAGGTCAGGAAATTTTTGAACATGGACCAGACTTGTCATTTGACGAGGACAGATGCAAAGAGTTGGGGAAGCAGAGGAAAAATACATTATGGTGTTCAGAAAATTGGCATTGACTTGTACCTTTGGTAGGAGCAGTGAAAAACGTTTAAGAGACCAATTTATGCTCGTTGCAATTTAGAACAATCCAAAGAATCTTTTTGGCAAAAGGACAATCCCTCGCTAATTGAGATGATTATAACTGCCAAGGCATGTGGGAATTACCAGGCATGTGTGGATGAGATAAAGAAAGGTTGTGCCAACAGTAGTACTGAAGGGGAGATGCAGGTTGTTCAATCTAATAAAAAGACAAGTTCAACAGAAAATAGGAAAAAAAATGTGAGAAAGATAACAAGAAGTTTCAGGGTATTTGCTATGGATGTGGGGAATATGGTCACTTTGCTAATAACAAGGAGTGTTGTGGTTAGAAAATCACCTATAAGACGTGTGGAAGAAAGGGTCATGTAACAAAATGTTGTAGAAGTGGTAATTAAAACAAATTGAGAAATAACATATGAAGAAGGTGTTGATTGTGATGAAATAGTACTGCAGACAATGAAAGCAGGAGAGGGGGGGTCCTTTGAGGTGGTTCAGATAGATGTGTCGCTACGCATGTTGTTCCATTCAGCAGCCAAAATAACTTTAATTCCCAAAGATGTGTATGAAAAAGAATTGAAAGGCAAAATTACACTTTACACGCCTGATATTCATCCTAAGCAATATGGGGGTGAACAAATCAAGTTGTTTAGGATACTTTTCAGGGTGCATTCATTTCAAAGGAAGGCATACAGTAGGAAAGATCTATGTTTCAGTGAGGGGTGATTCTCTTATCAGTTGGTTTCACCAAAAGGATCTAATGATGTACCTGGTTCCCAATGACAGACCCACTGTGAGGTTGCAACATAAGGGACAAATCAGTTCAACTGTGAATTTAAAACACAAGGAACAAATAAGTCAGATGGGCATAGACAGACAAGAGTCTGAGAAGGTATTTCATGAGGTCTTTCAAGACGGGTTGGAATGCTTCAAAGGATATATGCACAGAATTAAGGTACAAAAAGGACCTATACCTGTAGAAAGTAAAGTAAGAGGTGTACCATAATGGTCAAGGACAAGATGGGAGAGGAGTTAGAGAAGTTGAAAGAGAATGGTATAATTGAGGAAGTTGAGGCTACTGAGTGGCTTGCTCCTGTGAATATGGAATGCAAAGCCAATGGTGAAGTGAGATTATGTGTGGACTTACATGAACTTAATAAATGCGTGGTAGTCCACCATTACCCTTTGCCTAATGTAACTGAAATGTTGTCAATGTTGAAGGGAGCAAAGTAATTCTCGTCTATTGATCTCACCTCGGCGTATCATCAGGTGAAGTTACATCTTGACTCTCAGGACTTGACAGCATTTATCACGTCATTTACCTACATACTTATGCCTACTACCCCTCCTGGGTTATAGGCCATCAACCAGGACTCTCCAGCTATCTCTGTCCTGGGCTTTTCATTCAATCTGACTCCAGGTGTAACCCATCTCCTTGCAGTCAGCCTCGAGGCCTCGATGCCAGGTGTTTCTTGGCCTTCCTCTTTTTCATTTCCCTTGAGGGTTCTAGGTGAGGGCTTGCCTGGTGTTATTTGATGCGGGCTTGAGGAGGGTTGTGATCTATCCAGCCCCAGCATCTTTTCATGATTTCCTCATGAGAAGGGAGTTGGAATGTCTGCTGCCATGGGTCGTTGTTGCTGATGGTGTTTGGCCAAAGGATTTTCCTCTGGCAGTTGTTGATTAAGGTCTGGACTTTGTTGGAGGTGGTCACTGTTGTCATCCAAGTTTCTGCTCCATACAGAAAGACCGATTTTACATTGGTATTAAAAAGCCTGATCTTGGTTTGCAGCGTTTGGTCCTTGGAGATTTAGCTGAATGAAGCAGTCCTTGCTTTGTAGATTCTTGCCTTGACGTTGGTATCTGTGCTGTCCTGCTTGTCTATGACACTGCCCAGGTAGGTGAAGACCTCAACCTCGTCTAGTTCATCATCTGCAGGAGTGACTGCGGTTGTGCTGGCCGTGTTAGCCTTCAAGATCCTGAAGGATATTACTCCATTTGGAATATTCAAATTTCTAAGGATGCCGTAGGCATGATTTCTGCCACAACTGTTTTTCAAAGGGTTATAGAAAGTGCATTGAAAGGTGTGAGTGGAGTGAAAATCTATCAGGACAAGGTGTGAGTGGAGTGAAGATCTGTCAGGACAATTTTTTGTGTTTGGGAGTCATGTTGAACATAATCAAAGTTTACGTGATGTACTTAGGAGGTTAAAAAAGAGTGGATTGATATTAAAGGTTAAGAAAAGTAAATTCAAACTTACAGAAATTTACTACTGAGGAAATAATATCCCACCCTAGGAGTGAGTTGGTCAACACAATCAACAACATGACATCTCCTGTGAGTAAGAAGGAAGTTATCAAATTCTTAGGCATGTCAGAGTAATATAACAACCAGAATTTACAGAAAAAACTAAAATATGAGATATTTATTGAGAAATGGTTCAGTGTGTTAGTGGAATGGTGAGAGTGAAAAATAATTCAATCAGTGGAAATCATGTCTGTGTCAGGCCTCTTGTCTACAGAGTTTTGAACTTCAGGACACAGTCATAATGTATGATGCCAGTTCAAAGGAGGTTTTTGGGGCAATATTGTTACAGCAGCATGAAGGAGTAGAATGTGCCATCCTATTTATTTCTCTGAGTTTGAAAGGTGCAGAATTGAGCTATTCTGTAATCGAAAAGGAGGCATTGGTCCTTTATTGGGCTGTGTGTAACTTGAGAATTTGTTTGGGGTAGTGAATTCGAGGTTAAAACAGATCATAAACCGCTGAAAGAAAGTTTTGAAAGAAAAGGAATTGATGCCATCTCAGGAAGAATTAGAAAGTGGGTGGTCTCTTTGTAAGAATTCCAATTTGATATAACATATTTACCTGGTGTGAAGAACAATTTCGCTGATTGCTACTCACGTCTTGCTGGTGATAGTGAGAAGGACAAGTTGGAGGTGGACAGAGAAGAAAACGATGATTTGGATGTGTGTCTGGTCAGATACAGTATTATAAAAGAATATGAATGGTTGAGTGAGGTTGGCAGCAGATGTTTAGGTGTTTCAAAGAAAAAACAGGATAAATTACAAAATCAATTTTGTGGGTGTTGGAGAGTCAGGCGGGTTTTTAGTTCGAGGCACCAGATTGATTCCTCCAGGGGTCTTTGAGGGAGGAACTGATTGTCTTTGCTCATGAAAGTCATCCTGGCACATCCTAAACTAAGGAGAGTCTTAGACACATGTATTGGTGGCCAGGTCTGGTCATTCAAACTGAGAGATCTGTGAGGGAATATGTGAAGTGTTTGAATTGTGACAAAACACTTAGATGTAAGATGTAGCCTATGGTTTTAAGAAAATGACCTAAAGAACCTTGGCAGGATGTTGCCCTAGACATTTTAGGTCACATTAGGATCTCGAGCACTGACAGGTATGTGATGTTTGCTCGAAATGGCCTGGAAATGACCTGACGTTGCGATAACTAGCTCTGTTGAAACACGTGATGGGATTGGTTTTCTTTAACAGATTTTTGAATGAGAAGGTATTCCTTCCGTCCTTACAATAGGGTTCAGCTTGTGTCCAGGATAATTGAGAAATGTATTTGTGATAGGGGAATCAATCAAAACAAAACTGCATTGTATCACCCCGAGGTCAGTGGCATGGTGGAAAGGATCAACAGGGTATTAAAAGAAACTGTACAGAGAGCTGTATCGGGTTGGATGTGTTGGAGGAAGGATTTATTTAACAAGATCAAGAATTACAGGGTGACCCTCATACAATGACTGGTGTTAGTCCATTTGAGTTGTTTCGCAAAAGGAGGGCTAATTCAATGATTTGTCCTTCCTGGGTGAATGACAAGTCTGATTGTGGAGCATGATATGGAGGAGAAAAGTGCAGTAGAACTGAAGAAAGTATTTGAGGGCAAGAAGAGATTTGATTTCACAATGCTGTGAGGAAGACCTTTGTGCAAGTGGGTGGTATGGTAAAAATAAGAAATCTATGGAAAGGGCCTACTCAATTGCAATCCACATTTTTATCACCCATGAAGTTGATTAAGGTATTCAAGAATGCTGTCAGAACAGAGGATCTTAGGATATGGAATCTCAATACAGTGGCAAAGCTACCTGGTGTGATGGCTTCAAAAGGCCATGATGGTACTGATGAAGAATTTAAAGGGTCCAATGAGTGTAATAATTGAGGAAAAGTAAAAGGTGTTGCGAGAAACCAAGTCATTTGAAGGATTATGTTTGACTCTATACCAGAGTCTCTCATAAACTACAGTATCCTATAACATAAGTGAAATATGTTTTTGTGACATGTATTTTGTTCTTATGCTTTCAGCTCAACTAAATGTAATTGTTTATATTTGCAATACCATGGGTTCTATGTTTCATGCATTTCTATGACACATTGTTTTTTCCCTCATTTTCCTTTCTTTGTTTTGTTAATGGAAGGGAGATGTGTGGTATCTCCCATTAAGAAGGGTTCTAGTGAATGTTGGTATGTTAGAGGTCTAGGGTCTGTAGAATGTCGTGATTCAAAAGGAGGTGTATAGAGCTGTGAGCAGGAGGTGCCTCTTGGTGTGATGGCTTAGGTGTACGTATTGAACTTAAATAAAGAAACATCTCTTCTCAACCGCGGATGTCTACTACTTTACACTTCTTAGCAAAATTCTCAACTAAAATAACAATAAAAAGCATATGTTTTAAATTGGCAAAATTATCGTTACAAGACCAACAAGTACTAGGTAGTCTAGGATTCATTTTACTCAAGTATACAAGTGTTATTGAAAGTCTGTTGTAGACAAAAATTAAGCTTGAATGGTACTAGAAGCGCAAGAGAACTTTCTAATCTTGAGCCAAATTTTATTCCACAAAGTACATCTAAATTTTGTTTCCATTTTAATTCAGTCTCTGATTTTTGCCTCTTGGTATCACTTATCTTTACAAAATTGCAAATGATGGAAACTTTTGGATTAGCAGCCAAAACACGTAAAGGCTCACTACCATTATACAATTGCCATCATTGGCTATATGAAATTTACTATGAGCATTAGAAATAGAGTGATTAAGAGAATAACATTTATTTTCATTTGTTAGAGGGAGATTAAAAGTATGACATGCATCTGAAAAGGACAGTGAGGCATCACTTAATAAAAATTGGTGAACCCAGATTAGTCCCTTGTCTCTCCAAGCTTCCCAATATAGGGGCCGATTACGATGTCGGTCGGAAAGCATTCCGACCGAATCGGTTTCGGAATGGTTTCCGACCGAATTGGATTTGGGGAGCCGATTACGATGGTTTCGAACACTGTTCGGTCGGATGCCCATTGACTTCAATGGAAGCCTGTGTTACGACCGACTACGCAGGCTCCCATTGAAGAAAGGGGTGGTTGCGGAAAATCGTGCACCCTGTGGCGGGCACCCCAAGGTGCCTGTCACACTGTGCATGGTTGGAAAGGGGGCACCCATGGGGGTACCCCCCACAGGCCCGATTCGGTGGCCCCCGGGTGAAGGGGGGTCTGCTGCAGGCCCCCAAAGTATGATTCCAACAGAAGATCCGTGTCAGAACAACCGATTCGGAAAGGCTGCCCGAATCCGACATCCTATCGTCCGTAGACCTCTACGGGTCGCCTCTGACCGACTTGGTTACTCCGAACGCCGTTTGGAACCAAGTCAGAAAGTCCGAACGGTTTCCAAACATCATAATCGGTCGTTCGGAAATGTTTCCGAGTCAGTCGGAAACAAGGCTTTCGAATTGGATTCGGACGAACCGAATACCGTTCGGAGCCTTTCTGACCGACATCATAATCGGCCCCTGTTGGAAAGTCATCCTGTGCCCTGGGCACCCCCCAACTTCTTGTTGACTGGTACTGGTGATAACTGACTCTGACTGACCCTGGGCTCTGCCTAACTAGGCCCAGGGCCAGTGCTATGCTGAAAGAGACACACTCAGAATACAGTGAAAACACCTACATACACTAGGGTACACTATGGGTGGGGTACCCCTGTGATTGGCATGACTTACCCTATAAGGCCCTAGTACATAATAGGGCAGGAGGATTGAAACTACCTCTCAGTCCCTAGTATATAATAGGGCATGGCAGTTTAGAGGCCAGCAGCCCTTTCTGCACTTGCATGTGTGCAATGCTGAGCCTGAGGTCAGTTTAAAAGTAGCCCTGTGTTGCAGGACTGCTTTTAAAAAGTAAATTGTGCCCAAACTCGACTTTGGTGTTTGGGGCACTTAAAAATGGATAACCTACAATGTTGGGCATATTAGGTACCTCCAGGGTCTCCCCTACGTGTCCCAGGGATAGGGACCGGGTATTTATAAGGAGGACCCTTATAAAATGAGTTGTATATGCCCTGGGTAAAGTGAAATTACACATTTCACTCCCCACATTGTGATAAAGTGCTGCCCCAAATCGACTTTGGTGCCAGGAGCACTGTGGAAGGAGGATCTGCAATATCTTTACATATTCAGAACCCCTAAAGTCTCCCCTAGGTATTCCAGGGGTGGGGGTCCTGTAGATATAGGCAGAGTACTTATAAAATATGTTTTTATAAGTCCAGGTGCTGAAAAAATGGCCCATGTCATTTTTCCCATTGCAAATCCCATGCCACATAGGTTAACATGGCAAGAAGCTATTAACTACTAACTCTTGATATGAGAAGGCTACAAATACCTTTCAAAGAACTCCCAGAATGGTATTAATAAACTCAACAATTATTGTTGAATTTCTCCTAAAATTAACAGACATGAAGTTATAAGACTTTCTTTGTAAGCCCAGATTCAGCCTTCCAGTGGTCTGTCCTGATTTGTCAGAGTTAAGTGGATTAGCCAGGCTCCTTTGAACAGGTGATAAAGAGCCCCTGGGGTTAACCAGCTCTTCTGGTAGGGCAGTGTTCTGTTAAACAGGAATGCCAGAGCAGGGGGAGGAGTCGTAAACAATGGACTTCAAGGGAAGACACCAGTGTCATTTACAACTCTGCTCTTTTGAACCCAGCCAGATGCTAGGCTTAAGGAAGGAATGAGCAGATGTAAGGGGGAGAGACTATGGAAATTAGCCATCCTAGGGGTGTGTTTAGCCAGCTCTTCTCTCCCTGCTGGAAAATCAGCCATTATGAATTTGGAAGAATTGGTGCACTCTGGGACAAAATAGTGCCACACACTGCATGAAGTGGCATACCTTGGGACGGTACTCTACACCCCATTTGACAAGAGTGATCTCCTGCTTGACCCAGAGAACTTGGAATAAGAATCTGAAAGGGGCAGAGCCTCTCAGATCTGCTGCTTGAAACTTAAGAAAACAAGACGGGCCATGCTGAGAAGTTTGATGTGCATTTCCTAAGGCCTGCACTCTGAAGATTGCACCTTCTGCACCATCTAGAACTAAAGCCCTGTGGATTACGTTGCTGTAAAAGGTCTAAAGAGTAGACTCCCTGCAAGCTACAGGTTAACTGAGCTCACCTGGAACATCACCACCAAGACTCCTCAACCTGGAGTACTACCAGTGGATTTGTAAGGGTTTTGTCCAAGTGGATTGTGGGAACTGAAGTCCTCAACTTTCTAGGACCATTTTGGAGATTCCAGACCCTTGGAGGGAGTTTGAGACACTTTGGGACCCTTTGGGGAACTTCAGGAAGAAGTTCCAGAACTTTGGAGAACTTTGGAGCAACTTTGGAAAAAAGCTCCATAAGGGGACCGACTCAACCTGGCCAGCCAAGCCGCCTGTCTTCAACCGCGAGTCGGCCTGTTGTCCAGGTTTTTCCCGCTGAAAAGCTCCGTAGGTCCTACTTCCAGAGTTTGACCAGGAGTAGTCGAAATCCGAGGCCAGCGAACCCCCACCGAATCCGGCCTGGTGGAGAGCATCGAGGGACCCCACGAGAAAAAGCTCCGTAAAAGTTTCTAAGTCCGATCGAAGAAAAGGTGACCGGGAGCAACCGCGAAAGCCAAGCCGCCTGCCTTCAACCACGTGTCGGACTGGATCCTTGGTTTGTCCCACTGGAACGCTCCGGAGGTCGGACTTCCATAAGTTTGACCGGGAGCTTGTCGCAAGGCAATCCGGCAAACCCTCACCGAATCCCCCCCTCTCCAGCGCCTTAAGAGCCTCACGGATGAGTAGTGCGCTTTTAAAATTCCCTGATTGATTGATTGATTGACTGACTGACTGAGAGCTTCGAGAGACCACGGAAAGAAAAGCTCCAGAAAAGTTTCTAAGTCAGAAGGTAAAAACTTTGACCGAGACCTACCGCGAGGGGTAGCCACCCATGGCTCCATCGCGGTCGGCCTGAAACTTTGACTTTGACCCGGTCTATCACGACCAGATGTCCCGATATGGCGCTATAGGTTTCTATGTGCTAGAGAATGCTAAATCTTTGAAAATTCATATCTCCGGTTCCCTACATTGGATGTTTGTCGTTTTGGTGTCATTTTAAAGATAAAAATATTTCCTATGTTTATAAATTGGTGTTGAATTTTTATTGTGCATTGTGTCTTAATTATTTACTGAACTGGTGTTTTTAAATGCTTTATATACCTATCTTTGAAGTTAAGCCTGCCTGCTCGCAGCCAAGCTACCAAGGGTTGAGAATAGGAATAATTATCTAAGACCTATTCTGAGCCCTGTACTGTGTTAGTGGCCTTATTGCCAGTGGAAGATCTACATTTGCCCCTACTAATAATCCACTTTCCAACAGCCCCATAATGTTTTATTATTTATTTTGATATGCTTGCTATGCTACACAGTTGAATAAAAGGGCCTTTCAGTGAAACAAAAAAAACAGAGGTTCTAATAATTTACAAGAGTTTTTAAGAACTGGTACTGACATCAATTTTGGCCTTTGTGAAAAAGAGAGAAATCCTTTAAATGTTAGAGGGTGAACAAAATATTTCTCTAAATCCATCCATAAAGGATAGGGTTTGTTTACATTGTCTGATAGCCAGTGATAGGATTGTTTCAAAAAGAAAGCTTTATGATAATTTTTGGTAAATTCAGAAAGTTAACTCCATCTTCTTGTTTATTTATTTTTTGTGCCGAGAGAAATATAAAAGGCTTCTTTCTCTTCCACAAAAATGAAGAAATCAGGAAGTTTATTTTTTCTAAAAGTGAGAAGGAATGTTCATGGGGATAGTTGCTAAAGTATACAGAAAAATGTGGACTAGCTTAATTTTTATGTAATCTAAATGATCCACCATGTAAGGAACAATGGTTTCCATCTAGTATTGAGGTTTGTTGTTTTGTAGATAGTTTCCTTTAAATTTAATTTAATAGTTTGTTTTATTGAGTTTGTAAACTACAAATAAAGATATTTAATTTTAAATGGATACCATGTAAAGTCATAAATACTAAAATCTTGTTTGAAACAAATTGTAATAAGAGGAAAACTTCAAATCAAATTTTTTGCCTCTTGTAGAAAAACTGGTAAAGACATGAGGTTTTAAATGAGCAAAAGATTGTTGTCTGTTACCTAAATATTTACTTGTTTTTTTACCATATGTATGGTGAGGTGGAGAGAAAATGTATATTATCGTAGAGTGAGGTTACATAGTCTCCAAGCATCAACAAACACTCTTTGTGTTCCTGTCTTAACAAAGTGTTTAAGTGACTTGTTAGGAATTAAGGCACATTTTGAATTTCTGTCAAGAAAGGCATCAAAAACTTGGTTACTATTGCCTCCAAAATTATTATCGGATAGTCCACTAATTTGTTAGTAATTTTGCTCCAAAAGGCACAATCACAAACAGTGGCAATAGTGAATACAAGAATGAGAACTGAAGGGATTCATGTACATTTGTGGGGAAGAAAGACACAACAAGAAGCAGACAAAACAATATGCGATGAAGCATCATGTTAAAGGCAACACATCTGCACTCAGAAATGGGCCAGGAAGGAATTCAGACATAACAAATTAATATAAACACAGTGACAAAACCTGACAACAGGTAAACCTGTAGACAGAAAAAGAGAATATAAAATGTAGTACTTATATTATGCTGATAAAGCTAATATCAACAAAGGTGACAACATGAATTGTTAAGAAAAAGTATGTTAGACTAGTAAATGAAATATGTTCATATGCTAGTAGGTCTGGATGTCTCCATTTCTTCGTCCTGCAAATCCCAAAAAATCTTCTCTGCTCAGCTGGATCCTCATATGATGTTATACTATGCATGTATGTGACTTTGAAAATACATGGATGAAAGAGACCAAACCTTGCATCTAACACAAGTTGGGGTGGGGGTATGCTCAAAAATTTCTTTCATCTGTCCACAGTGGCCTTTGCAAGGTTTGAAGAACAGGACAAGATATGACCCGACCAGGAAACTATTTTTTTAGCTTTGGCCACCATAATAACTTTGAGTAAGTTAGTATATTCAAGAAATGAAATTATAACCCCATTGAGTTTGTGATTCGAAGAATAGGATTTGGTCTGTGCCCCAGTCAATGAGGTCTTTGGATGTTGAGCGAAGAGACTCCTATCATGTCTAAGAGTTCACTAATGGAAGAGTGAAGAAATTAGATAGGGCCATTCTCTTCGGAACTTTTAGGCAATACGTAAATTCTGAGATTAGTCCTTCTAGTATGATTTTCTAGATCTGCTGTTTTTTAAGAAGATAAACTTTCCTTTGAAGATAATTGATCCTCACAGTAGAGTCTTGTAAATTAGAAACCTGCTGTTCAACCTTTGACATTCTGTTGTCCATTAGAGACCATTTATCATCTAATCCTTGCAGTCTCTTATTGGTTTCTTCCATATATGATCTTAATGCCCCAAATTCCTCTAGATGTAGAGTGCGCGAGTTATATTTACCTTAGGGCACGAGTTATACTTACTTGAGATAACTCTTACTCTAACTGGTAAATTTCAGTGGGTTTTAGAGTTCAATTCTGAACATTTCACCTAACTATAACGTTACTTTAACCTCTGTTTTTTTCAGTGAATGTGTGTGTGTGTGTGTGTGTGTGGATAGATAGAATAGATATACAAATAGATATAGCTATGCGTATGCACAGCCAGAGCATGCACACACTGATAACAATCGCCCTTTGCAGGTGGCCTTATCAGTTTTATCTGTGGTCCATTGTGTGCTCCTCTAAAAGTCACTCCTGGAGACACCACTGGTAGATAGTTGTTTTACTATTTTGGACTACATACATGATACTGTTAATATTATTATTATTAGTGGTGGTAACAGTAGTAGGACTAGTAGTAGCAGGAAAATGGGTGGCAGTAAAGGGGAGTAATCATATAGTTAGTATTAGTAGTGGTGGTATTAGTAGCAGTAGTAGTAGCAACAGAAGCAGTTTTTTCAGTAGTAGTGGTAGCGGTATTAGGAGCACCCCCAGTAATGGTAGTGTACAAAGCAGTAGTTGTAGCAGTAGCAGCGCTGTTGGCAGCAGCAGTAAAAGGAGGAGCTTTACTAGTACAACAGTAATAGTATTATTATCAGGAGGAGTAACAGTAGTAGTCTGGTGAAACTCCGACTAAGGGTCCTGACATGAAATGTCAATGGGCTTAGGGTGCAAAGTAGAAGGAGGAGAATCCTAGAATTTTTAAAGCAATCAGATAGCGATGTAATAATATTACAGGAGACGCATTTACTACAAAAAGAATGGGACAGTATTTTAAGGGGGCAAAAATGGATCAGCCATTTTGCATGCACTAACCAATTGTGTTGCGTAAAGGGGATAGCTATCCTGATTAAAAGCTCCACTCAAGCAGTTATGGGAGACTGTGTTGCTGATCCAGGTAGGAGATGACTAGTAGTAAACGTTAAAATACATAGAGTAGGGTATACATTTGTGGGATACTACAGTCCAAACATCAATGATCCAGAGCCCCTACGAGACTTAAACTGCCAGTTAGTGGAGGTTAAAACTTATATAGTGATGGGAGGAGATTTCAATGTATTATTAGACCCCACCCTAGATAAATCCACTACTAGAACTGTGGCTAATTCCCCCAAGATGAGAGAGTGAGTACATCAAATAATGAAAGATCTAGGGTTAATGGATGTCTGGAGACAAAGGGTTGGCCGGGATAAGGGTTTTACATACTATAATAAAAAATATGGCCATGCCTTCAGGATCGACTTTTTCTTGGTAGATACTAGGCTGGAACAAAAAGTAAAAGGAATAGTACACCACCCAGAGCATTTGCCAGATCATTCAGCAGTAAAGCTAGAACTTCTGCTGGATTAAATACCGGCCCCACCTAGATGGCTTTAGACAGGACATTACTAAGGAATCAAGTAATAGTTGGTCAATTGAAAAAAGACACAATAGAGTTTTTGAAGTAAATTAAGACTCAGCTCGTCTACATATAATATGGGACGCCTATAAAGCCTTTATCAGGGAGAGGATAATAAGTTAGGCAGCATTCAAATGAAAAGAAATGAAGTACAGAGTGACAAAGTTGGAACTGAAAATTGAAGGTATCCAAAGAGAATTAAATACCAGTAAAAATGCTCAAGAACAAATAAAGTGAAATAATAAGATTAAAGAAGCAAGAGGGGAATTGGCATATTACTTGGAAGGAGTTTTACAGGAAAAATGAGAAGCTACGCAAATTGGACCATTATGAATATGTGGAAGGCCGTGGGAAGCTACTAGCTTGGCGGACGAGTGTGGAAAATACCAAAAACCTAATTAAGGAAATTGAAGTCAAGGAAACTAGGGAATGATGTTTAAAAGATCCAGATATAGAACAGGCCTTTGTGAACTTTTTCCAGGATTTATACATAGATGATTTAAAAGTCACAGAAGAACAGATAGGCAGCTGGCTTAAAGAAGATACTCTCCCTGTACTAAAAACAGAATTGAATCAGAACTTAAATCAGGATATAAGCACGGAGGCTGTGGAAGGACCAATTAGAGTACTAAAAAACGGGGAAAGCAGCAGGCCCTGATTGTTTACTGAATGAGTTGTACAGGGTATTAAAAGATGAACTTACTCCGGTGCTGGCTAGGCTATTAGGAGATATCTTTTTGAAAGGCCATGCCCAGCCACGATTTTGGGACAAGGCGACAATTAGCGTAATTTCAAAACAGAATAAGGACACCAAACTTTGTGAATCATATAGACCAATCTAGTTGCTAAATAGTGACAACAAGATCTATACACAATTGCTGGCAAAAAAATTGGAAAAGGTGATCAGGGGACTGGTGCATGAAGACCAAAAAGGTTTCATCAAAGGCTGACAATTATATAAGTTAACCCATGATTTAGTGAATGTAATTGATGTTGCGGTTGAAGCAAATTCTCCCTTAACCGTTATGACTTTTGATGCCGCTAAGGATTTTACAGGGTGAGCTGACCTTTTTTATATGAAGTAATAAACAGTAAGATTGAAGAGATCCATTTCTCAGGGCAAGTAGGTTAATCTATAGAGAACCGACAGTAAGGATTATAATCAATGGGAAACTAACAAAGCAGATCCAGATAAGGAGAGGAACATTGCAAGGGTACCCCTTGTCCCCTTTGCTCTTCAATCTGTATATTGAGCAGGGAGCAGGATTAGGAAAAATCAGGGGATTATCCCCTGCCAACATCATGACTGGGTGAAGAAAGTTGCATTAGCAGCAGATAATTTGATGATATACACCCAGGATTTAACAAGTTCTTTTCCTATTATTATGCAAACACTAAATGACTTTGGGAGGGTTTCAGGCTACCTGGTGGGTCAATCAGCAAAAAACAGAATTGATTACTTGGAATGCCCCTTCTGATAGTCCCTTAGAAAAAAAGGAAATTAGATATCTAGGGATCCAGGTGGTGAAGGACTTGGATAAGATGGCCCAGGTGAATTTTAACAAGCTTATGATAGAAACCAAGAAACTTTTAAAATCATGGGATTGTCTCCCCTTTACAATATTAGGAAGAACCAACTTAATAAAAATGATGCTACTTCCAAAATGTACTCTTATTTTTAATGCAGTACCTCTAATTTCAGGGCAGAATGGCTCAGGAAACTGCAGGGAGAACTGAATATTTTTCTTTGGGCCTCTACGGTAGCGATAATTGCTTGGAAGAAATTGCCCAAAGGTAAATTAGAGGGAGGCATAGCACTTCCAGATTTCCAACTATATTGCTGGGTTTTCCAATTGAAGAACATAAGATTACTGCTAACTAGAGGCTTCCAGCAGATTTCTTCTCTCTTTCAAGCTCTGACTAAAGACCTGCCTGAGGAAGGTGACTATTTTCTTTTTAATTATGGCCATCCAAAATATTTTTAAAAGATTAGACTAAAGATCTCGAGTGCTGCGTGTAAAATCTGAATTCAGGTTATGTGTATTTTAGGAATTCCGTATTACAGTGACTTTGCCCCAAAATGGAACTCACCCGGAATGCAGGACTGTTTGCAGGACCTACTACCTAGGCCATTAATGGAAGCTGGGGTAGAAAGGTGGGTCCAGTTGATGGAGGGGGTAGGCTGGCATCATGGGAAACACCATCTCGGCTCACAGACAACAGGGTTTCTAAATTTAAGTTCTACCAGCTGGCGAGTTGGGCACGCGAACTGTATAATGAGGGGGAAGGAAGTGCAGAATGGGAAGCGAAACTGCAAAGTCCCCCTCCCCCCCAGAAAAAAGAGGTGTCGAAATGGTATTGGATGCTGATGAAAGGTGATGATGGAGCCTTTACACTGCCAGAAGAGATTTGAAGGATGGACCTGCGATCGCTGGAGTTAATGCACTTATGGCAAGTATCAATGACTACATTTTGGGCCTAGGTAAAATCTGCACCTCTTAGGAGAAACCATTTATTTATAAACATAGGGTGTATTGGACTCCGTAGAAACTGTCAAAGCTGGGTGGTCAAGAGGCGAGGTGTTGTCCTAAATGCCATCTGGAGAAGGCAGATGACGTCCACTTATTCTGGCAGTGTCCCGCCTTCCAGCTTTTGGCAGGAAGAGGGTAAGGCGATAACAGATATAATGAAAAGAGAGATTAAGGTAAGCCTTGCACTGATTGTTTTTGGCATCTTAGAAGGCGAAGGGCCTGAAGGAAAATTATGGAAAATACAATCACAACTTTTATTTATATTAGTGTTAATTGCACGAAGAGAAATATGCATGAAATGGATGTCCACTAATCCACCAACATGCATGGATTGGGGTATATCAGTTAAGAGCATTGGCAGGTTGGAATATGGTAGTTGCTCAGAGAAAAGGATAGAGATGCGGGTACCTTTCCAGATGTGGTGCATGCAATTGTGGAGGGAGATAGACAAACAGTGAAGATATCTGCTAATCCTGATGTCCAAGGATTAAGACATAAATCAACAAGGGAGGAGTACAGAATTGGTTAAGGAAACTCCTAAGGAATGTTGAATGAGGCTTGGACCAGGAGAAGGCGCCCCTTAGTCAGAGAAACGGACTCCTTGCCTCATGCCTCAAATGAGGACACCTAAAAAAAAAAAACAGTAGTCTGGTGGTAATAGTAGTTAGGATAGTATATAATATTAGTGATAAATGTTGGTAGTAGTAGAGGTGATTCTTGCTGGTGATGGTAGTGGTAGTAGTAGTAGTATGTCAGTAATAGTAGCAGTAATGGTAGTCACACGATGCTGACCCAGACACATTTGGAACAAAGCTTTTTAAAATCCTGACATAGATAAGGAATCTGGTTACTCAGAGTTGCATCAAACATGCATTCCAGAGCACAGACCAAGGATAACAGAAGCCTCAAGGTTACTATAAGACTTGCTGATGACACACAAAGGCCCATCATAAATGAAGGCAAAGAAAAGAGTTACTCTGATTTCAACTTTGGATATTATCAGAGAGCTGACAATGAATATTTGTAGATGCCTGCAAAAGGCTAGAATATTTATATTCAGGTGGGTTTTGAAAAGACACATCTGAGTTGCAGGTGCCACCCACAATCGCAAGTTTCTTTGATTTAGCACAGTTAGTGCAGTTATATCACAATGGAGTTCAGACAGCATAATTTGAAAGATATGTGCACATCCAAAGGTACCCACATTGTTTGATGAGAAGAGAGTGCTAAATTTGATTTTTTGCACTCTAATGATAAGTCAAGTCAAGTCAAGTCAGAGGAACTTATTAAGCGCACATATCACCAAAAGGTCTCATGGCGCTAGGGAAGACTCCGTGAGGACTGACGATCGGATCTAAAGACATTATGGATGGTCAAATAACCAAGTTTTTAGATCCTTACGGAAGAGCTTATGCTCGGAGGTGGAAAGAAGATGAGGCGGAAGCTTGTTCCAGAAAGCTGGTGCAAGAAAGGAGAAGGATCGCCCCCATTCCTTGCGGTGCGGATTCTTCGAGGGGTAAGGAGACATTTAGTACTTGATCCGAGCGACCTATCCGGCTGATACCAGCTAAGTTTCTTGGCAAAGTAGGATGGCCCGGTTCCATACATGCTCTTGTGAGCAAGACAGAGGATTTTGAAGTGGCATAACTTCTTAACAGGAAGCCAGTGAAGAGTCCTCAAACTGAGTACTGATGGGGCTCTTGACGGAAGGTTTAATATTAGTCTAGCAGCGGTGTTCTGCAAAACCTAAAGCTTGGAGTAGAGCTCCTCGTTTATGGAGGCCAATAGGGCATTGCTATAGTCCATACGACTTATGATAAGCCCCTGGACCAGCGGTTTCCTGGATTCAATGGGAATCCATTGGAAAATTTTGCGTAGTTTACGCAAAATACCATAACAAATGCCAATTACATGATTGATATGACTTTTCATTGACAACTGATTGTCTATCATCATTCCAAGGTTCCGCACCACAGGTTTGGGAGATGGACATGGGCCTAGATTCTGAGGCCACCAGTCACTGGACCAGAATTCATCCGCTTCACCAAAAAGAATAACCTCTGTCTTACTTCCATTAAGTTGTAAGTGATTAGTACCCATCCAGTTGTCAATATGGGTCATGCAGTTTTTAAAACGGATCTTTGTGTCGGTGGGGTCAGAGCCAAGAGTAATTAATAGCTGAGTGTCATCAGCATATGACAATACATCAAAGCTGTAGGACCTGATTACCCTGGCCAGAGGTGTTACGTACAGGTTGAAAAGCATGGGACTTTAAATGGAGCCCTGAGGAACTCCTATGCTTACAGACCGACTGCACGAGGCCAGAGTGCCCATTCGTACTGTGGTGGTTCGATTCATTAGATAGTTCCTGAACCAGTCCAAGGCGTGCCCCTGACACCCACCTCCCAGAGCCGCTGCTCTAAAATGCTATGGGGGATGGTGTCAAAGGCAGCCGACAAATCCAACAGCGCAAGCATGGCAGACTGCCCGTTGTCCAAGGCCAGTCTAATGTTGTCTACAACCTCCACCAGTGAGGTTTCAGTACTATGTGCCGCCCTAAACCCCGACTGTGATGAATCCAAAAGCCTATGACTCTCCAGATGGGTGGTTAGCTGTTTATTAACTAGGGACTCAAGTACCTCTCCGAAATATGGAAGCAGTGAGATTGGACGGTAGTTGCCAGGTATCTTAGGATCGGCAGAGGGCTTTTTTAGGATAGGCTTTACTTGTGCTGCTTTCCATCTAGCGGGGACCATAGCCTGTGTTAGTGACATGTTAAGTAAGTCCGTGAGTTTATCCGTGAGAAAAAGGGCAATAGTTGCAAAGAAGCGGGGTGAAAGCGGGTCTGCTGGGGAACCTGATTTAATCTTAGCTAGGGCGATGGAAACTTCCTCTGATGTAAGCACAGTGAATTCCGATAAGAGAGGAAGAGTGGGGTCGCAGTTAGTAGCTGGATTAACAGGATTTTTGATATCATGATGGGGAAAAGACATATGGATAGACTTAATCTTTTCATCAAAAAGGTAGACAGCGTGTCAACCCATTCTTGTGAGGGTGTGTTACCGGGCTGGTCAGAGAGAGTCCTGGTAAACTCCTTTAATATTTTGTAAAGCAACTTGTTGGAATTGGCAGCTTTGTTTATCCTGTTGGTGAGATACAACTTTTTGGCCTGTCTGATGTTGTCTAAGTACCCTCTATGGATCTTATATTTTTGACGGTCTTCATTAGTCTTGGTTTTTCTCCATTGACGCTTGGCATTCCTACTGGCCAGTTTTTCAGCTTTCAGTGCTAAGGTGAACCAGGGTGATGCTCTAGGCTTGATCTTAACCCTAGAAAGAGGCGCCACGGTGTTCAGGGCCGACGTAATTGTGTCCTCAAAGGCTGTTGCTGTATGATCAATATTCTCGGTGTGGGATAGGGACGGAGGGTTAAAATGGGCCGAGAAAGTTGCTAAGGTGACTTTACGCCATGGCCTTATCCAGGTGGATTCACTACTGGGACAATTTTTAGAGGTGCCCATTGGTAGGAAGAAGTTTAGCAGATTATGATCAGACCAAAGCAGAGGGAGGGCTGGTTCAACTCTTACTTTGGTTGAGTTGGTGAACAAGAGATCCAGAGTATGGACAGCCAGGTGAGTGGGTCCCACCACCATCTGGACTAGTCCCAGTGTGTTCAAATTTGTTACTAGTTGACTTGTGTCGGGGTCTGATAACAGTTCAGCATGGTAATTGAAATCGCCAATGAGGAGAAAGTTATCAGCAGCTAAAACGTGGGGCAATTAGCTCAAGTAGATGGTTTATAAAATTAGTTTTCTGGCATGGAGGTCTGTAAACTAGAGCACCTCTCCTGTTCCTTTTGATTGAGTTACAATTTTGAAAATGAGCATTTCAGATGTTTCTGTGGTACAGGAGTCTAATGTGGTGATTTCTAGTCCCACCCTGGTGGCTATTGCGATCCCTCCACCTCTTCTGGCAACTCTATCTAATCTGGTTAGATGATATTCTGGAGGAAATGCAGTTGCCACATCAGGAGAGGCCTGTTCATGGAGCCAGGTCTCAGTAATGAAACAAATATCTGGCTTTTCTAGGTCGAGAAGACTCCATATTTCCAGTGCGTGCTTTGGGAGTAGTCATTTCACAGGCACAAGAGTTATCTTGGGGAGATGGACCAGGAAGCTGTGACCACCACTGGAGTGATGATGTAAGTGATTGAACAGCTATGTGAAGTAATTTGGCAGCACTGAATGATTTTGGATGACAGATGTAGCTGTAAGGTGTTGTCTTTTGTTAGTTTTGCCTCATTGTTACAAATAGCATGTTGTCTCTCAAATAAAAGGACAGATGATTTGGCTAAGAAGGGAGTATTGGTGAAAGTCAGCTTTGTATGTATAGAAAGCCTCACTTGTGTGGAGAAAAAAATATTCAGCTTTTGTTAGATTCATTTAAAGAGATGTAAAAAGTACAAAAACTTCAATCATGGTGAAGAAGTACTTAGATCCAAAAAATACAATCCCAACAAAATAATAAAAACTAGCCCCAAATAATGCAAAAATAGGGGGCGTGGCCTAGCGAGCCAGCATGGCGGTCGCGCTTTAGGCGAGCTCCGCTGAGCCTGTCGGAATTATCCTGCATATATTCTGTTTCGTCGGCCCGTTGCAGCCGAAATTTCACAGAGCGTGGGATGAATCAGCAGGGAACGCGGCGGCGGTAAAACCGGCCGTTCCAGAGGATTTCTGGGGCGAGTTCCCGAGACCTGCGGCCTGGAGGCCTACTAGACGTGCCCAGGGTGGAGCTGCCAGGGCATTGGCCGGAAGTGGCCCAGGCCAAGATTGTGGGCGAACGGGCCCGCTTGAGAAGTGCCGTATGGGCTGCGGTGGCTCTGTGAGGGGGCTCCGAGGCCGGGAGCGTAGAGACGTTGGTGCCTGAGTGGAGTAAGAGTGGTGGCGGCAGCCTGGTGAGTGTGTGGGCCCCCCTCCCTTCCCTCACGCTCCTCTGCTGTGCTTCGGCGGCTGGGTCAGGCTGAGTGAGGAGGTAGGCCTGCTGCACCCGTGGAGCGGGGTGTTTCGTGGCACCCTCGGCCTGTACCTTGGGGGGAGATTATCGACTCCCCCCTGCATCCGCTCCCTGCATTTCGGCAGCTGGATCGGGCCGTGCGGGGGAGCGGAGAGGCGGCGGTGCGGGCTGAGGGCAGGAGCGGTGCATCTGGGCCCGCACTGGAGGAGGGCCCTGAGAATTTGGACCGGGCTGCCAGGCCCACAGCAGCAGGAGCTAGGTACTGTAGAAGGTGGGGGCTGGTGGCAGGAGACCTCGAGTGGCGGCTTTGTGGGTGATTCCAGCCCCCTCCCTCCCCCCCTGCCTCACCTCGCGTGATATCAGAGGCGGGCCGCGCGGGGTGTTGGGCTGGATGCCTTGGGGGGTTCCTTGGCGGATACGACTTTCATTTCTGCTCGGGCCCTCCCGGTGGGGCCCGTGGGTTCGTCAGTTGGCTCCCCCCAGAATCTTTGTCCTGCTGTTTTGTTATCGAACGGACTCACAGGGCCCTTATGCAGAAGCCACCCCCGGGAGCCAGGCCACGACCGGTCATAGCGAAGATCGTGAACTATCACGATAGGGACGTTATCCTGAAACAGGCTCGACTCAAGGAACCCCTCCAATTTGAGAACACTCGCATCTTTATATTTCCTGACTATACTAGACTGGTCCAGCAAAAGCGGCAGTCCTTTATGGCGGCGAAGGCTCATCTCTGAGAATTGAAGCTGCCGTACGCTCTCCTGTATCCAGCCAGACTACGAGTGATATATCAGTCCCGTACTTTGTACTTTGAGTCGCCTGAAGATGTGTTCAATTGGCAGATGAAACGGTGAGGGTGCGGCTGCACACACCGCCCAGACGAGAGTCCGATTCTTCGACCAGTGATACGGTTCGTAAACCGCCTAAGCCTAAGCTCAAGACGACCAGGAGATCAAGATCCAAGCGCCGTTCGCAGTCTCACAGTGATGCCAGCAGATCTGCCTCGGTGCCTCGGCCTAGGAACTCGGCCTCGTAAATGTTATGGAACTCTCTCTACTGGGGGAACTCTTGAAAACATCCACTATGGCCGACAAAGCGAAAACTGGGGGCTAGTACCCTCGAGTGACTTTCTGTAGTCCGGGGGACTGCCCGTTACTATGGGTTGGTTCCAGGGGATTCATAGGCGTGAGCGGGCGGGGGGCTCCCATTGGGGTCCTCATGCCACCTTCGCCGAGACAGATACTTCAGCTGTTTTGAGGTATTGGGATGGGGGGTAGTTGGGTGGTTTACATTAATCGTTTGCTCTGGATTACTGTTATATAGGGTCAATACTTGCACTGTCTATGATTATTGTTCCATGTATCAGGACTTGGGCTGTTTTTGTTATTTAATTGCACTGCGTCGCCATTGCTTTGAACTGCTGCTCGCTTATGGGCTGTCTCCTGTCCCGCCCGTTGATGTTATGGGCTCTATAGATGGCAGGCCCCACAGCTAGGGTACAGGTCCATGCAGGAGATCTCCGGATCGTGAGCTAGAATGTTAGGGGTGCGCTGGACAATGTGAAGAGAGGGGCCATCCTTCAGCAGGCCAAACGCTATCGGGCTGATGTCCTGAAGCTGCAGGAGACGCATTTACTGGGAACAAAGGCCCCTTGCTTCCTTAGGTATGGGTATTTGCAGGTGTTCCACTCTGGATTTACGAGGGGGTGCTGGGGGGTTGCTATCCTTATCCATCGGAGGGTCCCGTATGTACACTCCAAGACATGGATAGATACACAAGGGAGGTACGTCCTCATTAGGGGTACTATTTATGAGGAGCAGGTGATGTTGGGTAGTGTCTATGCTCCCCCGCTGCTGTCCTGGGCATTGGTTGAGCGCCTTATAACCCTGTGGGCAGAAATACCGGAGGGCCTGGCAGTCGTAGGAGGGGACTGGAATGATGTGATGGATTTAACCAGAGATAGATGGAGACTGGGAGGCCCGCCCTCTGTTGGCCAAACTACTAAGCTACACTCTCTGGTGTCAGGTCTGGGCTGGGTGGACTCCTGCATAGATTGCAAAGGGAGGAACAAGGCTATACTTATCTCTCGGCAGTACATGATTCATTTTCAAGATTGGATTACATATTCGTGCCGTCGGGCGCAGTAGGTAGGGTGAGGGAGGCAGACATTCTCCCGAGGGGTCTATCAGATCATTCTCCAATTGTGATTATGTTGCAGCTTGGCCCCATGAAGCCACCCTTTAGATGGCGTCTCTCCCCCTGGCATTTGCAGGACGAGCAGTATAGCGACCATATAGGACAGGCAATTGATATGTATCTGGAGTCTAATGTTGGGTCGGTGGTAGCAGCGGAATCCGTGTGGGAGGCTATGAAGCTAACCATACGTGGCGTAGATATTTCATATTGCTCTGCAGCGCGTCGGGCCAGGAAGGAGTCGCTGCTGAGGTCTGAGGCTTATATTGTGAACCTTGAGAAGGATAGTAGAGAGGAGAGGGGTGCCCTGGCGCGTCGACAGTTGCGGATAGCGAGACAAACACATGCAGACTTACTGATAGACGAGGCTCGACTGGCGTGGTTGGCGTCCCGCAGTAGGATCTACCATTGGGGGGACAAGTCTAGTAAACTGCTTCATCGCTTGTGTCAGGGTGCCTTGCGCCCCCTGGTTCTTCCTAGTATATCAGGACCCGACGGGAGGATCCTTGGGGATCCTTCTACGATTGCGGAGAGTTTTGCTCAGTATTATGCGGGACTCTACACCCCGAAGGAATCACTACCAGAAGATATGGTACACCGCTTTTTGGGGGACCTCCCGCCCCGGGCCCTTTCTGATGGGGCTCGAGCGGAATTGGACCTTCCACTTACAGAGGAGGAATTGGGCTCAGCCCTGGATGATCTGAACTCTGGCAAGGCCCCGGGCCCTAATGGATACCCATGTGAATTCTTTAAGGAATATTCTACAAAGTTGGGAGCCCATCTTCTTCGGGAAGTTGAGGAGGCACGGGAACGCGGTTGCCTCCCGCGGGACTGGAGGCAGGCCGAGGTGGTAGTATTTCACAAGAAGGGCCGACCCCCTGACCAGGATGCGTCCTATCGCCCTATCTCATTGCTGAATATAGAGGCTAAGATCTTGGCGAAGGCATTGGGCAACTGCCTCCAGTCCCATATTGCCTCCCTAGTCCATCCAGATCAGGCCGGCTTTATGCCTCAGAGGGCAACGCGGCATAATATTCACCGAGCACATATTGCCATTGCCACTATTCGGGGGCTGGACGTACCAGCCGCACTTATGTTGGCAGACATGGATCGGGCGTTTGATTCCCTTAGCTGGACATATCTGTTTGCTCTGCTAGATCGCCTGAATTTGGGTCCACGCTTCCGGTCCTATTTAAAATTGCTATATACAGACCTCACGGCCTCTGTCCGCATCGCGGGGTCTACCTCCTTCACTTTTTCCATTGGACGGGGTACCCGGCAGGGCTGCCCCCTGTCGCCATTTCTGTTCACTCTCGCAATGGAGCCCTTGGCGGCATAGGTACGGATGGATGCGCAAGTGGCAGGCTTTGAATGGGCCCAGGGACTGTCGGACCGCATCGTATTATACACCGATGATGTCCTATTTTTCTTGACAGAAGTGAACAGAACAGGGCCAAGGCTGCTACGTATCATGCAGATCTTTGGGGAATCGTCGGGGTTGTTTATGAATCCCAGTAAATCCACTTTGTGGGCTCTGGGGCCACGGGTGGGACTGGGCACTTGGGCCTCGGCGGTGCAGGTGACTTCCTGGCAGACGTGCCGGGGGTGTCCTGGGAACGAAATGTGATGCCGGTCTGGGCGCGAGTGCGTGAAGAGCTGAAAGCCTGGTCTCATATGCCCCTTTCCATATCGGGTCGGTCGGCCATCTTCAAGATGGTATCGCTGCCACGGCTGCTCTACCAGCTGCAGAATTACCCCTTCCCCATCCCCCCCTCATGGTTTCGCCAAGTCAACTCGGCTTTAGGGCAATTTAGGGCTTTAGGGCAATTTCTGGAAAGGCACCTAGAGTGGCATTGCGGACATGTTTTCAATCGACTTACAGTGGAGGGCTGGCCACCTCGGATGTCCAATCCTACTATATGGCATCGCATTTACTGATCTTAAATGACTGGTGGTATGGAGACAGGTCTGACCCCGCGTATGCGGTGGAGAGGAGATGCATGGGTTCCAATACTTTGCATACTATTCTATACTCTGCGCCGGTACGCAGTTCCCTCCCCTCAGCTACCAAGTTAGTATTCCTAGTGTGGAAGCAGGCTCTTCGGAGGTTGGGGTGGTGGGGCAGATTGACAAAGGAGACTCCACTTTGGTCCAACGGGAGAGTGCCACAACTAGCTACTCTAGCGGGCTTCCGGGGTTGGGACAATATAGGGATCTCTACCCTAGGGGATGTGATGCGGGACACGGTCCTGAAGTCTTTTCAAGATCTCCAACACATTATCAAATGCCAAAGACCCAATTTTATAAATACCTTCAGTTCAGACATGCCCTCCCTGATTTTAGTCCCATTGAAGCTAAACTGTTTATGGGAGATTTACAAGATCACAAAATCTCTAAAATCTATCAATCTCTTGTGACGAACAGCCCTACTACATTGGATAGGCTTAAGTGGGCGGGGGAGGAGGACCTTGGCCCTCTGGAGAGTGATGACTGGACGGAGGCGCTGGCCTCCCCTCGGGAGACGGCGATCGCAATGCGACGCCGGCTAATCCAGTTTAACTATTTACATTGAGTATATTATACTAGAGTCAGGTTGTGCAAGGCGGGCCTAGTGGCATCCCCGATTTGCCTGAGATGTGGTCAGGAGGAGGGCACTCTATTTCATACGGTTTGGCAGTGTATAGTGCTTGCGAAGTTCTGGCGGGGGGTTTTGGCCTGTCTGGCAGAGTTTCTGTGATGGGAGCTCCCCTTCTCGCCTAAATTAGTGCTGTTACATGTCATGGAGGGTGTGGGGGGAAATATCTATAAGCGTCACCTAATGCTCTTGAGATTTACACTAGCCAAACGTGATATTGCACGAAAGTGGAAGGCGCAGGCCCCGCCCTCCTTGTCAGCATGCAAGAATGGCCTTGATTTTAACATGGGTCTTGAGACTCCTATCTTTGAAGCACGGGGGTGTCCGCAAAAACATTTTAAGATCTGGAAGCATTGGGCGGATTATAGAGGCCTTTCTCTGAAGCCTATTTCTGCTGCAGATGTCACTGGGCTGGGAGAAGCGGGCGGGACTGTGCTACAGGGGACCAATGTCTGAGTGGGAATTGTCATTGATGTGGCAGGATTCGAAGCGAGGTTTGTGATGCAGTATACAACAGTGCAGGGGGGGTGTTTTATTGGTTTTGTATTATTATTTCCCCTTTTTTTCTGAAAAATATGTATATTAAATGTCAATGCATAATGTTTTGTACTTAAACTGTAGCAGACAGCCTCTGGGTTACAGAGCCCTGCATTGTATTTGCCACTTGACGCAATAAAATATGTTATCAAAAAAATAAATAATAATAATGCAAAAATAAACCAGAGAAAAAAGAATATCCATTACAAGTCCTATAACCCAAGGAATACCTTCAAAACCTGAACAAATAGATAAAAAACATTCCAGAGAAACAAAAAAATCAAGGAAAAAAACACCTCGGCCCTCCACCACTAAACCCTTCAAAGATAAATCTAAAATGGTCTTACCTGAACCCAGAGACTAGCAATGGGAAACCACGACAGCAAACTCCACAAACAGCCCAAAATGATGAAGAAAGACTTAAAAAATCAGAGAAACGGGAACAAAATGGCAGAAATGAAATTAAAATAAAGGCTTCCATCCCATAGAAATCAATGTTAAAAGAGTTTTCATTTGTTATTGTTTATAAAATAATAAAACCATGTTAAAAATGTTAAAAAGTTTGTTTAAAAAATTACAAAACTGTTTTATGTATCAATATATATTACAAATTCTGATAGAAATATATAACCATTTTCAGTACTTTCCAATATATTACAATCTTTAAAAAAACGTAAGTAGAGAATTACATGTTTGTTAAAAAATATTATACAACATGCTTAAAAGAATTGTATAACTTCAAATGAGAATTGTATGTACACTACAACTATATCATAGGTGTAATTACAATTATTCTAAAGTAAAAAAAACGTATTTTTTTGGAAATAAATAATATTCTACAAAATGTATTGTAATTATGGAAAATGAATGCACCTTAAAAATTATATATATAAAAAAAAATACAAAAACAATACATTAAAAAGCAAACAAACAATTTATACTAACAAATGAGTATAACTTTATAATGTACAAAATAAAAAATACAAATGAATGCTAACAATGTATTGATATCACATTTACTGTTACTGTTCCCAATAAAAACTTAGTCACATTGGAAATAGAATTATAATTTGGGGAAAGTCTAATTTAATATTCCCACTCCAAACTTAAGCACACTGGGGAAACTGTTGGACATTGGTGGGGGAGAGTTCAAATTTACTATTCACACTCCAACTTAAGTGTTGGATTTTGAGCGGCCGGCTTCAGGTTTATTATTCCTACTGCAAACCGAACCACATTGGGGAAAGTGTTGGCCTTTGGGCCCTTCAGATCTCCTATTCCAAATCCAAACTAAACCACATTGGGGAAAATATTGAAGTTTTGGGGGGGAGGTGGAATCGAACTCCCAACTTGACCGCTTTGGGGAAAGTGTTGAACCTTGGTCAAATTTACTATTCCCGCTCCAACCGTAACCACATTCGGGAAAGTATTTGGGGGTATGTCAAATTTACTATTCCCATTCCAAACCAAATCCCATTGGAGAAAGTGTTAGACTTTAAGGACTTCAGATTCATTATTCCCACTCCAAACTTAACCACAATGGGAAAAGTCTTGGACTTTAGGTGTTTCAGATTTATTATTTCCACTTCGAACTTAACCACATTGGGTAAAATCTTGGGACTTTAGGGGCTAAAATTTACTATTCCAACTCCAACCTTATCCACAGTAGGGAAAACCTTGAACTAAGGTGGGGTCATCCCAATTCAAACTTAACCACATTGGGGAAACTGTTGGACTTTGGGGGGTTCAGATGTATTATTCCCACTCCAAATTTAACTACATTGGTAAAAATGTTATGTTGTGTAAATTAAGACGCTGGCTTAGCCATACAAGGTTTGCTTTCACACCCACGGGTGTCACGAGAGAACTTAGTTCAATGCACCAACGATGGAATCTGAAAAAAACAGCTTGTTGCAGCCCCACACAACTCCTCTCAATGCATAGTTGATGTGGTGTCTGTGCTTTCTAGGTTACTAACAGGCCCTTAACAGAAATTCAGGGACGCAGTGGTAATTTGAAAGCACAATTTCATTCCTTGCAATATCACACACAAATCCTGCACAAAGAAAAGACAGTTTATGCTTAAAAGTGTTTATCTCAACAGGCTCATCCTGAACCACACAGAATATTACTAAAACAGTAATAATGCATGTTGCAAAAATAAAATGAACATTTCTACATAGTGAAAATGTCATCTAGCAACCTAACACCTTAAAACCTACTTCTATGTGCTATACATTGAGAGCACTAAGCGGCATAACTTGCATGTAGAGTTTCTATGGGGGAATCAACGCGATGCAAATCTGTCTACAGCAAGAGGCTGTAATTATAAGTATCCGGGAGAGAGTGTTCCCTTGAAAGGAAAACACGCATCAGCATCAGCTCCTCTACTCTCGGACTTGGCTCAACATCAGCTTTCAGCACAGAATGGAATGCTGCAACAGTAAGGCAGTCTGGCAGTTTCTGGCAGGATCTTCTGGTAGTATCTTGTGTGATAATCTTGGGCTGTTGTGTAGCTCCTATAAAAAGTATACAGGATCTGCGCGTTTAGACAACATACACTGTAGGATTGGTGTCTGACTGATTCCGGTCACCCCCACCGGGTATGCTGGCTTTTGTACCAACTAGCTCACAGTGCCACTAGAATCTCCTCTTATCAAGGAGAAAATAGTTCCTGGCAACCATCGAACATGACAACCCTGATCCCTCAGGACCGTGGAAACAATATACTACCTTTCGCTCAGTCACTCGTGCTTACTTAGTCTGTCTCAGAGAGATACACAGAATGAACAGGCTGGGCGTTTTCAATAAGCATTTATTGAACAGTTGTTATTCTGGTGTAGAATAGATGAGCTGCAACAACCGTTAGACAGTATAAGATATAAATGATTAACAGTACTATAAAGGTAAATGGATGGTATAGTTCTACCATCTTACAATAGTCATGAATACATAGGAGTATTTAAAACACATGATAAAAAGATGTGTACTCCTACGATGCCGCCCTAACTAGATGTACCTAAGTGTACCTAGCGTGGGTGTAGATGTTAAGCCAAGAATCCCTCTAGGATCTAGTCAACCCCATTACCTGAAGTGAGAGACTGTGGGACCCCGTCCTGGTCTTGAGTTGGACACTCCGCGAGGGATGTTAGACCACTGATAGCTGGAGTATCTGCATACAGGAATCTCAGCGTCTCTGGTCAGTGTGTCTGCCAGGAAGTCTCGGTCTCCTCTCTCTATCTTAGCAAGATTTGATGTATATATACCCATAGGTCTCCCCAGGGGTCCTACCTAGCTGTATTACTGTGTCGGCCTAAGGATGACATCGGGCATGAACTTTGTACATAGATATTATACAGGAGATGGTAGTCCTGCTGTGCTTCCAAGAATCCTCATGCATAATGTATGAGATTTCGAACTAGGGAAAACCTGCGTTCTGAATGCAGTGTCGTATCTAGGTAAAAAGTCAGTCCCTGTAAACCGTGACAAGTGTAATGTAGGGAAGAATATAGGTGAAGGGTAATTAAGTTACCGGGGCCTATATTATGGTACCTATATGGAATATAACACCCACTCCTCTTCCGAATGGACGACATAGTTAAATACTAAGCGTACTATTAGGCTGATTAGAATCTGGTACGCAAAATAGTCTAAAAAACATTATTTTCTTGTTTTGCTAAAAACAATGTTAAAAGGTTCTAAAAAATCTTTTAAAAGTTTTAAAGGGAAGTTGTCATGCAAGCCATAGCTCTAACGTGTCCGTAGGTATAGTTCGAACTACTATAAGCATTTGAAAGCCATGCATGCTCAAAAGAATGTCAATTTTGTTATGGAGTTCCAATTTTTCTTTTTCTTTTCCAAAAAGTCGAATTTTTTCCCAGCACACGACGGGCCAAATGAGTCAAATGTTCACGCATTCTTCTCCGCAAAACAGGCATCGGAGGACAGGTAAGATGCAGTCCATCCAGACTGGTCTAAATGACTAGAACCAAGATGCACTTAGTTCTCTTAGGTGAGGTGTGTCTAGATGTTGTACCATGCGATCATGGTATTTTTGCTCCAGGAGTGCTGTTTCTATCTCCTTGGTGACTGGGACGTCCATTGCGTAGCAGAAAAATTATGATCAGGATACCTGCTATTAGAAACAGGATTAGCGGCAGTTCTCCAAAAATGCTTCCAAATACGGAGTGTATAAAGTTCGGTATAACTCCGAGGACCGTCTGAAAGGTGCTTAATAGTCCAGAACCTATGGTCCTAAATAGGTGGACGATGCCTGTCGTATCAGACATGTTAAAGATACGATTTACCATTTCTGCGAAATGGAAGGGGCATTTTGTACGTATGAGTGCCTGTATCTCTGCCGAAGACCTTGCGATCTGGAGATCAAAAGTCTCTCGAGTGGAGGTTAAGGGGACGGATTTCTGTAAAAGCATGGCTTTTATTCTGCTCAGAGCATCAAACCATATTAATGAAACATTTAGCAAAGGCCATAATGCGCCTCCCTGACTGTATGTGTTGGTGGAAACAATACTTGCATACAGCAAGTAATCCTGGAGCTCACGGTTACCAGATATGCGATGCCCGGAAGCATCCCACAGCAACCTTGATCGTTCAGCATCAAGTAACTCCCATTTGAAAGTAGCCTGAACACTGGCGTGATCACGGCAGCTGGGGCACCCCTTAAGTGACAGGGGAAGCACGTTATTCTCTTGCCTGCCTGCCTGCTTGTTTGCTGTTGGGATTCCGGACTACAAGTCCCAGTATTGCTGAGCCCTGCCGCCCGCGCCATCATCATCGCGCCCGGAGGCGCTACATTAACGACAGCGGGGACTCGGGGCGCAGGAAGCCCGTTATTCTCTTGCCTGCCTGCTTGTTTGCTGTTGGGATTCCGGACTACAAGTCCCAGTATTGCTGAGCCCTGCCGCCCACGCCATCATCATCATCGCGCCCGGAGGCGCTACATTAACGGCCGCGGGGACTCGGGGTGCGGGAAGCCCGTTATTCTCTTGCCTGCCTGCCTGCTTGTTTGCTGTTGGGATTCCGGACTACAAGTCCCAGTATTGCTGAGCCCTGCCGCCCACGCCATCATCATCGCGCCCGGCGGCGCTACATTAACGGCCGCAGCCCCCGTCCGAGACCGGAGGAGGCTGGGTTGGGCCACCCCTCTAACATCTGGTCCTCGTGACCCCGGGATTATTGAGCGCCATTGTCTGAGGTACTGTGCCACTTATTATTATCAACACTACTAGGGGGTGCCAAAATGAGTAAACGCAAGACTATCAATGATCAGCAGGGCCCAGGAGTTGTGGGGACACTTGATGCATTCCTTTTGAGGGCTGAGTCAGCTCTCATTCATGAGATAGAGTTAACAGAGCGCCGGCTTTCAATGGAGCCTCTGATTATGCGGAAACAGTCTTCACTCGTTGGACATTCCTCGGGCAATGACCCTCAAGATCCTCCCCCTCAAATCTTACAAACACAACATATGGCGTCAGATCCTGAAATTTCTTCACCCCCTGAGTTAGCAAGCAGGCCCAATATAATTACAAGGGGCCAGAAGGCTAAAACAAGACGAGACAGTAACAGTGAGCCTCCATCCAGAAAGAGAAAGGGTCGGGGTCCTCAGAAACATAAACAAAAATCCTCAACAGTATTGAACAGCGAAGCTATAACCAGTGATGGAGATTGTGAACTGGGGTCCGGTATAGCATCGAAGACTAATGAATCAGTCATATTACCCTCAAGGATGAACGAGGTGGACTTTTGGAAAAGGCTTGAGACTATGGTATCTGTTCTAATTGATCCACTGTCACAAAAACTATCTCAAATTGAAGACAGACTTGCTAAACTGTAGGGGCTGGTTATAAATATCTGTCCAGTCTCCCAGGACATACACACTGGTAGAGGTTCTGGGCCTTTGGTAAATCAGGAGTTAGGAGCTGGGGCTCAACCAACTGCAATTAACCCTGACAGCGGCCAAATACACTACGCAAGCACTAATATTAGCACTGCTGAACCTTTAGCTCTAGCTCGACCCCCCCAACAATTCTTAGAATCCTCAGAATATACTGGTCATTTCCCTAGCATAGTAGGTCCGAGTACCTCGCATATACAGTCTATTAATACCTCTAACAGGACTGCATGCACCAAATACACGGATACCTATGTTGGGTGATTTAGGGAGAGATATTAACACACAGAACTCTCGAAGCTCTAACCTGAGCCATACTATAAACCCAAACCAGACCTTGCATCTTCCGCCAGAAGTAACCCCTTATACAATTGTTTTGGCAAATGTCCCCCCTGTACCTCCTCATGCCCTCGAACACTGGACAACTCTGAGGAATAAGTCATTACACCTGTTGAGCACCAGAACTGGCCTAACACTCTCTTCTCGGAATTCAAAATGGTTAGAAGAACAGGATGGGTTGGCAAAACAAATAAGCTTCTAGCAGGTGACTGTGTGGTTTTAACCTTTAGGTCCCCCCAGTTGGTGCAGTCCATCCTTGATAAGGCCGGCAACCATTTTATTATGGCCCAGGGAATCAACATCTTACCCCTAGGGTATTTTTACAAACCCCCAAAGGTATTATGGACCAACCCTGTGGAGGAGGACCATCAAGGTAATACGCAGTATAGGTATAGGGTCCCAGTTAGTAACCGTTTCGATACTTTCAACACCCTAGAAGACATAGATTGACTAATTCAATCAAAAGACCCTTATCCTATTCGCAAGGATGACTTTAACAGTAATAGACCCGATAAACTACTCAAAGGTAGAACCACCCCTGAGTACGCACAAAAAGAATTAAATAACTACCCTTCATTACCGGCTTATTCGATGCTGAGAGAAGAGCCATTGGGCACCAGTAGTTTGAATGTGCGCTTTAAACCTATTAAACCCACAAGGCTACTAACTGCGAATTAACTCCGAATAATATCGCAGCAATAAGGCCCTTAGGTAACACTCACAGTGTCTCTTGCAATCTGGTCTTCTGGAACATTTCAGGTTTACCTTATGGTGTGATTTTATCTCAAATTTCGATATAATGTACTTTCAGGAAACATGGGTAAAGGACACAATACACATCAATGGTTTTAAAACCTTTCACACTGCAACCGTCGAGGCGGTTTGTGGAAGGGCGAAGGGAGGATTATGCACCTATGTTTCTAACAGGTTGAATGTAAAAAAAATAGAGATGGATACAGAAGAGATTTATTACCAATTGATTTTAATCCATGTGGATAGGAAGCACTGTATTGCCCTGACAAATTTCTACAATAACATTCCCGGATTAAATTGGAGTAGTTGTGAAAAAATTGGACGACGATTTGAAATCATTCGATAATAACAATGCCAAGGACATATTTATAATCTTGGGAGGGGATTTTAATTCCGCATTATGCTCAAATGATGATGGTAAATTATGTGGATTTATAAATGATGATGGGATTAGCAATACCCATTTTCGACACTCAAAATTGGGGGAACTATATAATGAAGTGATGTTTGGTCTTGACTTGGGGTTTGCGAATGAGCTATGTGTTACGCCTGCTCCGATGAGTTATACTTTTAATGGTAGAGGCTGCCTTACCACTATAGATTACATACTACTGTCAAATAATCACACATGCAGACTGCAATCTTTCACTACAAATGACAACTCATTGAGTGACCATTTTCCATTGAACATTACTGTCTTATTACCGAAAAGACCATCTGTTAAAGGGGATGAAACTGTGCATGTCGCACAAAACTTAACTATTGACAAGACAAATGGTTACTCCCTGCGCTGGTCGATGGTGGATCCCCTAGAAATCTCAAAACAAGTGATAACTAGGTGTAAATTAGATTTTGATGTCTGCTTGAGTGAAATAGCTTCACCTGATAGTGTTCTATACTCCTTTCAAGAAATATCGGGAGCTATAAAGGAGGCCCTATTTGTACAGAACAGCAAGAAAGGGAAACAACAGGGGTGGTTTGATTCCAAATGTACACGAGCATATGCCAACTTAAAACATGAAATACATAAGACTCCAAGAAATCCAAGCGATATCAGACAGGCTAGAGGGGCTTATAGGCCAGCGCTCAAGGAACGTAAAGCATCCCTGAGAAATGACGCTTGGGTAGCACAGCATGATGCCTCTCTATCTAATGATAGTTCGGCTTTTTGGAAAGCAGTGAAAACTCCCTTTTTGACTCCTGGAGGTGGTCCGACAATTGAAATAGCCATAACAGAAGAACAATGGACTGAGCACTTCTCCATGGTGTATAATGGTGATGGGAATATCGATGCGCCAGGCACCAAACATGGGGATGATGCTCTGGAACCTTTGACCCAATATACTGATCTCCAGTTCACTCTGGACGAAGTAAATCATGCTATTTCAGCAAGCTTGGGTGGTAAGGCTCCCGGGCTGGATGGGGTCCCTGTAGACTTATATAAGTCAAATGTGACATTATGGGGCCCGCTAATAACCCAGGTAATCACTGCAAGCTGTTTTTCCCCTTTTTTAACAAGTTGGGCGGAATTGATCATAGTGCCCATTTTTAAAAAGGGGGATCGTCAGGATCCTGGCTGTTACAGGCCAATATAGTTACTGGACTCCATGGTAAAAGTGATAGGTCGAATTATCTTGGAACGACTACAGGACTGGGCCGAAGACAACAAGGTTATATCTGACATCCAGTACGGTTTTCGTGAGGGCCTAGGGGCTGTTGAACAGAGCTTAAATGTAACTATTATTATAGGGAAGTATACTCGGGTCAAGAAGGGTAGGTTGTTTTTAGCCTTCGTGGATCTCACTGCAGCCTTTGACTGTGTTAGGCACAGCAAGCTCTGGGAGATCCTTGAGGGCATGGGAGTGGAAAAGCAAATTATCCACTTTCTTAGACGGTTATACAGCGATGCCAAGGCTAGAGTGCGGTTCGGTGTTAACGGCGAGTGCTCTGCCCCGTTCCTAATAAGGAGGGGGGTAAGGCAAGGCTGCATGCTAGCCCCCTTTCGTTTTAATCTTTATATCAATGGCCTGGGCGAAGCACTGGTTAAAGACTGTCAAGACCTCCCCCAAATAGGTGGACGTCCTATACCTGCTCTCCTATATGCGGATGACGCAGTTCTGATGTCGCACACTCAAGTGGGACTGCAAAGGGTTTTAAATAGCTTCTCAGTTTTTATGCGCAACCTTGGTCTTAGGGTGAACACCTCGAAAACTTTTATAATGAGGTGTGGTCAAGGCAGCCAGAAGTGTAGGGATATGTATATAGATGAACAGAAGATAGGGTTTACTAAGAGATTTTCATATCTTGGTATACTTTTTGATCAGAACGACACATGGTCCCAAGCGGTCCTTGCTAAAAAATTGGCTTTTTTAAAGACCACAGCTGCCCTTGCTAATTTTTCAAGAAAGTTGGGTAGGAGGCCGCCGGTAGAGCTCACACAGATTTATAAGGCAAAATGCGCCTCCACGGCCATGTATGGGGCAGGGGTCTGGGGTATTGTTGATGTGTACCCCTTACAAATAGTGGAAAACGCGTTTTTAAGTTATATCCTGGCAGTCCCAAATAGCATATCATCGCATGTTTGCCACTCTGAATTGGGTATAGCACACATTGCAGACCTTATAAAAATGGAGCCCATTCTTTTATGGCATAGGATTTGGTCAACTACAAAAACCACGCTAAATCAGGACATCTTAAAGGATAGTTTAAAACTGGAAGGGGCTCTAACTATCCCATGGCTAAGGTATGTTCTGGACTTCATGCGTGACCTTGGCCATTTAGACTATTATACTGAACCTAGTACTATGTCCAGCATCTCAAGAAAAGAGCTAAAAAAAGAGGGCCTTATGCTACTAGACACACTCAGAACATCGGCAGAGATTTTAAAGCCCACTGTGCTGTCCAATCAAATGATTTTTAACAACTTTTAGTATTCAACCATATCTAATAATGGTACCTGGTGGCTATTGACCAGATTCAGACTTGGGATTTTTCACAAACTTGTAAGTTTCCCAAAAATGAATGACTGGTCACGAGTAATGCACCTGTGTCCCTGTGATAACCACTCAGAACAATTCACCATACATGTTGTTTTATTTTGTAGATTTTATGCTGAATTAAGGAAAATATGGATTGTTACAATTTTAAAATCCCAAGGGATCAGACAATGCCGTCCTGAATTTATTGTATTACAATTCTTGGAAAATGAACACATCGTCTGGAGGGTAGCGATGTTTTTAAAGAGTGTACTCAGACGCAGGAAATGCATTGTAATATAAACGTCTAGCCTACAAAGACAAAAGGGATAGTGACTTAAATGAATGAATTTTATAATTAATTGTATATTTAAAATTTTTAATCTTACTGTGTATTGAATTGTGTTTTTATGTGCTTTCATGATTGTCTAAAATAGCAATCGAATAAAGTTTTACTTGACTTGACTTGACAGGATAAGTTCGCTACCGAACCGTTACAGGCCCCATGAAGCATTATATCCTGGCATATGAGTGATCCACTTAAGGTATTCTCGCAGTTTGTACCGCTCAAAAACACTTCTCTTTCCCCACTCCGGCATCGAAATCTGTACGGTAATTCCCAAGATTCCTTGATGAATTCCCTACCCATTTCTTCATATCTGCATGCCTGCTTTTGTTCAAGGCAATATTGAAATTGAAGTAGTGACCGGAAGAGTTATGTGGCCATGAATTAACCATTCTGTGGACGGTGACTCTGCCACTGTAAAAGCTAATCTGTCCAGTTTTTCAATACGCAGCATTGTATATTTTGCTCCGCTTTGTGCCATCTCTATCTGTTTTTCTGTTAGATTGTATGAAGAAAACAGAGACGTGCTGTTTATGAAACGCCAAGGCACATAGCCTGCACGCAAAGATTACAGCGTCCAGCTTAATAACATAATAGAACGCAATTGTGATTGCCCGTGCTGTAATATGGACAAATCCTGTTCTAGTACATCAATAGCAGAAGATACAATGTTGCCCAGTGAATATATCCTGGAGGTTGGCGTAGTTAACCCATTGTCAACCACTGCTAGAGCTTTCTCTAGGTTTATACGATCTATTTCTCGCAATCTTTCTGCGGCCTCTTGCGAAATTTTCCAAATCTCATTATAGACAGCATAATAGAAACGTTTGTGATGTGGCTTCCTAGGACCTAATAAAAAATCCCGTAGGTCCACATCCTCTGTAAGTAAGGATAAGTGTTGTTTCACATGTGTAAGTGTTGAGGTCTTTAGCCAATCAAGGCATAATTTCCCAACACTGTATGATGTCACTACCCCTGGGTATTCTCTCTGTACATAGCGTGGATCTGGCCTGTTGATACTAAACCCTTTGGTTTTACCCATGAATCTTTCCTGACAGCTATTGGTGACTGTGGGCCGTATCAACCATCCCTTCCAATCGTGGTCTGATCTATTGTATTGTATGATCATATCTAGCGTAATCCCTTCTTGTGATGTCATGTTACCCTCGGTGTGTGATGGTGTGGGCATCCGAGGTGTATTCAAATCTCTGTTCTTGGCTAGTCCAAGACAGGACGTTTGTTGCACCACTTCATTCAAAAACATGATTTGTTGAGGAATAAGGCATGCTTTAAATAGTGCCTCTGTTCCCGGGACCTGCCAGTCTCTAGTACCCCAGACAGATTTTAAGAATATGGAGTCTTTCCACAAGTCGAAACCTTGTTCAGACAACTGGGCAATGAAGGAAGCAGAATAAATCTGTTTGGTGTTTGTCAACATATTTTTCTGTGCTGGTGTTGGTGCAACCTAATAATAATATGAGGCTGGGTCTGACGTGTTAAACCCTGAAAAATATGGAAACTTCTGTGCAAATGTTTTTGAACTGCTTTTCGGCGGTGTCGGGCAATGTTCCCATTGGTGGTATGTGAAAACATTTCTGGGATTAGTAGATTTATGCAGAAAGTGATGACCATAATGTTGATAGCAAATACATTGTTTCAAAGTCTGTTGTGTCTTCCAACATTTCATTATTAGAAAAAGCAGCAGATTTTCTAAATCAGACAACATATTATTTACAATTTCATAATCCCAATCATCGGGAAATGTACTGGAGGTAATGATATCACTAGATGAAATTTTAAATATATGTGGTATTTTTAAAAGTTCGGTCGGGCCAAATATATCGTAATCAACCTTGTCCCACACTATACCGTCAGGTATAGGAACGGCTGAAATGTTCACTGATGATAGGTCTCTTTTTTCACGATGTGATGATAGATGCGGTTTCAGACTCACATTCACTTTTTGTGCTGCAGAGCTTTCTCGAAGATAAGTTCCATTTTTAAGCATACTAAAGATAGTCACTAAGCCTATCCAGAAAAGAAAGAAAAGTTTCCCGGTGATTACCCCGAGTTCCACCCAAGGTGATACCAGGTAAGTCTTTTTAAGAAAGTTCAAAAAATCTTTAATTTGTTGCTGGCAAGTTTTTTGGGCTGGCTTCGTTTCAGGTTCACTTGGATCCAATGAAAAAGTATCAAAGTCAATGAAATAGCCAGATGCAGTTCGATCAATTTTCGGTATTTCCGCAGGTCTTGTGGAAACTGTAGCTTGCTCTTGTTGAGGCATGTTGATGTAGATATCTGTGTTTGTTTGAATTGAAATTTGTCTTTCATTTGAGTTCTGATTTTGAACTTCAGTTTCAAGAGGAACGAGTTCCATCGCATTGTTGCATAGTCCGTCATTCCGTGCTGATGACTCTTCAAACATGATTAGTCTTTCAGTTTGAACTTCTTGTTTAGTTGCGAGAGGAGGGTGTCTGTTACTCCGGAGTCAACGTGGCCTACTATTCACTATCGGCCACATAGTGTGGTTTGATCAGGTCTATTGAGACAAATCTTTTCTCCTTTTTACCGGCAAGGGGTGGCAGAAGTACTGTTCTTGTTCCTTCAACTGCCAGGACAGGTACAGGCTTTCTGTATGATGGCGCAAACTCTTTCTTGTCCGCTATTTTTTCTCTAACCAGGTCCCCGACTTTAGGGATCTAGACAGGTCTTGCCGTGACAGACATGACTTCCCCAGTGGCGGTCTTTCACCTGGACGTTACTTTGTAGTGCCCTGGATTCATTTAAGTCCTGTAAAACAGCCAAACGTTTATGGATGTCAAACTTTTTCCCATCCGCCACTGTGCCTTCACAATCAAGATCAGGTACCCACATTCTCGTCCCAAATAGGACCTCATAAGGAGTGACACCCCCTAGAGAGCTTCTTGGCTGGTTACTCAACGCCCTTTGAACTCCATACAGATGTTTTACCCAACTTCCACCCGAGCCTAATACTCTAGCTGTTAAAGACTGCTTTAAGTCCCGGTTTTTCCTCTCCACAACCGAATTTCCCTCGGGATGGTACGAAGAGGAGTACCGCAATGCTACACCCAAACTTCCCATGGCTTCCTTGTAAGCCCTAGAGCTCAACGTGGGGCCACGGTCAGAATGTAATGTGCCAATTGCGTATGTCCCTATAAAGACTCGCAAATCTTTTATAAGTTTGAGCGTCAGCCGAGCGCTGGGGCCACACCCACAGGAATCTCAAGCAGGAATCCACTGCAACCATGATATACTTGTAAGCCACATCAGATTGTAAGGGGCCGCAGTGGTCCAAATAGACACAAGCGAGCGGTTTGTCTGATATCAGTAATGGTGTCTGCGCTGGACGTGCTATGGTGGAGCCTTTCATCTGCTGACAGATGTTGCATTTCAAGACATAGTCCTTAGTTTGCTTTGTTAATCCTGGCCACCAGTAGTGTTGTTTCAGTAAGGAAACAGTCGCCGTGACTCCTGCATGTGCAGAAACTATACCCTCGTGTGCTGCTAGAATTAAACCTAACCTGCGATCCATATTCGGTATTACTCTATCCCCCACTCCAGGAATTTGAGCAAATGGAACATTGTTTGCATTTAACTTGTAGGAGTACTTGAGTGGAAATCTTTTTGGTACTGCCGAGTTATTGCGTGTGGCAATAATCACAACCATTATCTCACCGTCTATTCTCGTTTTTGAACGAGTGATTGCAGCTACGGAAGCCGTGCGTACAGCCCCCTTTGCGGCTTTGTCAGCCAATGAATTCCCTTCAACGTGAACGCCATCACGTTGATGACTCAGTGTATGTATCACGTGAGCCCTTGGTAGTTCATTTTTCAACTCCACTACCTGTTCCCATAGTGTTTTGTGCTTTATTGTGCCACCCTTTGCATCTTTAAACCCATTCTGTCCCCAATGATGTAAATATTCATTGTATGACTGCACACAGTAAAAGGAATCACACACGATTAGTGTGGGGAATTCTCGATCCGTATTTACTAGTGCTAGTAATAGTGCTTTTAATTCTGCCAACTGTGCTGTGCAGTCTCCTAAAGATTGCGTTTTCGTACAACTCGGACGGAACTTTCCATCCTGCATGCGTCCCTTAACGATAGCACACGCGGCGCTGTATTGCTGCTTACTCCCTATGGCCGGTTGAGCAGAACCGTCAGAATAAATTATATATTCATACTGATCTAGAGGGATTATTTCATTTGGTAGAGGATATTCTTGTTCGTATTGCAGGAATGCTTGTGTTTTTAGATTTGGGTCGTACCTGTATTCTACATCTGTTGCAGTAAGAGAATTAGCCCATTGTATCCATCTTGGATGTAAGGCTTTAGCGTTAGGAACGCTTGCCTTTGTCACAGCTTCTAGGGCTGGAACTGGGGTAACAAAATTATATGCTTCTCTTGAGCCAGTGCTCTTTCTCTTACTACAATGTTTGCTATTCAAGCAGGAAGCAACTGATGCAGCTTTTGCTGAAGCTCCCCGGAGGAAGATTGGAATTCTATTGCAAGCAGCAAGAGTAAATGAAGCTTTAAAGAAGGGCTTAAATCACGGAGCCTTTTTGTATAAGACCCCGGTACCACCATTTAAGTGTTTCACTTACGAGAACCATGCGTCCCCGATTCATATAACAGCTATCTCCTTGACAAACTTACAGTTCCCAAGACCAAGTCCTAGTCCTGAGGAGAACCCCAGAATGACATGGGGTCCGAAACGCGTTAGCTCATGCTAATGGGTTAAGCGATTTTGGGTGTGCCACGAGGGAATGTTCTTGATTTAATTTTCCCTTTTTAGACAACACCCTTCCCAATTCAACATACCCTTAGCTTTGTACACAGGCAGGACTTTAGGCTGTAGCTTCAGTCCACGAATAATTAAATGTCCGCATAGTGGTAGTTCAAGCCAGGACTGGTCGCTCTGTTCACATTGTATATTTTGTATGTTAAATGTAAATTTGTCTTAATGTGTTTCACTGTGTTGTTTCACTATTTAATCTATGTATGATGCTTTGAATATTACACCATATGATTTTGTTTATGTGTCAAAACAAAAAGTGTTTTCCGACATGACATGAAAAAGAATGTTAGGACATGCTGTTTCTTAAACATTTCTAAAGAAAAGTGAAATAAATCACACATACTTTGGAAGTGCCATCCAAGGTTTCGTTTCAATATTCATTTACCACGAATGGTCTATCTGGACACTATGTTTGTTTAACACTAGTTGTGTGGTCTAGTCCAGGTAGTATAAGGACCCAAGCCTGTTTTGCTAAACAGCTTTCTCTTACTACAGCAGTCTTTTTCTCTGTTGATGCAAAGCGCATCTCAGCATTTGTGTACAAATGTGATTTGTAGGCTATTGGTACTGTTTCACCTTCATTATATGTTAGGTAGGTGTATCCTGATTGACCCGCAACTATACGGATCACCAGGTTGCGTACGTTTACACGTGTCTGTAAATGTTTTGAAGCTAACATGTCAGCTTGCAGGGAGCGAAGGATATCTGTGTGTTCTTGTGTCCATTGTCTAACTGAAAAGTCAGGTTTTATTAAATCGTAGAAAGGTTTTACTCTTTCTGCGTAATCCAAAATGTATGTTCTGCCAAAGTTCAGGAATCCCAGGATCGATTGTAATTTTTTTAATTTTTTCGGAGGTTGGAGCAGCGCACACTTTTCTAAAAGGTTGGCTGCTAGGCTCTTTCCTTCACTCGAAAGCTCATATCCTAGAAAAAGGACATTAAGGTGCATTATCTTCGACTTTTTAAAGTTGAATTTGTAACCCTCAGAGGCAAATCCCAAAATTATGGTATTCACCCTGTTCAAGTGTTCCTCCAGGTCATCATCCGTTAGATAAATATCATCCACATAGGACAATGCCTCTCCATCCAGATTTTGAAGTAACTCAGTTACCCTGGATGAAAACAACCCCGGGCTGTTCTTATACCCTTGGGGGAGTCTACAAAATTGTCGCTGCGAGCCTAACGCGGAGAATGCGGTTAAATACCTGCTTTCAGGCGCTATATTTTGGCAGAAAAATCCATTTGAGATATCTATCGTTGTTTTGTATTTTTTCCGCACAATGTTATTCATTAATGCGGCACTGTGTGCATTTTGAACTCCAAATGCCTTAGTGCAAGTGTTTAAATGTCTGTAATCCAAAACTAAACGATATGTATTGTCCGGTTTTGATACGGAAAACCAAGGGTTATTCATTTGAGAGGTTTTTTGTCAAAGTGAAGTGCACCGCAAGCAAGCATAAGTAGTGATTGTCCATTCACGGAAGGTTTATGTATATGTTGATTCTTTATTCTTCAATTTTCAATAAAAGCAACAGCCAAACAGCCTACGCGTTTCGTCCAAATTGTGGACTTTATCAGGGCTTAAGTATCTGTAAGATAACGTCAACGTGTTTTATACTGGAGTCAGCAGTGTAGAAAAAATGAAGTCAACTGTACCCTCCTAGATCCAGGGACAGTGTGAAGTCATGATGGCTCTTGTGTCACCCGCGTTATACGGACTTCCAATTTAAACTACGGCACAAGAGCCAGTATAAAACACGTTGACGTTATCTTACAGATACTTAAGCCCTGATGAAGTCCACAATTTGGACGAAACGCGTCGGTTGTTTGGCTGTTGCTTTTATTGAAAATTGAAGAATAAAGAATCAACATATACATAAACCTTCCGTGAATGGACAATCACTACTTTTGCTTGCTTGCGGTGCACTTCACTTTGACAAAAATTGACTCTGGTCCTGGTGACTGCTTCTTTCAAACGGCGGGAGCGGTGAAGATGCACGCTTTTTGTAGCCACTAGGCTTACTTTCTGGACTCTCTCAAGGGAATTGCATTGCGGGATTGTGCGTCACAGACATACTGTTGTGTGTTTTGTTCGGCTTGCTGTTTCAATGTGGGAATTTATTCATTTGAGAGGTGCAAGTTTCAATCACCCCTTGGTATTCGAGTTGATCCAAGATCTCCCTGACCTGTTTTTTAGCTTCTTGCTTTATTGGATACTGCCTTTGTGCAGTTGGCGTATTTTTTAATGGATCACGTGGTGGGTTGAATCCTCATCCCATCCAACATGGTTTTTGTATAAGACAGGGGCTTGGGCTACCGCCCACTCCTGCGCATATGTATATTTTAGGGGTTTGGGAATATGGTCTGAGAATGCTGGTAAAATTACTGTTTCTCCTCTAGGGCAGTCCATGAGGAATGCTGGCGGCCAATCTTGTTCAGCTAACAAAATGTCATAGCCAAACGTTAGGTTCTCCCAAAAGAGACCTTTAACTGTCCTGCATTTGTCCCCTTCTATTTGGAGTGTTATTTCATATAACTTGTGCGGGACACTTACCCTAGTATCAGGTGTTTCTACCGTGATATAATCATTCAAGTCCGCTGTCACCAGAAATACCATCAGGTGCTGGCGAGCTATTGTTACTTCTGCCACACTGTCTAGCATAGTCAGAGCCCATTCCCCGTTAAGTAGTCGAGTCCTCAGAATTCTGGACATGTCTGATCTTTAGACCTGCAACCTTCTTCTTTTTGAACTGTGACTTTTGTTTTGGTTTGTCTTCTTTTTTGGGAGTATACTCTTGAGCGTGTTGCTTGTCTCTGGACTTTGTACGCTCTACTTGTCTGTTTGACCGTACTTCTCTCTCTGAGTTTTTCGTTGAACCCTGAAAGGAACAAGAGGAACGTGTATCAGTATCCTGATACCTGTCATGTTTCCTAATATTGTCCCTATTCCTAAGGTTATACCTTCTTTCGGAGGGCTCCTGTGGAGGAGATCAACCTCTGGATTGAGATCAGTTTCCTTTTACTTTTTGTTTTTTATTATTGTCCCACTTCTTTTTTGATGAAGCAGGTGTCTGCTTGATGGTCTCCTTTTCGGGATTACCCATCAGCTGTGGTTTTAATGCTTTTCCACCCAAACTGTCCCTGCCTAATTCTGCATATGCAGTTTCAATTATTTTAGGTAGTTCGTGCTCCTGTTGTAAAGGACTGAACTCCCTTAGGTGTTGGCAGATAGCCACTGATGCTGCCTCCCCTTTAATATTTGCAAATATTATGGCTGATACCTGGGTATAATTACCTAGTAATTTCATCCCTAAGTTCGGAGCAGGCTCTGCTCCGTACTCATTTTTTATTTGTCTTAATACATCTGGTATTACTGCCAATGACGGGATACCATGAGTTCTGGTATATATGGCAGCAAAAACTGTACCCCAAGAGGTACAATCCTCTTTCTGTGGTGTTATCCCCATGGGCAAGCAGATTGTCAGCATTCTGTGTTTTTCATATGGGCTAGTATTTGGAAATACTGCTTCTAGCTGTGTTATTTTCTGAGCCACCCAGAATGGCATTTGTTCACGTTTTGCGGGCATTTTACCCATTACTGCGTGTAACGTTTGAGGTGTAATTTTAGTTGCTGTATTTTGAACTGGAGTTGTGTTTGTTGTAACTGTTGCCGGCTGGACTGTAAGTGTCCTCATGACAAACTGCTCATGTTTCTGTAAATTTTTATTAAATCTTTGTGAAGTATGAGTAAGTCTCCTCCTGGCATTGTTTCGATGTCAGGATGTGGTGTGTAGGCCGCTAATATTGGCCATGTTGCTCCTTCTCTTCCGAGCGGACCGAGTCTTACTCTACTTCTTGTATGGGGGAGGGCACCTTTAAACCAGTATAAATGTTCCTGGTACGTGAGCGGAACTTCAATGTCCTCATACAGACAATATTCCGCTGGTGGTTCATCTTCTGTGTAGTAATGAAATGTTTTTGTTCATGCATTTGCTGCTGGGAATGTAACCCACAAATAAAATACCTCTGTTCTGTATGATTCGGGTGCCTCAATCACGAAAGCTACTACGCCACCCCTAGGTGTTAGACCATGCGCAAGCTGTTTCAGGGTGACTGCATTTCTAATGTTTGCCGCAATATGTATTGCGTCTGCATCTTCCTCGTCTTCCGAGAGTGGTCGTGGTTGGTTTAGTGGGTCTAAGACCTGGTTAGTCATTGTGTTTAGAACACGTAATAATTTTTCAAGGGAACTAAGATAAGGTGTTTTGCACAATTTTTAGGAACACTGTGTCCTTCAAGCTTGATTAACCAACAGCTAATAAATATGATTTTTCGCCTACTCAGCTGTGGCGGAGTTTGTGCCCTCCCACTCCAGACATCTCTGGGGATTTTGTGAGTAGGGGTCTCTGAGACTAGCACGACTGAACTACTCAGATTCTACTGTTAAATAAATACCCAACCAATGTTGGTGGCGCCATGTCGTGTAGCTCCTATAAAAAGTATACATGATCTGCACGTTTAGACAACATACACTGTAGGATTGGTGTCTGACTGATTCCGGACACCCCCACCGGGTATGCTGGCTTTTGTACCAACTAGCTCACAGTGCCACTAGAATCTCCTCTTATCAAGGAGAGAATAGTTCCTGGCAACCATCGAACATGACAGCCCCCGTGGAAACAATATACTACCTTTCGCCCAGTCACTCGTGCTTACTTAGTCTGTCTCAGAGAGATACACAGAATGAACAGGCTGGGCGTTTTCAATAAGCATTTATTGAACAGTTGTTATTCTGGTGTAGAATAGATGAGCTGCAACAACTGTTAGACAGTATAAGATATAAATGATTAACAGTACTATAAAGGTAAATGGATGGTATAGTTCTACCATCTTACAATAGTCATGAATACATACGAGTATATAAAACACATGATAAAAAGATGTGTACTCCTACGATGCCGCCCTAACTAGATGTACCTAAGTGCACCTAGCGGGGGTGTAGGTGTTAACCCAAGAATCCCTCTAGGATCTAGTCAACCCCATTACCTGAAGTGAGAGACTGTGGGACCCCGTCCTGGTCTTGAGTTGGACACCCCGCGAGGGATGTTAGATCACTGCGAGCTGGAGTATCTGCATGCAGGAATCTCAGCGTCTCTGGTCAGTGTGTGTGCCGGGAAGTCTCGGTCTCCTCTCTCTATCTTAGCAAGATGTGATGTATATATACCCACAGGTCTCCTCAGGGGTCCTACCTCGCTGTATTACTGTGTCGGCCTAAGGATGACGTCGGGCATGAACTTTGTACATAGATATTATACAGGAGATGGTAGTCCTGCTGTGCTTCCAAGAATCCTCATGCATAATGTATGAGATTTCAAACTAGGGAAAACACACGTTCTGAATGCAGTGTCGTATCTAGGTAAAAGGTCAGTCCCTGTAAACCGTGACAAGTGTAATGTAGGGAAGAATATAGGTGAAGGGTAATGAAGTTACCGGGGCCTATATTATGGTACCTATATGGAATATAACAGGGCAAAGGACCCCTCCTGCCAAGTGGCCACTTAACATGCCTTTTATACTTTGTCTTATCTAAGATGAGGAATTTCTGATATAACCTTAGGAATGTCTGACATCAATATGCTGGTCTTGGACGCATTATTATAAACAAGGTAAAAACATGTCATTTCAGACCACATTCTTTATGTTATTATTATTATCTGACCATGAAATAGAGATAAGAAGGCACTTGTCTCAGACTGATGTTGCATCAGGTGTCTTATCGATGTCATTGTCTGAATGACTTGACGCTTTCACACAATCTTCCAAAGATAAGGACAAGGCGCCACCTGCGTCAAAGACAGACATGCTGATGATCAGGAGAAAATAGAGAAAACTGAGTCTTGCCAGCTCATGATGGAGTTTGGCCTAGGGACTTTACATCAGTTTGACTTTGAGGGGTTAGATTTACAGTCCAACTCCAAATTTAAACACACTGGGAAAAGCTGTGGACTTTTGGGAGGGATGTTACTATGCCAACTCAAAACTTCACCACATTGGGTAAAATATTGGATCTGGAGGAGGGGGAATTTACTAATCCCATTCCAAACTTAACCACATTGGGGAAAGTTTTGGACTTTGAGAGTTTCAGATTTATTATTCCCACTCCAAAATTAACCACATTGGGGAAAGTGTTGAACTTTAGGGGAATGAGATTTACTATTCAACTCCAAACCTAACCACATTGAGAAAAATATTGGAATTTGGGGATTAGAATTACTATGATAATTCCAAAGTTCACCACATTGGGGAAAGTGTTGGTCTTTGGGGGGGGGGGCAAATCTATTATTCCCACACCAAACATAACCACACTGGGAAACTGTTTGACTTGGGAAGATTTCAGGTTTACTATTCCATATACAAACTTCACCACATTGAGGAACGTGTAGGACTTTGGGTGGGGGGGTGGTCATACGTGAAGACATTAGGGAAAGCACTGTGCTTTTAGATTTAAAATTATCTACTGCCACAATTTAAAATACCTATCACACTAAAAAAATACATTATATAAATCCATTTTAATTATCTCAAACAATAAACCACACAGCATAAATAGTCAATAGACGTCATTGAGTTGGCGTTCTTCTTGCTGCAGCACAAAACACACAGTCCCCAGTGCTGCGGGTCGAAGAACTTGAAGTCTTTGCTGTTCCTGAGACTTCGTGAACAGGGGGCAAGCTCTACCTCAAGCCCTTGGAGAGACTCGCAAATTAGGTTGCAGAAAGTCCAGTCCAGGCCGTTCACTGCCCAAGACAGAAGCAGCCACTGCAGGTCAGCCCAGCAAAGCACCCAGCAAAGCAGTCGTTCCTTTTCGCAGCTTCTCCGGCTCTTCTTCTTGGCAGTCTTCTTGTCCAGATGAGTTCTAAAGTTCAGGGGTCTGGGACCCAGCATTTATGTCCAAAAATCCTTTGATCTCTTAGGCAGAGAGGGCCTGTGCCCGTCAGGACCAGTTCTGCCTTCTCTGGTGTGAATTCCTGGCAGGAGGTGGAGACGGCATTTGTCAGAGGCAGAGCAGGCCCTTTGAGGTGCAAGGAAATCTCCTCCCCCTTCCCCCATCGTAACCCAGGTCTCTTCAGCCCTTTCCTGACCTACCTAGACCATCTGGCGCCCCTCCTGCTCCCCCAGCCTTCTGTCATCCAAAACCCAGACAGGCAATCCACATTCCAGCAGAGGCACACGGGATGTCTGAGCAAGAAAATACCCACTTTCTAAAAGTGGTATTTTCAAACACAGAATGTAAAAATCACCTTCACTAAAAGATGCATTTTTAGATTCTGAGTTCAGGCATACTAAATTCTATTTTCTTACCGAATTCCCTGGGCCAGTTATGTTTATAAGATGTTATAAACAAACCTCCCATTCTATCCTATGGGGAACTGGTAGCCTTGCAATAGTGAAAAACGAAATTGACTGTAATTCACTATCAGGACATGCCACACACACCAGGGCATGTCCCACCTTTCACATACACTGCACCCTGCCCACAGGGGTACCTTGGGCCTACCTGAGGGGTGTCTGACATGTAAGAAAAGGGAAGGTTAGGGACCGGCCAGTGTGTGCACTGGCCAAGTCGACATGGCAGTTACAAACTGCGCGCAGACTTCTGCAATGGCAGGTCTGAGTTACCGTTTTCAGGGCTACTCACGGGGGTGGCACAACCAGTGCTGCAGGCCCCCGAGTAGCATTTGATTCACCAGCCCTGGCACACGCAGTGCACTTTACTAGGGGCTAACAGGTAAATCAAATATCCAATCATGGAAACACCCATCCATAACACAATTTACACAGAGAGCATATGCACTTTAGCACTGATTAGCAGTGGTAAAGTGCCCAGAGTCCTAAAACCAACACAAACAGGTCAGAGAAAAATAGGAGGAAAAAGCAAAAGGTTTGGGGATAACCCTGCAAAAAGGGCCATTTCCAACACAACCCCTTTCCAGCCTAAAGCCAGGGGAGACCAATCCATACCTCGATGGGCTTCCCTGCTTGGGGCGATAGAACAAGGAACCTGGCCCGCAACAGCAGGGTTTTCTTCCCGTTCTCCGTCTTCCTGAACCTAGTTGGATCCCTCTATCCATACTCTCAGGGCCCACTAAGCTGACCCATGGGAAACCCTTCTCCTCACCTGTGGGCCCCATCTGTGCAGCACCTAAACTTACTTGGCTCACAGATGTGTCCCAACAGGCAGTCAGTACCCACATGGCCAACACAATGGTGTGGCCCAGTCTACCCCCGGGGTGTGAATCCTGTCCCCCTCCCAGGGGCAACTCTGTCCACCGGGACAGCCAGCCACAGTGGCCACTGACAATTGTCAGTGAGGAGAGCCAGGCCTTATGCCTTTCTGGCCACTCCAACCACTGTGGCGTCAAAAAATGGGGGGCGGTAGCCCCAGATGCCTGGCATCCTTTCTCCACTCTCCCCCCTGCCAAGTCAGATATGGCATCCTGACACTGGCCCACCAGCCCAGGGTCTGTACCCTGCGGCTGGACAGGAGACTGGGGTGGGCTCCCCCACACCCTCCTTCTCCCTGGGGCTCTGTACCCTCCCACCTGGAGCGGTACTCCCTTCCAGAATTGTCAGGGCACCTGTGGTAGGTGTCCTGCACAATTCGCCCACCAGTTCAGGGGCGCTATCCTGCTACTGGTACACCAGCCCAGGGTCTGTACCCTGGGGCTGGACCAGGGGCTGGGGTGGGCTCTCCCACACCCGGTCCTCCCCCCTGGGGCTCTGTACAGGAGACTGGGGTGGCTGGACAGGAGACTGGGGTGGGCTCCCCCACACCCTCTCCTTCTCCCTGGGGCTCTGTACCCTCCCACCTGGAGCGGTACTCCCTTCCAGAATTGTCAGGGCACCTGTGGTAGGTGTCCTGCACAATTCGCCCACCAGTTCAGGGGCGCTATCCTGCAACTGGTACACCAGCCCAGGGTCTGTACCCTGGGGCTGGACCAGGGGCTGGGGTGGGCTCTCCCACACCCGGTCCTCCCCCCTGGGGCTCTGTACCCTCCCAGCTGGAGCGGCACCCCCAGAAGACAACCTGGTAGGGGCACTGCTAGCAGTCGCCCCTTCCCCCAGGTCAGGGGGGACACCCTGAACCTGGTCCTCCAACCCAGGGTCTGAACCCTCAGGCTGACCAGAGGTCTCGGGCGAGGCTCTCCTCCCCTCACCCCTCCTTCTGGGGTCCGGCACTCTCCTCCCAGGAGAAACACCCCCAGAACCAAAAACTGTCAGGACGCTGGAACCGGACCTCCTACACAGTTCTTCCACCAGTTCAGGGCCGTGACCCTGCAACTGATCCACCACCCTCGGATCTAAACCCTCAGGTTGAACCGGGGTCAGAGGCGAGGACTCCCTCCCTCTGCACCCCCTTCCAGAGTTCTGTACCCTCCCACCCAGAGTGGTACCCCTAGAAGACAAACCGGTCAAGACACTGCTTACAGTCGTCCTTTCTCCAGGTCAGGCAGGACCTGAATCTGGCCTCCCAACCCAGGGGCTAAACCTTGCGGCTGAGCACCTGCCTGGCGCACCAGGACTTCCTTGGGAGCACACATGCCCCCCCTGAGGGTAACAAATGACTCATGTGTTGTGTGACAGTCTGCCTGGCACAGATCTCCCGACTCCTGTCCATCTGACAGTGCGCGAAGATCCCCCAGGACAAAAGTGGTGTCACCATGGTCACTCCTAGGAGGCTCAGCCCATCTGGCTGGCCCCTGACCCACTGGTCCTCCCACTGGGGAACGCATCCCCCTCTCACCCCTCCATCCGGACTTCTGCACCCTCCACTTAGGAGCGGCACCGCCAGACACCAGAACCGCTGGAGCTCTGTTTACAGACACTCCACGTTCTCCTGACAGTAGGAGATTCCCCTGAACGGACGGCCTACCAGTACAGCCTAGGCTCCCCACCTGGTGTTCCCTCCTGGAACCATCCAGGCTCTGGGACCGGGTTTTGGGCACCTTGGGCTGCAGCCCACTCCCACTCCTTCTCCGCGGAGACAGGACGTGAGTCCCTACACCCTTCCCATGACACCGGGACCTAGTCTGGGCTACCACAAACCTTTTCCACCACCCTCGGTTGGGAAATATCTAAGCCGATTCCTTCCGGGTCACCCCCAGATGCTTCTCCAGACCCTCTGGAATCCACCAAACGGTCTGCCTCTAGTGCAAGCTCCCTGGGGTCAGAGAACTCACACTCCACTGGGTGTTGGCATAGCTCTGGAAAACAGGGACTTAAAATATGCTCTCCAACAATTGAATCACACAGCCCCACACAGGTGTTAACCAAACTACCCTTCACCCAGCCATCCAGTGCCTCAGAAAAGTACCCCACATCATTCTCACAAGACTGGCGAGACAGTGTCTGACTGGTGCTGTCTCTTAACCCATGCTCTTCTGGCTGGTCTCCATACTCACTTACTAGGGCTTCTATCATGGGGGAACCCCTCTCCCTGCACCTCTCATCTAGAGTCAGTAGAGTGTCCCTCCCACTACTAGGAAAATGATCCCCCGTGTCAGTTCGCCAATCCACCTCAGGGACCCTGCGCACCACTGGAGTAACCTCACACTCCTGAACCCCCTGGTGTATGTCAACCCCCTCCTTGAAGTAGGGCCCCAAATCTGTGTGTGTGTGTACCTCATCCTCAATACTGGACCTAACACTTTTGCTGCCACCATCTGGGCTGGGCCTAGCCCTACTGGCTTCCCAGTCCAGCTCTCTCATTTTAAACTGATGGTCTAAGATAACCTTCTTTTCCTCCATGGCTATTCTTTTGTCTTCCCTCTCACTTTCCATCCTGAGTTTCTCCAACTCGAACTTCCTCGCTTCCCGCCTGTCCTCCAGCTCCTCTGGGGACAGACTGCTGCTACCTGGTTTAGAGGGTGCCCCCCCTCCCAAAAGCACATCCACCCTTGGAATAGGCTCCTCTGCCTCCATGCCAAGATTTCCAGACAGCTCACTAGCATGTCTGGCTGCTACCCAGGCACTCAGCGCCTTTTGTAGCTCCTCTTTTCTGGTGAGGCCCCTGATTTGGATTTTGAGGTTTTTGCAGATCGCCTTCAATTCCTTCACATTGTAGGTTTCTAACCTCTCCTCCTCAAAGGCCACTTCCAAGGATGCAACAGATGATGCAATTGATTCAGGCATGACGAAGTAGCAAGTTCAAACTGGCAAGATCAAAAAAATAGGGCAAAAAGAAAAAGAACCAGTATGTGGCACGTAATGGTCTGCGATATGGTAGTAGTGCACACCAATCACTGTAAGTCAAGTGCAAACGCAAGTCCTATCCTCACCGCTGACAACCAATGTTAGAAATGGGATTTTTGGTAGGCTAGGGCGTGGGCCAAAGCCAGGCAAAAACCACCACTCTAGTCAGGATAAGGGAGTTACACTTCTAAAATAACCCCTGCTCACCCCCTTGGTAGCTTGGCACGAGCAGCCAGGCTTATCTTAGAGGCAGTGTGTAAAGCATTTGCACATAACCCACAGTAATACAGTGTACGCACTACAAAAGGACACCACACCAGTTTAGAAAAATATCCAATATTTTTATATAATTAAAACAAGACCAAAAACGATAAGAATCCACAATACTATACTTTAAAATTCACAGTTCCAAAAATACGCTGATTAAAAAGAGTTCCTTGTGTGGATAGCTCCGTCCGGGCTACCACGGCGTCGTGAACAACAAATCCAACAGTTCTGGCTAGTCACGGGGTCGCGGGCCAGCTACGGTGTCGGGAAGACCCGCAAACAGTACCTGTGAGAGATGCAGGGCGTTGAGGCCCTTGAAGTCACTCGCGTTGCAGGTCGAGCTCCTCTCTGATGGAATCAGGAGCGCTGGCGCCGGCAGACGTCTGGTGCTGCGGTGCGAAGCGCAGCGGTGCAGCGTGCGGTGCCCCCAGGTCGCGGTGCGAGCAGCGGCTCGGTGACGGCGTCAGATGGCGTCGTCGGTGAGACCAGGGTCGCGGTGCGAGATGAAGGCGGTGCTCGCCACGGTGCTAGCAGGTCACGGTGCAAGCAGCGTCGTCGTCGTTGCTGAGGCGCTATCGTCGGCTGACGAACTGGAGTCGATGGCGCCGGCGTCGGTAGGCCAAGGTTGTGGTGCAGGATGAGGGCGGTGCATCGTGTGACTTACGAGCGGTGCCCTCGAACCACGGTGCAAGCAGCGGCATCGATTTCGGCGGGAAGTGGCGGCATCAAGAAGGCCAAGGCGTCCTCGTGAAGCAGGGCGGTGCGGAGTGCGGTGCCCACAGGTCGCGGTGCGAGCAGCGGCTCGGTGGCGGCGTCAACAGGCATCGTCGGTGAGGCCAGGGTCGTGGTGCGGCGTTGCGGCGGTGCTCTCTGCGGTGCCAAAGCGAGGCGTGAAGCGAGGCGGTGCGGAGTGCGGTGCCCACAGGTCGTGGTGCAAGCAGCGGCTCGGTGGCGGCGTCAACAGGCGTCGTCGGTGAGACCAGGGTTGCGGTGCGGCATTGCGGCGGTGCCCTCTGCGGCGACAAAGCTTCGGCGTGAAGCAAGGCGGTGCGGAGTGCGGTGCCCACAGGTCGCGGTGCAAGCAGCGGCTCGGTGTCGGCGCCAACAGGTGTCGTCGGTGAGACCACGGTTGCGGTGCGGCGTTGCCCTCTGCGGTGCCTTCAGGACACGGAGTCGGCAGCGGCGTCGTAGGCATCGTTGAGTTGGCGTTCTTCTTGCTGCAGCACAAAACACACAGTCCCCAGTGCTGCGGGTCGAAGAACTTGAAGTCTTTGCTGTTCCTGAGACTTCGTGAACAGGAGGCAAGCTCTACCTCAAGCCCTTGGAGAGACTCACAAATTAGGTTGCAGTAAGTCCAGTCCAGGCCTTTCACTGCCCAAGACAGAAGCAGCCACTGCAGGTCAGCCCAGCAAAGCACCCAGCAAAGCAGTCGTTCCTTTTCGCAGCTTCTCTGGCTCTTCTTCTTGGCAGTCTTCTTGTCCAGATGAGTTCTAATGTTCAGGGGTCTGGGAATCAGCATTTATGTCCAAAAATCCTTTGATCTCTTAGGCAGAGAGGGCCTGTGCCCGTCAGGACCAGTTCTGCCTTCTCTGGTGTGAATTCCTGGCAGGAGGTGGAGACGGCATTTGTCAGAGGCAGAGCAGGCCCTTTGAGGTGCAAGGAAATCTCCTCCCCCTTCCCCCATCGTAACCCTGGTCTCTTCAGCCCTTTCCTGACCTACCTAGACCATCTGGCGCCCCTCCTGCTCCCCCAGCCTTCTATCATCCAAAACCCAGACAGGCAATCCACATTCCAGCAGAGGCACACGGGATGACTGAGCAAGAAAATACCCACTTTCTAAAAGTGGTATTTTCAAACACAGAATGTAAAAATCACCTTCACTAAAAGATGCATCTTTAGATTCTGAGTTCAGGCATACTAAATTCTATTTTCTTACCGAATTCCCTGGGCCAGTTATGTTTATAAGATGTTATAAACAAACCTCCCATTCTATCCTATGGGGAACTGGTAGCCTTGCAATAGTGAAAAACGAAATTGGCTGTAATTCACTATCAGGACATGCCACACACACCAGGGCATGTCCCACCTTTCACATACACTGCACCCTGCCCACAGGGGTACCTTGGGCCTACCTGAGGGGTGTCTGACATGTAAGAAAAGGGAAGGTTAGGGACCGGCCAGTGTGTGCACTGGCCAAGTCGACATGGCAGTTACAAACTGCGTGCAGACTTCTGCAATGGCAGGTCTGAGTTACCGTTTTCAGGGCTACTCACGGGAGTGGCACAACCAGTGCTGCAGGCCCCCGAGTAGCATTTGATTCACCAGCCCTGGCACACGCAGTGCACTTTACTAGGGGCTAACAGGTAAATCAAATATCCAATCATGGAAACACCCATCCATAACACAATTTACACAGAGAGCATATGCACTTTAGCACTGATTAGCAGTGGTAAAGTGCCCAGAGTCCTAAAACCAACACAAACAGGTCAGAGAAAAATAGGAGGAAAAAGCAAAAAGTTTGGGGATAATCCTGCAAAAAGGGCCATTTCCAACACAAGGCATGCAAGCTCTACCTACCAACTGATGAGACAAGGCATGCAGGCTCCAGCCCACAACTGATAAGACAAGGCATGCAAGCTCTAGCTACCAACTGATGAGACAAGGCATGCAGGCTTCAGCTTACAACTGATCAGACAAGGCATGCAGGCTCTGGTGATGAACTGAACAGACAAGACATGCAGGCTCCAGGTCACAACTGATCAGATAAGGCATGCAGGCTGCAGGTCACAACTGATTAGACAAGGCATGCAGGCTCTGCCTACCAACTGATGGACAAGGCATGAAGGCTCTGGCTTACAACTGATGAGACAAGACATGCGTGCTCCAGGTCACAACTGATGAGACAAGGCATGCAAGCTCTACCTACCAAATGATGAGACAAGGCATGCAGGCTCTGGCTACCAACTAATGAAACAAGGCGTGCAGGCTCCAGCTACCAACTGAACGAACAAGGCATGCAGGCTCTGGCTCAGAACTGATCAGACAAGGCATGCAGGCTCTAGCGACCAACTGATCAGACAAGGCATGCATGCTCTACCTACCAACTGATGAGACAAGGCATGCAGGCTCTGGTGACCAACTGATCAGACAAGGCATGCAGGCTCTCCCTACCAACTGATGAGACAAGGCATGCAGGCTCCAGCCCACAACTGATCAGACAAGGCATGCAGGCTCTACCTACCAACTGATGAGACAAGGCATGCAGGCTCCAGCCCACAACTGATCAGACAAGCCATGCAGGCTCTACCTACCAACTGATGAGACGAGGTATGCAGGCTCTGGCGACCAACTGAACAGACAAGGCATGCAGGCTCTGGCGACGAACTGAACAGACAAGGCATGCAGGCTCCAGCTCACCATGGATCAGACAAGGCATGCAGACTCCAGCTCACAACTGATCAGAAAGGCATGCAGGCTCCAGCTACCAACTGATGAGAAAAGGCTGCAGGCTCCCACTACCAACTAATTAGGCAAGACATGCAGGCTCTGGCTACCAACTGAACGAACAAGGCATGCAGGCTCTGGCTCACAACTGATCAGACAAGGCATGCAGGCTCCAGCTACCAACTGATGACACAAGGCATGCAGGCTCCGGCTACCAACTGAACGAACAAGGCGTGCAGGCTCCAGCGATGAACTGAACAGACAAGGCATGCAAGCTCTACCTACCAACTGATGAGACAAGGCATGCAGACTCCAGCCCACAACTGATGAGACAAGGCATGCAAGCTCTAGCTACCAACTGATGAGACAAGGCATGCAGGCTCTGGCTACCAACTAATGAAATAAGGCGTGCAGGCTCCGGCTACCAACTGAACGAACAAGGCATGCCGGCTCCGGCTCAGAACTGATCAGTCAAGGCATGCAGGCTTTGGTGATGAACTGAACAGACAAGACATGCAGGCTCCAGGTCACAACTGATCAGACAAGGCATGCAGGCTGCAGGTCACAACTGATCAGATAAGGCATGCAGGCTGCAGGTCACAACTGATCAGACAAGGCATGCAGGCTCTGCCTACCAACTGATGGACAAGGCATGAAGGCTCTGGCTACCAACTGATGAGACAAGACATGCGTGCTCCAGGTCACAACTGATGAGACAAGGCATGCAAGCTCTACCTACCAACTGATGAGACAAGGCATGCAGGCTCTGGCTACCAACTAATGAAACAAGGCGTGCAGGCTCCGGCTACCAACTGAACGAACAAGGCATGCCGGCTCCGGCTCAGAACTGATCAGACAAGGCATGCAGGCTCTGGCGACCAACTGATCAGACAAGGCATGCAGGCTCTACCTACCAACTGATGAGACAAGACATGCAGGCTCCAGCCCACAACTGATCAGACAAGCCATGCAGGCTCTACCTACCAACTGATGAGACAAGGCATGCAGGCTCCGGCTAACAACTGAACAGACAAGGCATGCAGGCTCCAGCTACCAACTAATCAGGAAAGGCATGCTGGCTCTGGCTACCAATTGATCAGACAATGCATGCAGGCTCCGGCTAACAACTGAACAGACAAGGCATGCAGGCTCCAGCTACCAACTAATCAGGCAAGCCATGCAGGCTCTACCTACCAACTGATGAGACAAGGCATGCAGGCTCTGGCTACCAACTAATCAGGCAAGGCATGCAGGCTCTGGCTACCAATTGATGACACAAGACATGCAGGCTCTGGCTACCAACTGAACGAACAAGGCATGCAGGCTCCGGCTCACAACTGATCAGACAAGGCATGCAGGCTCTGGCTCACAACTGATCAGACAAGGCATGTAGGCTCTGGTGACGAACTGAACAGACAAGGCATGCAGGCTCCAGCTCACAACTGATGAGACAAGGCATGCAGGTTCCAGCTACCAACTGATGAGACAAGGCGTGCAGGCTCCAGCTAACAAATGAGCGAACAAGGCAAGCAGGCTCCGGCTCACAACTGATCAGACAAGGCATGCAGTCTCTGGTGATGAACTGAACAGACAAGGCATGCGGGCTCCAGCTCACAACTGATGAGACAAGGCATGCAGGCTCCAGCTACCAAGTGAACGAACAAGGCATGCAGGCTCCGGCTCACAACTGATCAGACAAGGCATGCAGGCCCTGGCGATGAACTGAATAGACATGGCATGCGGGCTCCAGCTCACAACTGATCAGACAAGGCATGCAGTCTCTGGTGATGAACTGAACAGACAAGGCATGCGGGCTTCAGCTCACAACTGATGAGTGTAAGGAAGTGGGTTTCTGTTGCAGTAACCCCCCCACTTTTTGCCAGACCACTGATGCACTTTGACTTGATGTGCCCTGGGACCCTGCCAATCAGGTTCCCAAGGCCTGTGTTCTTTCCCCAAAACTAAACCCAATTGGCATCTCTGGCCACAGGTCAGCCCCTGGTAAATGGTACCATAGGTACCCAGGGCACTGTGACCAGAGAAGGCCTCTAAGGGCTGCAGCACTTATTGTGCCACCCTTAGAGGCCCTGTACCCTGACACACACACACTGCCTTTGCAGGCTGAGTGTCTTGGTGCAGAACAAAACAGAGAGTCGACATGGCACACATCCCTGTGTGCCATGCCCACAAACACACTGCCCTGGCATACCTCAGTCACCCCTATAGCTGGGTGCACTATGCCAGTGGTGAGGGTACAGGTGCATGAGCCCTGAACCCCTACAGTACCCAGGTCCATTCCTGGGCACTGTAAGTGCAGTGCTGCCATTAAGAGTATATGGTGCTGGGAGGTCGTCATCGCGAACTCCACAGCACCATGATGGCTACACTGAAGACTGAGAAGTTTGGTATCAAACTTCTCAGCACATTAAACCCACACTGATGCCAGTGTGGGATTTTTAATGTCAGATGCACGCACAGAGGGCAACTTAGAGTTGCCCCCTGAACCTAACCTACAATCCACGTCCTGTCTGAGAGGCTGCCTAGGCTGCCACCCAGCAGACACGTTGCTGGACCCCTGGGTAGAGAGCCATCCGCTCTTTCGGGCCTGCAACAATGCACGTCCTGGGCGAGGTGCTAGGTCACCTCCCCAGGATGGGCAGGGGAAGCTTCAAAGGCATGCCGCCTTTGTGAGCCTCCCCAGACCACTTGCTGTACTCAGCAACTGGTCCCCACCGGTTCTAGCCCCCACTCTGGCGGGAAGACTGGCGGGAAACCCCAAGGGAGGAGAGGGGGTGTGCCAGCCTCTGCCAACCCCACCCCTCAGGTGGGGGAGGCGAGGTGAAGCACATCTCCGGGCTCTCGCCATCTTGAAGATGGGGAGCCCTGCCCAATCAGGACTAGGCTCCTGCCCCCCTCCCACTGGAGAGTGGCAGGATAGGGGTGTACCCACCCCAGGGAAGGGACCCATTGGTCCCTGCCCTTACCTACCTGTAACGCCCCTAAATTTAGTATTTAGGGGCACCCTGAACCTTCCTTCCTTAGATCCCGAAACAGAAACAAGCAAGAAGAACAAGAAGAAAGAAGACCTGCCGTGCAGCTGCTAACAAGAGGGAGACACCAACTGACTTGCCCCCAGCCCTACCGGCCTGTCGACCCTCGAACCTGCTCCCGCTGAAACCCGGCGTCTCCAGTGGTCAGCAACCTCGAAAACCCCGGAGGACCAGAATGCCTTGTGACTCTAAAAAGACTGGGACTCCCACGAGCAGTGGTACTGCTCAAAAGCAAGTAACAAACCCCTGGTGCCAGCCAGGAACCGCGACTCCTGCACACTCAGCACCCGCCGAGCCCGGCCTGTGCCTGAGTAGACAAAGACCACGAGGACGTCCCCCCGGCAACAGTGATCCAGAATCCAGCACCAAAGGACCCTCCTCGACGCTCCTGACGACGCCTGCAGCCTCAGAACCAGGGACCCCTCCAACCGCGACCAGCCGAGGGTAAGATTTCCGACGCCTAAAGATACCCCTGCACCCGGCGCCCCACGGCCTCCTGTGCCCAACTCCTGGGTGCCTACCCTTCCTACAGCTTCCCAACTTACCTCTCGAAGTGGTGGTCACACCTGAAGAATCACCGTCCCCGAGCTTGCAGCCTTTGTTCGTCACGCAGCTTTCCCATTGAAAACCATTGGGCGCCCGACGGCTTAAAAGCCCACTGCACCCGGCCGCCCCAGTGCCGCTGAGGGTGCACCAACTACCCTGTTCGACTTCCCCACTTGCCCTGAGTAAGTGACCAGGAGCTTTGCTCCCACAGCCGAGTAGCCTGCCTGCCAGCAGCCACCAACCAAGGGCCCCCTGCCCGCCATAGGCTAACATTGGGCCTAACTCACTCTGCACCCGGCCGCCCCTGTGCCGCTGAAGGTGTACCAACTGTACCTACCTGACCCTGGGAGACCCCTGAGTCTATGCCCAGAACCTTAACTCTGCCAGTCGAGTACTTACCTGAAAACCGATAACCTACATTTTCTCCATAGGGTAACATTGACTGGTTTACACTGAAATTTCTTCTAAGTGTCGAGTTTTGAAACTTTAAAATAATCACTAAAAATCGTCCGATCAACGAAAACGAAATTACTCACCTGTTATCAGGAGAGATCCCAGTGCTGGATCTTGGTGCCCAGCACTGACCCTGAAAAACAATTACAACTGTACTTACCGATAACTTGATTTTCCTCCATAGGATAACATTGCCTGGTTTTTGCCAGAAATTCTTCTGTCGATTTTTGAAACATACAAATATTCCTTAAAAATCGCCTGTGTAACAAAAACGATTTCTTCCAACTGTTTATAGGAAATGCACCAGTGCTGAATCCAAGATCCAGCCCTGAGTAAGAAAATCATACGTAAAGTAATTGATATTGAATTTACTTAAAATTCTCCATTGAGCTCAATGTTATAATTGTGTTTGAATTGTGTTGCCTATTGCAACAACTGTAGCTATTGCATTCAACAGTCTATTGTGTACTGAAAGTATATAACTAAAGCATCTCATTCTGAGAAAGTATTTTTATACCTACCCGTGGTTCTAAAATAAAACAACAATATATTTTTATATACAAAACAATTGGCCTAGAGTTCAGTTCTTGAGTGTGTGAGACCATTTGCTGACTGAGTGTGTACAACAAATGCTTTACACTGTCCTCTGATACTGCCTTACTGCTCGACCAGGCTACCACTTTAGAGAGTAAGGTTATATCTAACTTTAGCCTCTGCCAAACCTCTGGGGACTGTGGACTCTGTGCACACTGAACCTTACTTTGGTTCAGTATATACAGAGCCACTTTCTTACAATGAGACAAGGCATGCAGGCTCCGACTACCAACTGAACGAACAAGGCATGCAGGCTCCGGCTCACAACTGATCAGACAAGGCATGCAGGCTCTGGCGATGAACTGAATAGACAAGGCATGCAGGCTCCAGCTCACAACTGATGAGACAAGGCATGCAGGCTCCAGCTCACAAGTGATCAGACAAGGCATGCAGGCTTCAGCTACCAACTGATGACACAAGGCATGCAGGCTCCGGCTACCAACAGAACGAACAAGGCATGCAGGCTCCGGCTCACACCTGATCAGACCAGGCATGCAGGCTCTGGCGACAAACTGAACAGACAAGGCATGCAGGCTCCAGCTACCAACTGATGACACAAGGCATGCAGGCTCCAGCTCACAACTGAACAGACAAGGCATGCAGACTCCAGCTCACAACTGATCAGACAAGGCATGCAGGCTCCAGCTACCAACTGATGACACAAGGCATGCAGGCTCCGGCTACCAACTGAACGAACAAGGCATGCAGGCTCCGGCGATGAATTGAACAGACAAGGCATGCGGGCTCCAGCTCACAACTGATGAGACAAGGCATGCGGGCTCCAGCCCACAACTGATGAGACAAGGCATGCAAGCTCTAGCTACCAACTGATGAGACAAGGCACGCAGGGTTCAGCTTACAACTGATCAGACAAGGCATGCAGGCTCCAGGTCACAACTGATTAGACAAGGCATGCAGGCTGCAGGTCACAACTGATCAGACAAGGCATGCAGGCTCTGCCTACCAACTGATGGACAAGGCATGAAGGCTCTGGCTACCAACTGATGAGACAAGACATGCAGGCTCCAGCTCACAACTGATGAGATAAGGCAAGCAGGCTCCAGCGGCCACATGATCAGACAAGGCATGCAGGCTCTGCCTACCAACTGATGAGACAAGGCATGCAGGCTCTGCCTACCAACTAATGAGACAAGACATGCAGGCTCCAGCTCACAACTGATCGGGCAAGGCATGCAGACTCTGGGGACCAACTGATCAGACAAGGCATGCAGGCTCCGGCTCACAACTGATCAGACAAGGCATGCAGGCCCTGGCTACCAACTGATCAGACAAGGCATGCAGGCTCCAGCTACTAAACGAACAGACAAGGAAGGCATGCTGTCGTCCGCAACAAACCGAAGAAGGAAAGAGTGTTATGAGGCCACACCAGTGGGAGAGGTGTGCTACGCAAACAGCAAGAATGTGGCTTCCCGCCGCCCCCAAAGGGGGCCCCCCTAAAAGGGCGGCCCTTTAGTGCCATTGCGGCACAAGCCTACCCCTCGCCCTAGCTGCAGAGGGCTTCCGCCTGGAGCCCGCGGTTCGGTGGGGGTGTGGGCGTCACATCTGGTACGCCCAGGGGGGGAGGGAGGGTATGTATACCCCTCTGACCCTCCCAGCGGCCTCTTTGCCGCCAGCCTCGCCGCCGAGGAGGTCGTCCGGGTCCCTCCGTGTCGTCGTTGCGCCACGTAGATATTGGTGAGTTTACATCCTCCCCCCCAGCCCCCTATTCACAGGGGGGGAGGATAGCTCCTCGAGGGCTCAGGACAGTGTCGGTAGGGTTGCGGGCTGCTGTGCCGTGCAGTGGTCGTGCTGTGGCGGTGCTCGACCGCCCCCACCTCCCTTTCTGGCACGGTGTGCCAGCGTGGGTTCTCCGGCTTCTCTTCCTGCTCCTCTTTGTGGCCGGCATCGCCGTCTGGAGGGGTCATCGGATGGGAGTTGTGCGACTGGGCCATGACCTAGCTCACTTGAACAACTTTGCCGCCAGCCTCGCCGTCTCAACGGTCGTATCGCGTCGTGGGTTTGAGGTCGTGCTCTCCACCGCATGCGCCCCGGTCGGGTCCGCACATCTCCGCAAATGAGGTTAGTGTTAGCCCCTCACAGCTGGCCACAGCCCGCGGGCTGCTGAGCAACGCTTCCCGAGCCCCTACTGCCACTCTTACCTGAAAGGGGGGTCGGGGCTGCTTGGCCTGGCTATATTTGCGGTTAGCGATTGTCTGGCGGGCTGAGGTGAGGGTTGTGCTTGTGGCCCCCTCTTGTGCTGAGTCAAGGTTGCGGCCTCCCGGCTGGCTGTTTCAAGCCTGCTTCACTTCGCTGGCGACCACCGCATCTCCGTTCCCGGTTGGGCGGGTGGCGAGTTGGTCGGAGGTCGCGCCCCCCCGCGCCGTCTGGGCGACTGGTTGTTCCATAACTTTACCCCTGGGGGAGGCCGCGCTTCAGGTGGTTGGCTCGGGCTCGGAGCTTTCTTGCCGTGGTATTTGCGGTAACAATCTACCCCCCCTCCCCCCGAGTGACTCCTTCCCTGCAGGGAGCACTTCTCGACTCGTCAGATGTCCTGTGGTCGAGTGCGGTCTAAATTCGGGGCTTGCGCTTGTGGCCCACATGGGGCGGGATAACCCGGTCGGGGTTTTCGCTCAGGCGGTGGGCGCGCGGCCGCCCTAGTCCGCGTGGTCCCAGGCGGTCGAGGGCGCTTGCGGGAGCGCACACGTGTGGTAGGTCATCTTTGAACGGGAGGGGGCTGTTGCACGGCCCGGTAGGTGTGTCCCCTGCACCCCCCCACCCGCCCGCCCAACCATGATGGTGCCGGTACGGGGATATGTGTGCTGCCTGCTGTCGCTCATTGGTGGTTTCGCACAGGGGCTGCGGCGATATGGCAGCCAGCGGCGCAGAGCACCTTGGAAGCGGAGTGCACGGGCGCGCAGTCGCGAGGTGGCCCGGGTAGTGCTGGGCCGAGGCACGTTGGTACCAGCCTGCCTGCTCAACGATCCCCGGATAGTGGCGGGGCAGCGCTGGGGGGGCTCCACGGCGTGCACTGCATCATTGGCGGCGTATGCTGCCCACCCCCCGCGCGGCATGGTGGGAAGGAACACTGCCCCACAGCCACAATCTGTGCTACTACCCTTGCGCACATCTGAAAGTTGGAGGCAAGGCGTCATGATGGGAAGCGCCATGCGGGGCGCCCTCGTTTCTGTGGCAATTGAGCGGGCCAGGGACACTCACGCGCGCGCGAGGCTCCGCCGTGCTCCCAAGCTATACAGTTAGGTCGATGCAAAAACGGTATGTCTGGTACCTCGGGTGCCACAGGCCGCACGGGAGGGTGCGAGCCCGTCTAGCGTACAGTGACTTATTGGGGGTAAAATAGTATGATGTGCGCTGGGGAGGTAGTGAGAGGGGGGCAGTAACGGATGGGAGCCAAGCGGGGCATGGGGACCCTGCAGCAAAAGGGTTGTGAAGGTCCCCAGGTAGTGCTGCCTGTCCATGGTAGCCTAAGGGGGAGGCAGCTTGCCACCTCCTCTCCCCCCCCCCTCATCGGTGTTGTTTCAAAACATGTGGGTGTATTGTTGCCAGGCATTTCCAGAGGGGGAGTGCTGCCATCAATGTTGCAATTAAATCGTGGCGATGGTGATAAATCCTCCTCTCACCCTTCCTCCCTAAGGCCCATGGAGCTGTGAGGCTACATTTAGTGACTTTGCGGTGCCTCACTGTAACATGGTGTCTGGGGAAAAGATATGGGAATTCACTGGTTATCGGGAGGTGTCGCACAGCGGGTTGGGGACCACTCACTTACGCTTGTTTTGTTTCCAAGCAGGTCGGGACCGGACGTTTCAGCTGCTTACGCCGGATTGAGTCTTGGTGCAGAGGCACCTCGCAGGTATAGTGGGCCCGGACGTCGAGGGGCAGCTTCGCTGGGTCGTGGCCCGGGCAAGGGCGCTGTGCAGGTAATGGGACTCATCCGCAAACCACCCCCTCGCCCCCCACCCCGCCGCTAGTTTTCCCCATCCCGCAGTCACCATGCCAATTTACAGCCGACTGCGCGGCAGGAAGGCAAGGGCGACACATCACGGTGGTCACATGGCCTTGCGTTGGCCTCATCTAAACGAATTTATTTCCCATCGCAGCTCATCCGGACATCCACGGTACTCGCAGCCACCCGGGGACCATTGGGACGTGACCGCAGGACAAGGGTGAAGGCAACAAACTAGTCCGTTCAATCAGGTCGCTAGGGCAGGAGCTGTGTTGAAGTAAGTACCGGGGAGGCACTGGGCGGTAAACGCGCCGGGGTCGGGGGGCCCATGGGAACGGCTGCTCTGCGGCTGGGAGGTTTCGGTGCTGGCGCAGTGCTGGGACTCACCTTTGACTTTTTTTTAGGGCACGGCTGGGCAGTCGGCCAGACAAAGTACAGCATGAACAGCCAAGGGACCCCCGCCCTCTTATTCTCGCAAGTCAGCTGTGTTGATGAGTCGCAACCGAGCACGTCCCAGGATTTAGTGTGGGGGACCTTTATGGCAATGGCAAAAGCCAAGGGAGTGGAATGGGCTCAAGGGATGCTTGACGCCTGTGGGCAGGAGGATTCCGGGGTGTCACTAGACCAACCGTCAGGAAGCCAGGCGGGACCACCCGAGCTGGCGCCTCTCAGATCAAAGCGGTCACGAAGGCCCACCAACAAAGACTTCCCTGCGGCCTCCCCCCCCCGGCCAAGGCCAGGGTGGTGGCTGCGCAACAGCCTCCAGCGCCGGTGGCTGCTCCTGCTAACCCTCCGCCCCCTGCCACAACGGGCGACGCGAACATTGTAAAAATCGGTAAGGCAATGGACAACATGTTGGCTTTGATGAATACATTTCAGACACGCTTGGACAGATTGGAGGCGCCCTTTAGTTGTGGACGCAGCGCTGGTGCCCAGGGTGCCACCTTCAATTACTCAGGTTTGGGCGGGCCAGGCCGGTGGGGCATTGCCTGCAAGCGGGGCAGGCAGTATGGTAGCCGCCCCAGAGGCAGGAGTGAGTGTGACGGCACCTAGGCGTAGTGCAGGGCAAGATATGGTTCCCTCCAGCGGGGAGGGACAGCAGAAGACGGCAGCGCCTTCTACCAGCAACGCTCCCGCCTCAGTGGCTCCTCCTGCTCCCTCTCCCGTCCCTGCGCCCGCTTCACCACTGGTGCAGACCATCTCCCCCCCCCCACTTGCCCACAAGTCTGTCCACCGCAAGTTTGGCCCCCCCGACGACTCCAATGGTAACAGTAGCTCCACTAGCGTCAGGGCGTTGTTCTCTGGCGTGGGAGGTGCCTCAGGCCGCCAAGGAAGGCATTTGGAGAAGGGAGTGTGTGGACACAGCAAGGCAGGTTTAGACACCAGGAAGATGGGGGGGAAAGAGGAGGACAAGAAAGTGCCGTACCAACGCTGGCCAGACAAGACAATAGAGAATTGGGTGGAGGCCTTCACGATTCTCTCAGCAGTAGTAATGGAAAGACACCCAGAGCAGGGCCCTGCCCTGATGCAGTATTCCCACACCATCCAACAGGAGTCAAAATTGTCGGGCGGGTTAGGATGGTTTTACTATGATCAGGAGTTCCGTAAGAGGATGTCATTATGTCCGGAACTAGGGTGGGACCAAAAGGAGATCCAACTCTGGATCCAACATATGGGTAGACCAACTACAGAATGCAGGGAAAAGGGGGAGAAAGCGCAGAAAGGTGGTGATAATCAAGGGGCCTCCAAACAATCTGGTAAGCGCACCTTCAAACAGCCTTTTCGAACCCAGCAAGGGGGGGGGCAGCAACAAGGGAATAAGAGGTTCTCATCCGGCACCTGCCGGTTATACAATGCAGGATCTTGCACCTGGGGCAAAGGATGCAAATTCGCCCACAACTGCAGCAAGTGTGGGGCCGCACATCCGGCCGTGTCATGCAACTCAAAACGGGATAGTCCCACCCCCCTGGTAAACAGAACAGTTAATAACCCAGTCAGGAACACCGCCCCGGTGCCGCCCCCTGTTGCCAACCAGCCCTGGTCTCCGCTCAACCAAACTTTTCCAACAAAGGGCCTTCCCCATCATATTGCAGAACCTCCTCCCGCTCCTGCGGCAGTACCACAACACCAAAGACAGGCTGCTTCTAGCGCAGGGGTTCCTCGAAGGTTTTACGATTCCGTTCCAGGGGCCGCACTAGTAAGCCGCGATGCTGATAATTTGAGGTCCGCCAAAGAACTGCCAAGAGTCGTAGGGGAAAAAATTCAAAAGGAGGTGGCACTAGGCAGGGTAGCTGGCCCCTTCAACTCACCCCCACTGGAGAACTTTATAGTATCCCCGCTGGGTGTAGTGCCCAAGAAAGAACCTGGGGCCTTTAGGCTGATTCACCACTTGTCATACCCCGAGGGCGATTCAGTGAATCACTGGTTGGAGGAGGGCAACTGTTCAGTTTCTTATTCCTCGCTGGACATGGCCATTGACATGGTGCGGAGGGCTGGCAAAGGGGCATGGTTGGCCAAGGCGGATATAGAATCTGCTTTTCGCCTACTGCCAGTCCACCCGTCCAGCCAGCACCTGTTGGGGTTCAAGTGGCAGGGTCAACTTTACTTTGATTGTTGCATGCCCATGGGCTGTGCGGTGTCTTGCGCGTATTTCGAGGCCTTTAGCTCCTTCTTGCAGTGGGCACTTCACTGGGAACACGGCCAGGAGGGAGTGACCCACTACCTGGATGATTTTTTGTTCATCGGGAGATTAGGGTCTCGGGAGTGCAGTGAGGGATGGCGGTGCTTCCAGGACTTGGCGGCTCGCCTAGGGGTCCCCCTGGCGCCGGGTAAGACTGAGGGTCCGGCGCAGGTTCTCACGTTCCTAGGCATTGAGCTGGACACCGTCAAGGGTGAGTCCAGGCTCCCTGCCGGGAAGGTGCAGGAGTTGCGCATTGACATCCAAAGCTTTCTGGGCAGAGACAAGGCACCCTTGGGCGAGATCCAGAGTCTCATGGGAAAGCTCAATTTTGCAGCTAGAGAAATCCCGGCTGGGAGGGTGTTCTCAAGGAGACTGGCCAGGGCCACGTCAGGCGTCCGCAGGAAACATCATTTGGTCAGGTTGGGAAAAGGCATTAAGGTAGACCTGGCGACATGGGCGGAATTCATGGTACAATTCAACGGAATTGTGATCTGGAGGGCGCCATGGGCAGGCAGCACTGAGCTGTGCCTTTTCACTGACGCCTCCTGGAGGGAGGGTTTTGGAGCCATCATGGGGGAGGAGTGGTGCGCGCAGAAATGGCCCAACGCTTGGCACCGGCGCAGGATCACAGCCAAGATCACAGTACTAGAGCTCTTCCCCATCGTCATCGCCCAGCATTTATGGCCCTCTGCGCTAGCGAACAGGAGGGTGGTCTTCTGGTCGGACAACATGGCGGTTGTACAAGCGATAACTGGTCAGTCAGCTAGGTGCCCACTAGTGATCTGCCTACTGAGAGAGCTCGTCAGGGCCGGCCTGCGCCACAACATTGAGTTCAGGGCTAGGCACATTGAGGGGGTCAAGAATGTTGCCGCTGACGCTCTTCTCGTTTTCAGTGGCTCCGATTCCGGGAGGCCTGGCCGCGAGCGAGAGCGGAGATGACCCCTTTCTAGCGCATCTGTGGCTCATCTTGCAGTGGAGCAACGGCTGAGGGAGATTGGGGAACGGTCCCTGGCTCCAGGAACCAGGAAGAAGTACAAGGCCCACTGTGCAACATTCTGGGGCGTCTCTGATATTCTGGGCACCAGCCCCCTTCCTTTGGAACAGAAGGTGGAGGCTTTTGTGGTATGGGCTAAGGACCAAGGGAGGAGCCACTCTTGGGTGTCCAGCCACCTGGCGGCAGTGTGCCACGATGAGAAACTAAAGGGTGGGACTGATCCGGCCAGGTCTTTTCGGTTACGGGCGGCTCTTAAGGGCTGGGCCAGGGAGGAAGTGAGGGTGCCGGACAACAGGGGGCCATCGATTTCCCCAGGCTCCAGGGTATGCTTGATGTCCTGCAGCAGGTTGCGCACTCTCCTTACGAGGCCAGCCTACTAGCAGCCGCCTTTTGTTTAGCATTCTTTGGGGCATTCAGGATGAGCGAATTGGTGGCCAGATCCAAGGCGGATAGGTCTGGGGATGCACTTGGCATGCAAGACGTGAAGCTGGCCGCCCAGCTGGTGCTCCGCATAAGAAGGTCGAAGACTGACCAGGCAGGGCGTGGGGTTGAGGTGATTCTTAACCCGCTAGGGGATCCCAGGTACTGCCCGGTCGCTAGAGTAGGGGACTACGTAGCGGTGCGCCCGCAACACAGGGTTATTTCCTGGTACATGCAGACCTGACCCCTGACTAAGCTTCAAGTGGAGCGGGTTATGGGTGCATGTTTGGCGCGCGCCGGCCTGGCCAGCCCTGACAAAAAGTATTCAAGCCATTCATTCAGGATTGGGGCAGCCACGGCTGCATTCAAAGCAGGCATGGAACCGGCAGGCATTAAAAAGTGGGGCGGTGGCAGTCGCGCTGTTTTGAACGGTATATTCGTCCTTGACTGCACAATATGTAAATAATTTTGGAGTGCCGTGTTTTGCAGTGTCGTGTTCAAATATGATTATCTGAGCAATAAACAGTTGATAAAGAATGGCGTTCGTTTCTTTAGGTGTTTGCGTATGGGTGATCGGCCATTCGTACGTGGCCAGGTTGGAAAAGTGGGCCAAGAGCAGGAACTGGATGCGGGGTTTCACGACACTCAATTTATTTGGATGGGTTTCCCAGGTATGAGATGGAACAGCATCATTAACCGGCTCGAGCAACGCCTGGCTCTGGGGAGCCCCGCCCAATGTCTTGGTGATCCATTTGGGGGCAATGATCTCATGACCATGGGGAGGAGGGGATTACTCAGGGCCATTAAAACGGACTTTGGCGAACTAAGCAGGCGTTTGGGTCACTGCAAACTGTTTTGGTCTGAAATAACCCCCCGCTTGCATTGGCGCGGCGCCAGGTCAAGGAGGCAGCAGAACATTTGCTAAGCGGGTCAACAGTGCTATGCGCAAGTTCCTGGGGCAGAGGGGTTGGGCTTTATCAGGCATGAACTCATCCAGGCAAACGTTAAAGGGTACTTTGAGGAGGATGGGGTCCACTTGTCCCCGGTGGGGATGGACCTGTTTCTCCTGAATTTACAGGAATGTTTGGAAAGGGCAGGTTGCAGGTAATAGGAGGTGCAGTGGTGGGGGGCCCTGGCTGCGACGGTGGCCGCCCCCAGGGCTGTGGCGGAGTTACAGGGCGATCTGGAAGCAGTCCGGTACAGTAAGGGTACCACTGCGGCAGACGGGTACAGTAAGGGTACCTCTGCGCGGCACAATAGGGGTGCCAGAGCCAAAGACCAGAATCCTCAGGGCAGGGTCATGGAGAACCGCGACGGCGCCCGTTAGTCCTTCGGGTGGTTGGGGGCCTGACCAACCGGGGTTTGCCCTGATACGCTCCGCCCTGAAAGGGGCGTGAGTAGATGGTAACAAGGGACACGTGATCCAGTGGTGGATCAACAAAGGTAGCGCTGACCGGGCATACATCCCACAGTGCTGGCTCATCAGGCGGGCAGGGGCAGCATAGGTTGGACGGCTGCCTGCCCATGGATCGCCCGTAAGATAACCCACCTTATTGCATACTCTTGTATGGAATAAACCTGCGACGGTTTTTCCCATAAACAAAGTGTCTTGTGGTTTATTATGCATGTTCACCTATGGGAAAGTGGGGGGATGTTGCCGGTATTGGGACTAGTACGCCATGATGGTGCATCATCAGTGCGGAGGTGTGGGGGCAATAGGGAAACACCCTTTAAAGTATGACATGACAAGGCATAGAGATTTCTCCAGGTGTCATACTCGTGGCCTCTGCTCCTGCTCCACGCTGACCACATCACGCCTCATCCAATACAGCGGTATCAGCTCTCAGGCCGCCGCCAGGGCCCCCTGACCCCAACACTGAAACCAGCTGTGAGCAAATCCCTCCAGATGCACAGAGCCGCCGCCCGGGTCTCTCCCCTCTGAGATCACAAGTCCCACCGACCTCCAGTTCCCCTCAGATGCCGGGCGCGTGGGTGGCGTGGGTGGGGTCTCCCCGGGCACAAGCGTGTGCGTGAAACAGGTTTCTTCAAACTACACAGAGAGTGGGAAATGTGCGGCTCGTAAAGCTGCGGGGGACAAGGCGTCCTTTGTTTGATGCCAGGGGCAGATTGTGGGGATGTGAAAGAGGGGCCGGGCGATGTGCAATCTGACCCCTGCCCAGGGTTCTTTCCAAAGGATTTTTTTTTACATTTGTTGTGCATTTATTATTCAGACGCTGTACTTTTTAAATATTGTGTAAGGAATTTCGTGCCTAGTTTTTATTGGGTAAGGCTATAACAACATAACTTGCTGACTGTATTTTAATATTGTATTATTTATATTATTTTCTTTTCATCTTTTCGTTTTACAATTGTCTATGTAGCTAAGTATACACATATTTGGTTTACACGTGCAGCACTCTACTTACATCTTGAACCCGGACGGGTCCGCCCTCCCTGAAGATACAATATAAGAACATGGCAGCTCCGGACCCTAATGGAATTCTGAGATCTGCAGGAACACTGTTGTTCTGTTTACTTTCACCCCGATATCTCCGGATAAAGGGAATGGCCAGGACAATCACACCTGGACTTACTGACCCGGAAGTCCTCGCCCCATCCTAGACCTCGGAAGCCGTCTCATATCAGGCCTGACTTTCCTTGCCCCCTGAGCTACCCGCCTCTGGGGGGCGGAAACACCGCCCATCTCCCAGGCCTCTCGTAATGAGGGGGGCTTTCCATGGGGTCCCGGGTAGCTCTCGGGGGAGCGGGGCGAAGGTTTTCCCAACACCTCTGAAGCAAGGACTCTCGGAGCATCAGGACTTTGTGCCACCGCAAAGTCACGCAAACTGGCACAACGCCGCCCAAAGTCGTGATAACGCATTTTCTTTCCAGCCCAACACGTTTTTGGCACTGGAAGGTTGGCACTAAAGTAGTGCACGTAGCGCTTAGTGCTATTTTGCGCTACTTTGCATCAGGGAGGAGTCCCATAGGTGGCACGGGGGGAAGGGAGAGGGGGGGGTGGGGGTGTTCCAGCGCTCCCACCCATGGGTTTTCGTGCAAGGCCTCTTTGAGGCAGGTGCGCTGCCTTGCACATTTTTTTTTAAAGAAATCAATCCCTTTAAGGCAAGAGAGTTAGGCAAAACCGACAACTTTTGCACGACTTGGCATGAGGCTAAGTTAGAACTGCCCAGCTCCGCCGCACGTCTGTATTTATTGAGGACGTGCCATGGGCGGGACATCTTGCACCAATAAATCCTTGGGAACCACTGCACCCAGTGCTTTAAATGGGCCGGCACTGTCCAGTACGGAGTACCGGCACTTTTTTTTATTTTGAGCGGCAGAGTACTGGCACTTCTAAAGAGAAATGCTAAACTTTTAATTGGAGAGTACCGGCACTTCTCAGAAACAAGCAGGTACTCTGGTACAGAGTACCTGCACTTCTATTTTTCCATTTCAAGCAGTGACTGCACCCTCCCCTGCAGGTAGCTGATGCCAGGAGGAAGATACCGGGAGAGGGGGGCAGGAGGATGGTCTGTACTCTGCAGCAAGGGGCAGCTGGGGAGTCGGTAAACAAACAGCAAGCAGGGGACATTCTAGGGGGTGGGCGGGCTCAGGACGGCGCCACAGGTGGACGCTCGGAACAGTGGAAGAGGGAGTAACCCGTTGCCCTGCCTGACGCTTTGCTGCAAAATCAATGTTTTCTCGCAGCTCACGGTCACTGAAGACGCCTTAAAAAACACCTTTGCAAGCCTGGACAACCCAACCTTCTGGACTTTAAAAAACGAATGAAAAGTTGTGAGTCTCTCGGCTTTGCACCTTCACACACATTTATAGCACACCATGATTTCTAACTCTCACTGGTCCAGATTCCTCACTGTCACTCTTCCGCCATCTCAGCGTCTCCCTCTTCCCGCCCTCTGAGTACCTTTCCCCTTGCTGACTGTACGCATTAGCAGCTTCCTCCAAACACTGGCAGGCCATCCAGCGAGACAATAGCATTTTGGATAGAATTGCGCGATTTTTAAAAACATTTTTTAACTGGCCACATTTAGCAAAACTGGCATTTTTCATAAAATATGAAGCTGCGAACGAAGTTTGTAACTTTCAGACAACTTTGCCTGGGGTGAAAGTTTCCCACAAAAGTGTTTTTGAAAAGATTTTGCCCACACATTTTTTGGGGGTTTTTTCTCACGGGAGAAAATGTAATGCAAAATTCAATTTTGTGGGAGTTTCATTTTTCCAACTTTATCAAATTCGTGTAAAGTGTCTAACATGGATAACTGGTACCTGAAGATGTGTACGGAAGAAAAAGGGAGAGAGACGATAAAAGGAAATGTACACGGCGATCACACCGAAGATAGACAGACAGAAGGGGCAAATGTTTAAACTGCATTTTCATTGTTTGCAAATTTGTCTTAAACGTTCGTTTACCAGCAAAACCTCTGCGGACTTGGCAATGTTTTTATTTTTCAGTTCAAAACATTTTGTAATGAAAGTCGTTTGCTTTTTTGAATATCCCTAGAACATTAGGAAGCAATAACAAATATTAATTTAAGCAACTACAAAGTTAGAAAAAGTATTGAAGTGGAAGTTGTGAAATAAATATTTATTTTGTAAGCACGAGCGACGTTAATAGTTGTAATTTCTGAGCACATTTTCTGTTCAAATGTAATATATATCAAAACGTGCAAATAATTAAAAGTATCTTCACAAAATGGTTTTACACTCAGAGAAACAGCATGTTTTCAAAGCACCAGAAAAAAAATATATTTCTAAACGAATTTGCAGTTAAGTAAACAGCGGCGGATCCTTCACAAAGTACGAATTTTCCACTGCATTTGTTTTCGATTTTTGAGAACAAAATAAAAATAGAATATATAGTGCATTCTACTGCAGAGTGACAGTTCTGAAACGCTCTAAGCAGCAGCTCGAATTATTTCCCAATTTAATGATTGATACCCAATGAATCGACCGAGGGAGGATGGAGGTCTGAGTGGGCCCTGACGGGAATCGAACTTGTTGTGACTGGCTGGTCACGCGCAGATGCTAACAGCAAGCCATGATCTATACGTTCCTCTTCCTCGACCCGGCCATAAGAAACGGAGTATGATTGGGTCGAGGAGGAGTAGGACTAAGAGTAATGCGCACGTGCAATCTCTGGCTTCAGTGCTTTAAAATGATAGGTACTGTAGGGTACTTTGTACCAGGCACGAACAGCGCCCATCACATAAATAGTGTATCTCAAGAGGATGTGGCCTAATGGCTAGAGCGGTGGACCTCGCAGCTGGAGAACGGGTTCAGGTCTCGGCAGGGACGCTCAACATCCTGTGATTCTGGTCAAATCACTTAATCTCTCCGTGCCTAAAAAAATGAATGTGTCCCTCTGTAACGCAACTGGTGCTCATGTAAAGCGCTCTGATACCTTCAGGTCTAGTTCGCACTATATAAAACTCCCCAAAAATATTTTAAAAAGTGCTCTTTCTCAACCTACTGTCGAACCAGAGAGAGCTTGGTTGGTCTCTGAGCACATTTTCCAGAACACTACGCGTGTTATTGGTGTAGTTTAGATTTTTTTGTCACCTTGTCAAGCACCGAGGTTCTCATTAAAAGTGCCCTGGAATTATTGCCTTTATTTTATTCTTTGCATTTTAGCGCCAACTCCACTGATGGTGTTAGCATGAGCACCAGTTACTTTACACAAGGTCACATTTGTTTTAACGCACGGGGAGATTAAGGGGCATATTTACAAGGGCTTTATCTCCGCTTTTTTGGCTTACAAAGCCAAAAAAGCGGAGATAAAACCAGCGCCCTATTTACAAGAGGGTGCTAACATGCATAATTGCATGTTAGCACCCTTTTTCACAACGCCTCACTTTACATCTCCAATGAGATGCAAAGTGGGCGTACCCAAGATGGGCTACCTTGCAAATATCGCTGATGTTTACATCGCGATATTTACAAGGCAGCTCACTATGATTTTAGCACACATTAGATTTTGGCGAAAACGGCCGTTTCGCCAAAACCTAACGTCTGCTAAAATCCTGACTTAGCCATCCCTAACATAGGGGTGGATTATGCTGATACGACCCTGTAGGTCGTATCAGCAGAGTATAAACGCTTTGCAGGGAACATCGCTGGAAAACCAGCGATGTTCCCTGCAAAAGGGCGATAACCTCGCTATCTCTGGAATTTGTATCGCCCTGGAGTAACACGTTGTTAATAACGCGCTACCAGGGCGATAAATACCAGAGATAGCCTGCGATAATATAATTATCGCTAAGCACGGCCAGCGATAATTATCGCTGGCCATTGTTAATATGCCCCTAAGTGATTTGCCCAGAATCCCAGGATGTTGAGCCGATGCCGAGACTCTAATCTGGTCCCCCAGTTCCTTAGTGGGCAGCTCTGGCCCTAACACCACATCCTCTCTCCAGAATTACCCTTAGAGGGGACCCCTGGCGATTCTGGGGCAGAGAAATGACGGGAATTATAATATTTCTAGGAGGAACTTGCTGTAATGGGTGTTTCTGCGCCTATTCCAGCATGTTTTTCCTGGTATTTCACATGGAGGTTTTGGCAATCTTTATATGTAAAACAACAACTTCCGTTCCCAGTCAGGCCCATTGGAATTATCGGGCCACCTGTAATGAAGGCCTAAAAACATAAATGATGGGGTGTGGGAAGCTGTCAAAATGGCGGGCTTCGTCCACCTAGGACGAATTCAGAAACACGTCATGCCTCATGAAGGGTGACGTTTACTTCTTACACCCCCTACTACCTAAACTCCTAAATCAGTGCACTAGTCATTGAAGTTTATTTATTCATTCAACAAGTACTTCGGAATCAAAAAGACTTCAAATGTCCTCTAATTCAGAAAACACTAGGTCCGAGTTGTCTCCCAAAATATATATGTTGTAATTAATACAATGACGTGTGCTTGTCAAAAACCACTGTCTACCATTGCTTTATGTATTCACAGAGCATCGTATCTGTTCTGACACTGCAACGCTGTATTTATATAGCACCCACCTAGTTGAAAAGAAACAGAGCGCTATAGGTGTCTAGTTATAAGGGCTCCTGGGACGCAAGTGCCACCAATAATTTATGGTAGGTACAAAAAATTCAGGCCACGATCTTTTACCTTGTTTTTGGGCGGGGCTGCCGTTAGTTTGATATGGTGCCCGTTTTTTTCGTCCAGACAGACAAGGTTTTAAGGAACATGGTGTGCGAAATCCGTGTAATTTCCTTTCACATAAGTATGCGAAATGTCAAAGAAATTACGCGAAATGCATCTCTGGCAGCTTGCCGCAAATTATGACGTGGGAAACACATTTTGCATCCCAAAAATAAGCATGAACACCAGTACGCATTGCGCAAGCGCGCAACCATTTTGTTTTACTCCAGCCTAGCTATCCCTCATGTTTCCAAACCCCCAGGCCCCATCATCTGCCTATTCTGGTCCACCTCTCCCTTTTCCAACTTTATTTTCACTTTTTGTTAGTTACTGACTACCTCTGTGTGTTTATTTACATTTTTGCTCCCTTTTTGTTTAGGTATCACCATTCCCACTTCCCAGCTATGACAAAGGCAGGCAGTACCCCCATCTCTGAACCCCACATCCCCTGAGGTTGATGGCAGTGCAAGGGGGTAATGCCATGCCACTTTTTCAATGAGGTAGAGTTGGCAGGGCTCAATTTTTTTTAGTGCAGCGCCACCTCCCACTCATGCTGGCAGCAGGTGACAGGCCCAAGAAGGGTACTGCCTGGCAGAGCAAAAGCTGCAGTGGGCGAGAGTTCTAACATGCACATTCATTTTGAGGAGGCATTACATCACCGGTAAGTGTATAAGTGTGTGTGTGTGTGTATATATATATATATATATATATATATATATATATACACAGGCTCCGTGGGAAATGTCCAACAATTGGGCTGCACTCGGACACAGAAGAGCTTTTCCCAGTTGATTTATTCTGGTAAAACCGTCGCGCTAGCTCGCCAATTTAAGCAGCAGACCGCAGCCCTGACGCGTTTCGAGAGTTCTCTTTTTCAAAGGGTGAATGCAGTCAAGAGCACACAAGCTGCCACACCTTCCTTATTTGCACCATATCGTGAGTCCTGATTGGACAACTCTGTATGAGAATTCACGTTGTGCTCTGGGAGGTGATGTCATTTGAGATGTCATCAGTGATGTCATCAGTGATGTCACTGACCATGTCATGAATGATGTAATATGTGACATCACCAGCAGTGCATTGCGTGCGCGCGAGTTATAGTTAGCAGAACTAACTATAACGGAGGAATTTCTATGGTTTTGTACGAGTGAAATGTCCAGCTAACTATAACACCCCTGAAACCTATGGTTTTTTCAGTGAATTTCTAAGGTTTTTTTAAATGCTAATTTCTAACTATAACGTCCCTGAAACCTATGGTTTTTTCAGTGAATTTCAAAGGTTTTTTAAATGCTAATTTCTAACTATAACATTCCTGAAACCTATGGTTTTTTCAGTGAGTTTCAAAGGTTTTTTAAATGGTAATTTTTAAGTATAATAGTAGTTATACCTATGTTTTTTCTACTGAATTTCTAGATTTTTTTAACTGTTTATTTGTAAATATATTATTTATTAAACAATATTATATACTTTTCTGAAAATTGTAAAAACAAATAAAAAAAAAAATTAAAACTGAAATATAGTATAATTATTTTGTTTTATTTTTTATTTTAATATATTTATATTATTTTCTTTTTTAATTAATTAATTTTTTAACCACCAGTAATTTATATTCGCCCCGGGGACCCCATCCCCCGGGGCCTATGCACTTCGATGGGGACCGTGGGGGGAGCCCCAATGCCCCCACGGTCCCGCCGGCTCCCGCGTCCTCAGGGAGCCGGCATTGCTTTTCCACATGGGGAGCTGCTGACATGCAGCTCCCCGTGTAGAAAAGCAATTCTGCTTGGATTTTGGAAGAGAGAGCAGGTTTCCTGCTCTCTCTTCCAAAATCCAAAGCAGAGTTTGCTACGGTAGGCGGGAGACGTGCTCCAGCCCTACCATAGCAAACAGCAGTGTCCCGGGGTGGGCACCCGGGACACTGCAGGAGCCGGCCCTGGGGGTGGCGGTCCCCAGGGCCATCGAAGGCTCCTGGAGGGGCCCCTTGGCCCCCTCACAACTTTGCAAAGCCCCGGGAGGTGGTGGTCCCCGGGCATGTGGGGGCTCGAGCCCCCCACACAAGTTTTTTTATTTAAAAACAGAGCCCCGGGAGGTGGCGGTCCCCGGGGCTGCGGGGGCCATCGCGGGCCCCCGGTTTTGATTTTGAAATCCCCCTGGGGGGTTAAAAATAACGAAGCGAGGAAGCCCTCGCTTCTTTTTTTTACATTTTTCATCCGGATCCGCGCACCCAGCGCGCATTCCGCTGTTTTTAAAAAAAAACAAAATGCTTTTTTTGGCCCTGGGGGTCCTTGTGGGACCCCTTAAGCAGGCGTTTCTACCCTGCCCCCTTTTCTTTTTTTTTCACCTTAGTTTTCCTTTTTTCGTCTGAATCCCTCTTCTACCGAGTCACAAGATGATTGCCAAAACTTCCTGGTTTGGAGTGTTGACAGCCAATTAGAATGAAGCTCGTGGTCGGGAGGGTGCGCGGATCCACCGCGCCTCTAAATATCTAAACTTTTATTTTTGATTTTCTCAGCAACTACTGAACGGATTTACACCATTTAAGAAAAAGAGTTCTTTCTGAAACAAGGGCTACCTTTGTGCCAAATTTGGTGTAATTCCGTTCAGCAGTTCCAGCTGTAGCCGTGTCTAAAGTTTCCTATGGGAAATGCATTTTTCGACCTCTTTTTTTTTAATTTCTCAGGAACTACTGAATGGATTTACACCATTTAACAAAAAGAGTTCTTTCTGAAACAAGGGCTACCTTTTTGCCAAATTTGGTGCAATTCCGTTCAGCAGTTCGGGCTGTAGCCGTGTCTAAACTTTTCTACGGGAATTAACATGGAGAAAACACGTTTTGGGACCCCCCTTTTTTCTCTGCCCCCGCTTGCCGAATCACCCCAAAACTTTTAAAACAGGAGCTGACCGGAGCGCCCCAAAAGTTTTGAAAATTTAGCAATGATTCGTCAACCGGCGCCAAAGTTATTGGGAAAAGAAAAAACGCTTTTTGAATAGAAACAAGGTCCTAACTATAACTACCTACTGGCGACCGCCAGTAGGTAATATATATATATGTACCGCTTGGTTCTTTCACTGCATCGAGAACAGCAGGTGAGCAAGGCTGGGAGCAGCCGAAACGCGTCCGATGGCGGTTTGACGAATAAACAACTTAAATCGCACATGGCGTCGTCTTCCTTGTTCAAAGGACTGTTCTAAATAAATTGGATTCTACTGCAGGAATCCCCCTGACGACGCGCCCTTCACTTTGGTGACAGCGTGCAAGTGCAGAAGTTTATCGAGAAATATATATATATATATATATATATATATATATATAATGCAAAAAGAGTTGCCTCTAGGTGGGATGCACTCCCAGGTGGAAATTACGCCAAAGCAAGGGCACACGCCATGAACAAAGTCCTTTTCTGGTTTCCTGCCAGACGCGTTTCGGGCCAACACCCTCTTCAGTGGCAGACCATGTGACGTGACGGCATGCGGCAACCACCAGTAAATCCCGTAATAATTATGCTCAGGTGAACCACCTGAAGCAATGCTTCCTGGGACTGGTGGTTCAGTAAAACCCAAGTGGTCGCCGCCGCCACTCACATTCAAAAATGTCGTTAAAGGATTGCCGATGTTCGCGCCGGCACTCCTGCATATAACAGGCACCTCCTGTTCCACAGTTAGCTGCCCCAATAAAGCAGCCGCGGACCCGCAAGTGTTTCGCGGTGGTGCAATCCCGCGACCAGGCAGGCCGCTGTACAAAATGCAAAAAGAGTTGCCTCTAGGTGGGATGCACTCCCAGGTGGAAATTACGCCAAAGCAAGGGCACACGCCATGAACAAAGTCCTTTTCTGGCTTCCTGCCAGACGCGTTTCGGGCCAACACCCTCTTCAGTGGCAGACCATGTGACGTGACGGCATGCGGCAACCACCAGTAAATCCCCGTAATAATTATGCTCAGGTGAACCACCTGAAGCAATGCTTCCTGGGACTGGTGGTTCAGTAAAACCCAAGTGGGTCGCCGCCGCCACTCACATTCAGTTGCCTCTAGGTGGGATGCACTCTCAGGACTTTGTTCATGCCGTGTGCCCTTGCTTTGGCGTAATTTCCACCTGGGAGTGCATCCCACCTAGAGGCAACTCTTTTTGCATTTTGTACAGCGGCCTGCCTGGTCGCGGGATTGCACCACCGCGAAACACTTGCGGGTCCGGGGCTGCTTTATTGGGGCAGCTAACTGTGGAACAGGAGGTGCCTGTTATATGCAGGGGTGCCGGCGCGAACATCGGCAATCCTTTTAAAGACATTTTTTTAATGTGAGTGGCGGCGGCGACCCACTTGGGTTTTACTGAACCACCAGTCCCAGGAAGCATTGCTTCAGGTGGTACACCTGAGCATAATTATTACGGGGATTTACTGGTGGTTGCCGCACGCCGTCACGTCACATGGTTTCCCACTGAAGAGGGCGTTGGCCCGAAACGCGTCTGGCAGGAAACCAGAAAAGGACTTTGTTCATGCCGTGTGCCCTTGCTTTGGCGTAATTTCCACCTGAGAGTGCATCCCACCTAGAGGCAACTCTTTTTGCATTTTGTACAGCGGCCTGCCTGGTCGCGGGATTGCACCACCGCGAAACACTTGCGGGTCCGCGGCTGCTTTATTGGGGCAGCTAACTGTGGAACAGGAGGTGCCTGTTATATGCAGGGGTGCCGGCGCGAACATCGGCAATCCTTTTAAAGACATTTTTTGAATGTGAGTGGCGGCGTCGACCCACTTGGGCTTTACTGAACCACTAGTCCCAGGAAGCATTGCTTCAGGTGGTTCACCTGAGCATAATTATTACGGGGATTTACTGGTGGTTGCCGCACGCCGTCACGTCACATGGTCTGCCACTGAAGAGGGCGTTGGCCCGAAACGCGTCTGGCAGGAAACCAGAAAAGGACTTTGTTCATGCCGTGTGCCCTTGCTTTGGCGTAATTTCCACCTGGGAGTGCATCCCACCTAGAGGCAACTCTTTTTGCACACATATATATATACATATATATACATATATATATACATATATATACATATATATATACATATATATATATATATATATATATATATATATATATATATATATATATATATATATATATATATATATATATATATATTATATTTTTTTTTAAACAATGTAGCCTTGCGTAAAGGAGGTCACTCGACATTGCCTTAGTGAAATGCAGCCTGCTTACTTAGTCCATCTTTAATCACTTCATGCCGACGCGTTTCAGGATACCAAATCCCTTCTTCATGGGCAACAGTGCAAGTAATGAAGCGCACCACATTTCACTTTCCTTGATTTTATTCATTCATTAGTATGCACGCCCCCAGTGGGCGTGTACAATGCCTTGTGGGACATTGAGTCTCGTGAGTGCGATATAATTAAATCCTTTAGTAAGGTCATTAGTCTTGCTTGCATTGAAAAACATTGTTCACCTTCGTAGGTAATGAGACCAAGGTAACAGGCTCAATTAGCATATGGCGCTGTACTGTTCAAGTTTAGGAAGTCCCAAACTGCAGTCTCGCAGGCTGGTTTCCTTTCTCCCCAGCCTGCGATGGTGCTCCTCCCCACGGCTGGCCGCCGTGTAAAACCTTACTAAAGGATTTAATTATATCGCACTACGAGACTCAATGTCCCACAAGGCAATTGTACACGCCCACTGGGGACGTGCATACTAATGAATGAATAAAATCAAGGAAAGTGAAATGTGGTGCGCTTTTCATTACTTGCCTGTTGCCCATGAAGAAGGGATTTGGTATCCTGAAACGCGTCGGCATGAAGTGATTAAAGATGGACTAAGTAAGCAGGCTGCATTTCACTAAGGCAAAGTCGAGTGACCTCCTATGCGCAAGGCACATTGTTTAAAAGATTTTACACGGCGGCCAGCCGTGGGGAGGAGCACCATCGCAGGCTGGGGGAAAGGAAACCAGCCTGCGAGACTGCAGTTTGGGACTTCCTAAACTTGAACAGTACAGCGCCATATGCTAATTGAGCCTGTTACCTTGGTCTCATTACCTACGAAGGTGAACAATGTTTTTCAATGCAAGCAAGACTAATGACCTTACTAAAGGATTTAATTATATCGCACTACGAGACTCAATGTCCCACAAGGCAATTGTACACGCCCACTGGGGGCGTGCATACTAATGAATGAATAAAATCAAGGAAAGTGAAATGTGGTGCGCTTTTCATTACTTGCCTGTTGCCCATGAAGAAGGGATTTGGTATCCTGAAACGCGTCGGCATGAAGTGATTAAAGATGGACTAAGTAAGCAGGCTGCATTTCACTAAGGCAATGTCGAGTGACCTCCTATGCGCAAGGCACATTGTTTAAAAGATTTTACACGGCGGCCAGCCGTGGGAGAGAGCACCATCGCAGGCTGGGGAGAAAGGAAACCAGCCTGCGAGACTGCAGTTTGGGACTTCCTAAACTTGAACAGTACAGCGCCATATAATAATTGAGCCTGTTACCTTGGTCTCATTACCTATGAAGGTGAACAATGTTTTTCAATGCAAGCAAGACTAATGACCTTACTAAAGGATTTAATTATATCGCACTACGAGACTCAATGTCCCACAAGGCAATTGTACACGCCCACTGGGGGAGTGCATACTAATGAATGAATAAAATCAAGGAAAGTGAAATGTGGTGCGCTTTTCATTACTTGCCTGTTGCCAATGAAGAAGGGATTTGGTATCCTGAAACGCGTCGGCATGAAGTGGTTAAAGATGGACTAAGTAAGCAGGCTGCATTTCACTAAGGCAATGTCGAGTGACCTCCTATGCGCAAGGCACATTGTTTAAAAAAAAAATATATATATATATATATATAAAACCAAAGTCCTGACCCTCCAATTGCCAAGAGGGAATACACCGCAGGTACGGACCACCAGAAGTATTTCTCCAAAAGATTCAAAAAGAGCGGGTTCACAGTTCCATATATTTAATTTATTCACCCAAAATGGTGCAGCAAGTGTCCGCCTCAGACGCGTTTCGATCGCCTCCGCAATCTTGATCACATGACGCGCTGATGCCGGACCACCACATTTAAATTCAGTGCATCCAATCATTGAAGAGATCAGTGATAGTGCAAAGTAAACATGAAAAACATACTGCATAGGGAGCACGTAGTTGAATGAAAGCCCTTTTAACAACATTCTATTACAATTGGCTTCCGCAGCCCTCATGGTGGTAATAATACTTGTACAAGACAGTTGATTTATTAATCGAATGGTCATGCAAATGTATGGTGCTTTGTCATATCTTTTTTTTTTTTTTTAATAATAAACACCGATTGTAAGGGACACTTATCTTGATGTAATGGTAACTATAATAATAAATATGCCCATATTAGCTAGAATTCTGGCAAGTGCCTAATCAATAGTGCCAATTCTTGAACATAAAAAATATTTACATATACAATAAATATCCCTCAATGGTAAACAAGATTATTGATAAAAAGATAAATAGGTACCATAAAATGACATGTTTAAAATACATTTTGAATCGATATAAATACACAATTCTAAAAAGGCTCCATATGAATAAGACAATGCTCCCTAAAACATGTGCAAAAACAGTGCAAAAAGTGCTATATGTAAATAAAAAACCCACAATAAATACTAAAAACACACAGATGGTGGGGCTGGTGCAAGAGGTCGCAAATATTATTATCTTCAGCCTATAAAGTGCATAGTGCTTGAATTGCCGCTGCCCTCAAAAATACAGTTCAAAAAATATATCAATGCAAATTATTTTGGAAAATGCTAAGGAACAGAGAATATCAGACAATATCAAACCATTGGATGAATTCTAATCACACTGCTAGATAGGGATATGGAGAGTCATAAGTTAACATTTCTATGCAAGTTAGCGTATTGTCTCAAGATATCAGGAGAGCCTTCCTGTTGACATGATTACAGAAATTATTATAAAAAGTTGTTATAAAAAATTGTGGAGGTCCTCACTGGTGTTCAAGCCATTGGGCATTCTGGTATCAAGTGTTAAAATAAATGAAGACTCTAACTGACGTAGTTGTCTCTCCCTATTGCCCCCCCGAATTGAGGGAGGGACTGCCCCAATTACAAAATATTTCAAATCACTGACTTTGTTTGCATGGATGCCTTTAAAATGTCGGGCAACTGGGTAATTCGAATCCGAGTTGACAATTGCACGTAGATGTTGCAATATCCGATTGAAAACTGGTAATTTCGTACTTCCGATGTACTTAAGATGGCATGTGCATTCAAGCACGTACACCACAAATTCCGTCCGACATGTGTAGTGATCTTTAATTGGGACTGGAATAGCACAAAAAGCTGTACGATACTCGGTTACATTGATTCCAAATTTACACGCCCAACAAGATGAGCATTTGAAAAAGCCAGATTTGGATAACCAGGTAGTTTTAGGAGTTAGTTCAGGGCTGGATTTAACCAAGGCATCCCTCATTGAAGGTGCCCTCCTGAACGTAATGGCAGGGAGGTCAGGTAACACAAATTTCAATGTCATGTCAGTTAGAACGATAGGCCAGTGCTTGTAAACAATTTTACGAATGATCTTATCCTGTTTACAATAAGTGGTGATTAGTCTAATTGGTTGTTTGTCATCTGTTATAGTTTCACTCATTGTTGCTATATTCTGTTCTTGTCTAGTTATTAAACAAAACTCACGTGGACGGGAATTGGCCTTATCCAAGGCCGTCTGTAAATTCGACAGTTTGTAACCCCGGGACAAAAAACGATTAAGGGCCTCATTTTGACAGTGTATTAAATCAGGTTCACGACTACATATGCGTCGTAACCGAAGAAATTCACCGTAGGGTATACTGTGAATAAGGTGGGGAGGGTGGGCGCTGGTAGCATGCAGTGAGGAATTACCAGCGGTGATCTTCCTATGAAGTTTAGTTTCAATCTTGTTCTCCCAAATGTACACCTCCACATCTAAAAATTCTATCCTCTGGGTACTTAGGGGGGCAGTGAACTGTAGGTTCATGACATTATCGTTAATAGATGTTACAAAATGGGCAGCCTCATGTTGTGTGCCCTCCCATATAATAAAAATGTCATCAATGTATCTGCCATAGTATTTAATGTGGGTGTCCCAAGCCTCCTTATGGGTTACCTCGAGGACGTGCTCCTCCCACCAACCCACCAAAAGGCAGGCATAGGTAGGAGAAAAGCACGCCCCCATGGCAACCCCTCTCAATTGTTTGTACAGGATTTTATTGAACAGAAATAAATTATTGTTCAGGCAAAGGTCAATCATTTGGAGTAACATGCAGTTGTGGTCATGTAGATTAATGGCACGATAATTTAAGAAATGCCTTACAGCTTCTAAGCCTTGTGTGTGATGGATGCTGGTGTTTAACGAGGCTATGTCAAGTGTGATTAACATATATCCAGACTGCCACTCTATTCCTTGCAATTTTTTCAAGAAATCTCCCGTATTTTTTATGAAGGAGGGCAGAGTTGTCATATGTGGCTGGAGAAAATAATCGACATATTTTGACATAGCCTCCAACACATTTCTGGCTGAAATAATTGGTCTGCCAGGTACAGGGGAAATACCCTTATGAATCTTGGGAATTAAATACAGGGTAGCTGTAGTTGGAAAATCATTTTTCAAAAATAGAAATTCATTTTTTGATAATAAGCCCTGTCTCTTCCATTGTTGCAAATGCTTAGTCACAATCATTTTCACCTGGGTCAAATGTTCACGACCAACTTTAGAGTAACAGTTAGAGTCTGAAAGGTGGCGTTCAGCCTCTTGAAGGTAATCGAATTTCGGCCATAGCACTATGTTGCCGCCCTTGTCGGCACTCATGACAACAATTTCATTTTTTTCTCGTAGTTTCCTCATCAATGCCCAATAGCTATTCACTCGATAATTCTGCTTGCTACGTTGGGAATTAACAGAAATGTTTAACTTTTTTAAATCTTCAATGACCATTTCACTGAATACATCTATGGAATCTTTTGGCATCACAGGATAAAACGAGGAAGGGGGACGAAACGGACTGGCAGCTGCCATCCTGTATTAATCCCCTCAATACAGACAGAATCAATGTCAGGTATCTCATTGTCGGAATCCTCATTAGCCAGTGATTGCAATATTCGTAATGCATAGAGATCTCTGGCTTGAAGATTGTCGTGAGTGTTGTTATCGTTGTTAGTCAAATTCGGTAACTTGTTTAGTTGGAAAAACTTTTTGAGCTTGATTTTTCGTATAAACTTATATATGTCGATGCGAGACTGTTTATATGAGAAGTTCGACTCTGGGCAAAAAGACTGGCCCAAAGCTAACAGCTTGTTTTCCGTTTTGGTGAGTGTGGTATTCGTTAAGTTGATAATGGTATTGTCTTGCCCATCTACCGGTTCCATCTCCGCGCTCCTCTCCTCTTGTTTGATGTGTTTACGCCGCTGCTGGCGCCTCTCCCTCCGGCATTGGCTGGTGCTGCGGTTATCAGGTTTTGAGGATTTCTGGGGCGTAGAGTCGCTTGCCTGTCCATTGTTAAAAAATTCAGCTCCTCACCTAAAGTGTGTTTAGTTACCATCCTTGTTTGGACAGTGGGAAACAAGCCAATGCCATCATCCGAATCACCATATATAAAGACACCGATCCCACCTCCTCCACAAAAGAAATGGGTCTGGCACAGCTTGAGTCATTCCACAGCAAGGTTTTTAATACCACCACTCAGCACATTAATTAACGCGTAATCCTCAGTTTCCGCACCTGGCAGACGCGTTTCGGCGAATGCCTTCCTCAATGCCAGTTGTGTGCTCGATGATTCAAACCTCAGTGTTCGCGGGGTGATTTAAATACGGAAAGGAGGAATTTCATTGGCTCACTGGCGTAGACATGAAAAGAGGACAAGGAAAGTTCCAAAAAAATGTACTCTCCTCTTTTTTCACCAAAGTTCCTACCCTTCAGCCCCAATGTGCCGATCCTGCTAGGGAAGCACAAGCAGTCCAATATTTGCGGGCTCCGTACAGTGACTCACTCGTGCACACGACAATGTCAGCCATTGAGCTGCTCGCTTTTCTTGTCCGCAGGATCCATGGCGGGTTACCTCGCTGTAGACCGGCTCACTCAGCAGTGATCTGCTGCTCTCTCCCCAATGCCTTTACAGTCCCGGCCGGGGGGGCGCCGCGTTGTGCACCACATGCACTTACTGCCACAGATTGTCCGCTTCCTGCGGTGCTCCAGATCGATAGGCGTGCCAGAATGCGGAGCCGACCTCCGCCACATATGAAGACACTGATCCCACCTCCTCCACAAAAGAAATGGGTCTGGCACAGCTTGAGTCGTTCCACAGCAAGGTTTTTAATACCACCACTCAGCACATTAATTAACGCGTAATCCTCAGTTTCCGCACCTGGCAGACGCGTTTCAGCGAATGCCTTCCTCAATGCCAGTTGTGTGCTCGATGATTCAAACCTCAGTGTTCGCGGGGTGATTTAAATACAGAAAGGAGGAATTTCATTGGCTCACTGGCGAAGACATGAAAAGAGAACAAGGAAAGTTCCAAAAAAATTTATTCTCCTCTTTTTTCACCAAAGTTCCTACCCTTCAGCCCCAATGTGCCGATCCTGCCAGGGAAGCACAAGCAGTCCAATATTTGTGGGCTCCGTACAGTGACTCACCCGTGCACACGATAATGCCCCGACAATGTCAGCCATTGGGCTGCTCGCTCCTCTTGTCCGCAGGATCCATGGCGGGTTACCTCGCTGTAGACCGGCTAACTCAGCAGTAATCTGCTGCTCTCCCCCCGATGCCTTTACAGTCCCGGCCAGGGGGGCGCCGCGTTGTGCGCCACATGCACTTACTGCCACAGATTGTTGGCTTCCCGCGGTGCTCCAGATCGAGAGGCGTGCCAGAATGCGGAGCCGACCTCCGCCACATATGAAGATACCGATCCCACCTCCTCCACAAAAGAAATGGGTCTGGCACAGCTTGAGTCGTTCCACAGCAAGGTTTTTAATACCACCACTCAGCACATTAATTAACGCGTAATCCTCAGTTTCCGCACCTGGCAGACGCGTTTCGGCGAATGCCTTCCTCAATGCCAGTTGTGTGCTCGATGATTCAAACCTCAGTGTTCGCGGGGTGATTTAAATACTGAAAGGAGGAATTTCATTGGCTCACTGGCGTAGACATGAAAAGAGGACAAGGAAAGTTCCAAAAATATGTACCCTCCTCTTTTTTCACCAAAGTTCCTACCCTTCAGCCCCAATGTGCCGATCCTGCCAGGGAAGCACAAGCAGTCCAATATTTGAGGGCTCCGTACAGTGACTCACCCGTGCACACGATAATGCCCCGACAATGTCAGCCATTGAGCTGCTCGCTCCTCTTGTCCGCAGGATCCATGGCGGGTTACCTCGCTGTAGACCGGCTCACTCAGCAGTAATATAAATAAATATATATATATATATATATATATATATATATATATATATTCTGCTCCAAGGTTGTCCACCCGGTGAGTAGCACTTGATCAGCAGCTTTATTTATGATAGGCAGGGACGAGGATCCGCTTGTAGAAGCTGCTCCGTAATGGAAATGCCTGACGCGTTTCGAAGCTCCATATGCTTCTCTTCAGAGGATTGAACGGAGACAGTGTGTGCAAACGCTGAACCAACTTCGCCATTTTCATATTGCACACCCACCAATGGGAAGCTCGAATGAGACTGTGCGTTGTGGGAAATGTGGTCCGGATAGCACACAAATCTTGTCCTGTATGGACCCCACAAGTGGACTCATCCTCAATCCTGTTTGCGGCTGCTGACCCACATAGCCGACATGATAGTTACCATGTCGGGTGGCCCCCATAACACTGGTGGGTGTGCAATATGAAAATGGCGAAGTTGGTTCAGCGTTTGCACACACTGTCTCCGTTCAATCCTCTGAAGAGAAGCATATGGAGCTTCGAAACGCGTCAGGCATTTCCATTACGGAGCAGCTTCTACAAGCGGATCCTCGTCCCTGCCTATCATAAATAAAGCTGCTGATCGAGTGCTACTCACCGGGTGGACAACCTTTGGAGCAGAATGTAATACGCGGCCGTCCTGCCGCGGAGTGTGCACCACCCCGTAGTGTTATGGGGCCACCCGACATGGTAACTATCATGTCGGCTATGTGGGTCAGCAGCCGCAAACAGGATTGAGGATGAGTCCACTTGTGGGGTCCATACAGGACAAGATTTGTGTGTTATCCGGACCACATTTCCCACAATGCACAGTCTCATTCGAGCTTCCCATTGGTGGGTGTGCAATATGAAAATGGCGAGTGGGTTCAGCGTTTGCACACACTGTCTCCGTTCAAGCCTCTGAAGAGAAGCATATGGAGCTTCGAAACGCGTCAGGCATTTCCATTACGGAGCAGCTACTACAAGTGGATCCTCGTCCCTGCCTATCATAAATAAAGCTGCTGATCGAGTGCTACTCACCGGGTGGACAACCTTTGGAGCAGAATATATATATATATATATATATATATATATATATATATATATATCCGGAAAGTGCTTTACTATCGATTCGCTGCAAATGCCGCTGCTTCGAACTTGACTTCTATCTGCTCGGCCCTTTGGTGAGAGGAGGTCCGTGTAAAGCTGAAGAAACCGTCTCAGCTTTGTATATCAGGATTCTCCGCTCATGCCATTTCCTGTGTTGAAAAAGATGGACACGGACGCAAAATCACTGGGGCAATGTGTTTATTGGAATATACTCATTCAGGACATTGTGTCCGATAGTTATCATAATTTGCTGCTACCAACCTGCTGCTACATATTTGCACTTTAAGAAATTGTAAAGAGAGGGTAACCAGTTTGATAAGGCACATTCATTTTTAGCACTTTTGCACTTTTGCACTTTAAACAGATCACTTGTAGCAATGACAAAGTAATACTTGATCCATGGGTGTCATATTATTTGACAATAATGGAACGAAATGGAACACTAGTGTTGATACATAATCTTCATACAGATGAGTAAAGACAAAGGGGATTAAAAATACATGGGATTGCCTAAATAGTTACCCGACCTGTGAACTTATAGAATGTTCACGGGAATAATGCATTGATGCACTCAGTAGAAATCCAGTTTTCTACCCTAATTTGTGTGTATAATTATATTTAAAATCATGTTTATCACTTGCTCCTTACAACATGAAATTTATATTGTATTTTACTTCAATTTTACATAATTGAGTAAGAAATGTGTATTTCCTTGGGCACTACGCTTTCAGAGCAATAAGTAGTCTATTTTTAATGTCTATGGTAAGACTGACGCATCCGTCACTTTAAATAGATTGCTCCCACAATGCAGTGGCATCATGTGATCAAGGCTTCTCCAGGCCGAAACGCGTTATGGCAAATTATCAGCAATAAACACATTGCACCAGTGATTTTGGGTCTGTGTCCGTCTTTTTCAACACAGGAAAATGAATGAGCGAAGAATCCTTATGTATATATACATATATACATATATATATATATATATATATATATATATATATATAAAAGGATTCTTCGCTCATTCAAATATATATATTTCTCCACTCGTCCGAACCGTTCGGTTGGCTTGTCAAAGGAGAGCACTCACAGGAATTCGTTTGAAAAAGTGATTTTAATGTGCTGGAACCCCCCGCACCGACAGACGCGCTTCGGCACTCTGCCTTCTTCGATGTCGATGACACCAAGTTACAAACACCCTTTTGAAGTGTCAAATCATGACGTGAGTTTAAAAGCAATAACATAAAAGACGGCTCAATCAAGTTAAGGCATAATGCGGAATTCATGGGGGCCATCTTAAAACATGTTACAGGCAATACAATGTCGTATTTTCAAGTGCTCCAAAAAGAATACGTTTTGACAATTTTGAATTGGTTCAGTTAAAAAACAGAGTTTGTAAATGGACAAATTTCCAACAATAAATTTCGTTTCAGTTATTTACAAATTAATACCATCTCAAATAGATAATATCAATCACTCTGTATTTAGAAAATTCTATTTAAAACAGAACACATATTTGTTGAAAAAGGAGCACTTGGATTTTCACAATTGAGCCCTGAATGGGCAAAATCACTTAGCGGAAAGCAAGAGGAATACTCTGCAGTTCTGGATATGCCTATTGCCCAAACATGAGCGTTATTAACCTATGTGTTTGTGCTGATATACAAGGAAGAAAAGGAACAAAGGGAAAGGAAAAAAGGACAAAAAAGTCATAAAAGGCAGTTAAAGCTGTATCATTTAGACAGAAAGTTCACAAAGTCATTACAAATGGGACCACAACTCCTAGTCATTATTGAGGCCTAATGGAACCTTGGTTTGCAAATCAATAATGTACTTGGGTTCAAGGGCTCGTAACTGTCTTATTCTATCCCCACCTCTTTCGTTTTTGGGGACCTGATCAATGCAGAAGAATTTCAAGAGATCACGATTACTGTTGTGCATTTTTTTCAAAATGACGAGCCATCGGATAAGTGGGATCTTTCTTAGAAATTGCGCACATATGCTCTAATATGCGCTTCTTGGTTGGGTGGATGGTACTACCCACATATCTTTTGGGGCATGGGCATTCTAAGATATACACAGTGAAATCTGAGTTGCAGTTAAGAAGTCGATTGATGGTTTTAGCCCTGTTTCCTTCCATACCACTTTCTAAAGTATTATAGTCTAACACTTTATGGCTGTATTTGCACGCCTTGCATTTTAGGCATGGAAAAAAAAAACGTACATTTTGTATTTGGTATGATGCTGATCTAAGGTGACTGTGCACTAGATGGTCACCAATTGATTTACTGCGCCTGTAAGTTATTAATGGGTGCATAGGTATGACTTTTTTCAAGATGTTATCAGTCTGAAGAATGTGCCAGTTTTTCCTAAATATTCGTACGACTTCTGAGGACTTCGCATTATAGCGGGTAATCATTCTGGCAGGAGTGACCTTAGATTCAGTTTCTGGTTTAGGGGTCTTGGGTATCAGAAGCTGAAGTCTATCTATTGAGTCTGTTTTCACATGTGCCGGATTAAGAATATTTGAGGAATATCCCCTTTCTTTAAATCTAATGAAAGTGTCCTCCTTAGCTTTAGTGTATTCAACATCTGTTGTGCAGTTCCTTTTTAGCCGAAGGAGTTCCCCATAGGGAATGTTGTTGATCATACTCCTCGGATGGAAACTTCTAGCGTGGAGGACAGCATTACCCGCTGTTGGTTTTCTGTATAAGCGGGTAAGGATCTTTGATTGTTGGATATAGACTTCCAAATCTAAATAGCAGACACTTGTGTTGCTAATCTTACCACTAAATTTTAAGTTCAAGTTTTTACAATTGAGGAAGGCAACATATTCCTCAGCCGCAAGGCGGCTGCCCTTCCACACAATGAAGAGATCATCAATGTAGCGGGCCCACAATACTATGTTGTCCATCCATTGCTCGGGTACATCCCTCCAGGCCACGTGCTTCTCCCACCAGCCCACAAAAAGATTTGCGTAGCTGGGGGCGAAGCACGTGCCCATCGCTGTCCCGCGTTGTTGTTTATAAAGTTGGCCCTTGAAAATAAAGATGTTATTTTCAAGACAAAAGGTCAACATGGTTACCAACATGTCATTGTGTCTCCTGAATTTTAAGGGACGTTTGTTAAGGAACCACTTAACAGCCTCCACGCCATAGTCTATTTTTAATGTCTATGGTAAGACTGACGCATCCGTCACTTTAAATAGATTGCTCCCACAATGCAGTGGCATCATGTGATCAAGGCCTCTCCAGGCCGAAACGTGTTATGGCAAATTATCAGCATTAAACACAATAAAGCAATAAACAGATTGCACCAGTGATTTTGGGTCTGTGTCCGTCTTTTTCAACACAGGAAAATGAATGAGCGAAGAATCCTTATATATATATATATATATATATATATATATATACACCAGTGCCCAAAAAATCTACTCATAAGCCAGCAGGGGGTGCAATGAAATGCTGGTCCGCCCAATACCAAGGCTGCGTAGCCTTTATTACTCCTTGTGCCTTTTTCATCCCCTAACAGACACTCTCGGTCCCTTAGCTCACTCTTGCATTTTACTGCTTTCTCCCTTTAGGAAGGTTTGTCAGTCTTTCTCTTCCTCTGTCTTTCTGCTTCGTTTATTTTTCTGTCTCTTGCTCCTGTTAAATGTCAGATGCAACAAAAATAAGTGCCAATCCCCAAAATGAGTGCCAGTGGCTCCCACCAACAACCACCAGCTAAAATTCAGCACTGGATATATCTATGTATCTGTATCAATCTATATCCCAAAACACCATCTTCACAAGGTAATTCCCATAGGAAGATGTGGGAAGTAATGCAAAAAAAACGACTGAACAGAATTACACCAAAATTTGGCAGAAAGATAGAAATTTACTCAGAAAGTGTGATTTTTGTTATTTAGTGTAAATCAGTTTGGCTGTTTTTGAGAAATTTGCATTTACAGAGGTGCTCAGGGTGGTTGTTAGAAATGGGGGTCTCTGGTTGGCAATGGTTTGCACCTTTGTCCTAGTAGGGACCCTTCTTCCTAGTCAGGGTAAGAGGGATACACTTCTAAATAACCCCTGCTTACCCCCTTGGTAGCTTGGCATGAGCAGACAGGCTTTTCTCAGAGGCAGTGTGTAAAGCATTTGTGCAACCATACAGTAATTCAGTGAAAACACTACAAATGGACACCACACCAGTTTAGAAAAAGGAGTAATCTTTGTTTAAACCAAACAAGACCAAAACGACAAAAATCCACAATACAGTAATCAAAATGTAATTCTTAGAAGGTAAAAACAGTTCTGTCCTTAGCAAACTATAGATGTGACACTTGCAACACGAAGTACCTTGGATGCGTCACAATCATAAACAAAAATAGCCGCAGGGAAGGTGATGTGTCAATTCCTTACACCCAGGGAAGGTGATGCGTCGGTTCCTTACTGAAGGGGAGGTGATGCGTCGGTTCCTTATTGCCACGGAGGGGAGGGGAAGCGTCAGTTTCTTACTGCGGCCCCGGTGTCCTTGTAGATTTGGCGCCCCAGTGCGATGTTTGGGGATCAGGGGTGCGTCGGTTCTCGATGCGGTGGCAACGAAAACGGTGCTGAGTTGGTCTCTCCAGCCACGGTCCCACGATACGTTGGTTCTTGCAGCCACACAGCAGGGCCTACGTCAGAATCGGTGCGGTGATCTCGAACTTCAAGATCGGTGCACAGGATTCGGCGTGAGGATATTTCTCCAGCCGCGGGTAGGCGCTGCATCAGTTTCTTCAGCAGCAAAGCGGCGATGCGTCGGAAACGGGTGCGGATGCGTTGCGCTACTCTTAGTTGCGTCTCTTTTACAGCTCCCAACAGCAGGAATGACCTCCAGAGGCCCAACACAGCAACAGGCACCTCTTGGCAGGTCAGAACTCCCAGCATGGAAGTTCAGGGGAGATGGCGGTGAAGTCTTTGTGTCCCTGAGACTTCAGAACAGGAGGCAAGCTCTACTTCAAGCCCTTGGAGATCTTCTTCAAGCAGGATACACAGCACACAGCAAAATCTTTGTCATCTCCTTGGCAGAAACAGCTACTGAAGGCCAACCCCAGACAGCACAGAGTAAAGGGACAGTACTTCTCCTTCAGCTTTCCAAGCTCTTCTCCTTGGCAGAGGTTCCTCTTGAGTCCAGAAGTATTCTAAAGTTCTGGGGTCTGGGCCCCAATATTTATATTCCATTTCTCTTTGTTCTCTTGTGGCAGAGAGGCTCTGTGCTCAGTCAAAACCAGTTCTGTCCTCTCTGGTCCAGCTTCCTGGCATGAGGTGGAGAAGCATTGTGCAAGGCAGACCAGGCCCATTCAGTTGAAAGGAAATCTCCTCCCCATACTCTAAATGCAGCCCAGGTCTATTCAGCCCAGCCCTGACTCTTCCAGGAAAGGCAGGACACACCTTACCCCCCCGTGGCTGTCTACAGTGAATGCACATCCCCAGCCCCTCGCACTCCAAAGCCAGACAGTCAATCCACAAACCAGCAGAGGCACACAGGATGGCTAAGCAAGAAAATATCCACTTTCTGAAAGTGGTATTTTCAAACACACAATATAAAAATCATCTTTACTAAAAGATGCATCTTTATATTCTGAGTTCAGGCATATTAAACTCCATATTTCTATCTTGTCCCAATGGGAAGTTATACTTATAAGATGTTATAAATAAACTCCCATTCTATCCCATGGGATAGATAGCCTTTCAATTCTGAAAAAACGAAATTCACTGGAGTTCACTACCAGGACATGTTACACACATCAGGACATGTCCTACCTTTCACATACACTGCACCCTGCCCACAGCGGTACCTTGGCCCTACCTTAGGGGTGACTCATATGTAAGAAAAGGGAAGGTTAGGGCCTGGCAAGTGGGTGCACTTGCCAGGTCGACATGGCTGTACCAGACTGCGCATAGACACTGCAGTGGCAGGTCTGAGAACCTTTTGCAAGGCTGCTTGTGTGGGTGGCACAACCAGTGCTGCAGGCCCACTAGCAGTATTTGACTTACCGGCCCTGGGCACACACAGTGCACTGTACTAGGGACTTACTAGTAAATCAAATAAGCCAATCATGGAAACACCAATCCATAATAACAATTTACAGAGGGACCACTTGCACTTTGGCACTGATCAGCAGTGGCAAAGTGCCCAAAGCATCTGCACCAGCAAAAACGAAGTCTAGCACACAGCAAAAACCCAGGAGCCAGAGGCAAAAATACAGGGGAAAACCACGCCAAGGATGCCAGGTCTCACATGTGTCCCCTCCAGCTGAAAAGTGGGGAGAACTACCCACCCTCCTGGGAGTTCTCTTCACTAAGGCGGAAACATCTGGAAAGACCATCAGCAATGGCATGTTCTGTACCATGGATGTGTTCCACCATAAAGTCCATCCCCTGTAGGGAAATAGACCACCTCAACAGTTTTGGGTTCTCACCTCTCATCTGCATCAACCATCTGAGGGGCCTGTGGTCTGTCTGAACCCGGAAGTGAGTCCCAAATAAGTAGGGCCTCAGCTTCTTCAGTGCCCGGACCACAGCAAAAGCCTCACGCTCAATCGCACTCCACCTTTGTTCCCGGGGAAGTGACTTCATACTAATGAAGGGTAGGGGTTGGTCTAGGCCCTCATCATTCTGTTTCAAGAGAACAGCCCCCACACCATGCTCTGAAGCATCTGTCTGTACCACAAATTCTTTTGAGAAGTTGGGCGCCTTGAGCACGGGCGCCGTGCACTTGGTAGATTTCAGGGCATCAAAAGCTTTCTGACAGGCGTCAGTCTAGTTCACCTTCCTGGGCTGCTTCCTGGAAGTCAGCTCAGTCAAGGGGGCAACAATTGCGCCATACCCCTTGACAAATCTCCTGTAATATCCAGTGAAGCCTAAGAAGGCTCTCACCTCTATCTCGGTCTTGGGGGGTTCCCAAGCCAGAATGGTGTCAATCTTAGGCTATAGGGGCGCCACCTGACCGCTTCCTACCTGGTGTCCTAAGTACACCACTGATCCCTGCCCGATCTGGCACTTGCTGGCTTTGATCGTGAGGTCTGCCCTCTGCAGAGCCTTCAAAACTTTCCAGAGGTGGTGCAGATGTTCTTCCCAAGTGGCACTGAACACTGCGATGTCATCCAGGTAGGCGGCACTGAAATCCTCCAGCCCGGCCAACACCTGGTTGACCAGCCTCTGACAGGTGGCAGGGGCATTTTTCAACCCAAAGGGCATCACCCAGAACTGGTGGGGCCCCTCTGGGTACCTCCCTGTAAGCAAACAGCAGGCATGGTAAGAGGACGTCCCACTTACGCCTCATGGGTTCTGCCAGACCCATAATCATGCCTTTTAGGGTCCAGTTGAATCTCTCAAAGAGCCCATTATCTTGGGGGTGGTAAGGAGTGGTGAACTTATAGGTAACACCACACTCCTGCCACAAGGACTTCATATACTTGGATATGAAGTTGGTACCCTGGTCGTATCCCACCTCTCGGGGGAACCCTACATGGGAAAAGATCCCCATCAATGCCCGGCCCACCACGGGGGCCATTGTAGTCCAGAGAGGGATAGCCTCGGGGTACCGGGTGGCATGGTCCACCAAGACCAGGATGAACCTGTTGCCCATGGCTGTCTTGGGGTCCTATGGTCCCACAATGTCAATACCCACCCTCTCAAAAGGGGCGCTGACTTCAGGAAACGGTTAGAGAGGAGCCTTGCACTTCCTCCCACACTTACCACTTGCCTTGCAAATCTGTCAAGTCCTACAATGTGTGTCAGAGTCCTTGGGCATTTGGGGCCAGTAAAAGTGGGTGACAAGCATTTCAAAGGTCTTGTCTTGTTAAAAGTGCCCTGCCAAAGGCACATTATGAGCCAGACCCAGTAGGAAGGCTCTGAAGCGCTGGGGTACCACCAGCACACAGGCTGACCCAGGCTTAGCAACCGTAGGGTCACTATACAGGAGACCATTCTCCCAGTAAATCCAATGTGATCCGGACTGATCACCTGCTGCCTAGTTTGCAGCCTGCTGCCGCAAACCAGCAAGAGAAGGGCAGTCCTGCTGCTCCATGCAGAATTCCTCCCTGGAGGGGCCCCTGGAGGGGCCCCCTTCCTGCTGCCAATGGGTCAGCTCAGGCAGGTCCCCCAGTTCGGCCACTTGTTCCCCTGTAGGTTCAAGGGCATCCCCCTCAAGGTCTGCATCCTCCTGGACCGTGGGAACATCGGGGGTCGGTTTCCTGCACCCCCTGCCTCTTCTCTTTCTGGCAGGCACCCGGGCCACTCTTTCAGGCTCCAGGTCCTGATTGCCCTTACCGGCTGCCATCGACCGAGTGGTCACACACGCCCACTCAGGCGGACCCAACATCTCCAGATGAGACCTGTGCTCCACTTTGGGAGAGTGTATACATCACTGGGGACTGCAGCGTGTCAGGGGTAGCTTTCGCGCAAGCCCGGGGACGCAGACCAAGTAGGTGTGATTACGGGGCAGGACCCTTGAAGGAAGTATGACTACAGGGCTACCCCTGACATGCTGCAGTCCCCAGTGATGTATACACTCTCCCAAAGTGGGATGGAGTAAAGAAACATATAAAGAGCAAGATAACTAATCCGGTGCTTTTAATAAGGAGCAGCTATCTGCCCTTATAACAAAGAAGTGGATAGGCACCGTCCTGTCCGGCGACAACCAGGGAGGATAACCCAACCCCCCCCCCCGTTTTTTTGCCCTGATGAAAGTCCAGGACCTTTTTGGCCATTTTTGGACTGAAACATGTCGGCATTAGGGTCATAGGACCATAAAACTCCAATTGACCCCCTCTAGTCTCATATTTTAATATCCCCGACAGTTCCATTAATAAAGGGATACTGGGATCTGTCAGAGGATTTTTAATCTTTAACACCCCCTGGTCACATCTTGTCAAGAGCTCCCTGGAATACGGTCGAGCCCACCCTGACCTTTAGGAGCCAGGGTGACCCGATGATGAAGCATGACACTACTAGAGTGTGTGAGGGTAATACTAACAAAAGGAATTGTTTCCTTCCCCACAATCTAGTGGGTAACAACTAGGATGCTTCAGAAGAACCTTCCCATGTCTAACTAACCACGGTTAGTTTCAGAGAGCTTGTAAACGTGGTTTACAAGACTGTGGGGTACTTTTTGTGGAATAGTGTCTAGTACGGGAGGACGTACTTCCACCAGAGAATCCCTCTCGGCCCTTACGGTGCAGGAGAAGTCCACCTTCTCTGAGTGCCATAGTTTCCTTATATAGTTCTGGGGTCAAGCCATATCTCGGGACTAAGGCCTCCTTCATAGGAGCATAAACCATCTTATCCTCCTCTGGTAAGGCTAGCAAGGTATCCCTTCCTTCTGCCATGAAGCGGCTCCACAACCCCACTCCCCAGTCTCTCTCAGGGACTCTGTGGGACCTCATTGCTACCTCATACCCCTTGACCCACTGACTAATGTCATCACTTTCCACATAATCCTTGATCACTCCCTTAGGGATGTACACCCTCCTTTCCCCAGGCACTGAAGACAAGCTGCCACCATTGGAACTGGACTCCATACTCTTGACTTTTATGTCCAGCTCCTTCAAACTTCTCTCATGCTCTAAGAGCATCCTCTTTTCCTCCATGGCAAGTTTCTGCCTCTCTAACTCCAATTTCTTATCCTTCATGTCACTCTCTTTCCCCAACCTGAGCTTAGCAAGCTCCATCTCTGCACTCTGCTTCTCTCTCTGTCCTCCAGCTCCTCTGGAGACAGCCCCTTTGAAGACACACTGCTTCCCCCCCTGGAAAGCATCATCCCTCCAGGCAGAACCAATGGCCCATCTTGCTGCCCATCCAAATGCTCTGCCTCCACCATAGGCTCCTCGGTATGCTCACTGGCATTCCTTGATTCCAACCAGGCCCTCAGCGCCGTTTGGTATTCCTCCTTCCTGGTGAGGCCTCTTACTGAGATTTAAAATTTCTTGCAGATGGATTTCAATTGTGGCACAGTGTAGGTTTCCACCCTATCCTCTTCAAACTCAATATCCACAGATGCAATTGATGCTGGTTTTGTCATGGTGAAAATTGGTAGTTCACGAGTTGCAAAAAAAAGTCCAAAAAGAAAAAAATCACTAAATAGTATGTGGTCGCGCAATGGTCTGCACTATACTAGTAGTGTACACCAATCACTGTATGTAGGGCACAAATGCAAGTTCGGATCCTCACCGCTGACCACCAATGTTAGAAATGGGGGTCTCTAGTTGGCAATGGTTTGCACCTTTGTCCAAGTAGGGACCCTTCTTCCTAGTCAGGGTAAGTGGTATACACTTCTAAAATAACCCCTGCTCACCCCCTTGGTAGCTTGGCACGAGCAGACAGGCTTATCTCAGAGGCAGTGTGTAAAGCATTTGTACACACATACAGTAATACAGTGAAAACACTACAAATGGACAGCAAACCAGTTTAGAAAAATAAGTAATCTTTATCTAAACCAAACAAGACCAAAACGACAAAAATCCACAATACAGTAAACAAAATGTAATTCTTAGAAGGTAAAAACAATTCTGTCCTTAGCAAACTATAGATGTGACACTTTCAACACAAAGTACCTTGGATGCATCTCAATCATAAACAAAAACAGCTGCAGGGAAGGTGATGCGTCGGTTCCTTACGCCCAGGGAAGGTGATGCATCGGTTCCTTACTCCAGGGGAGGTTATGCATCAGTTCCTTACTGCCACGCAGGCGAGGTGATGCATTGGTTTTTTACTGTGTGGGGAGGTGATGCATCAGTTTCTTACTGCGGCCCCGGTGTCCTTGTAGACTTGGCGCCCGGTACGATGTGTGGGGATCGGGGATGCGTCGGTTCTCGATGTGGTGGCAACGACGCTGCGTTGGTCTCCAGCCGCGGTGCATGATGCACAGCAGGGCCTGCGTCGTCCTGCGTCGTAATCGGTGCAGTGATCTTGGACTTTGGAGATCGGTGCATGGAATTCTGTGTGCAGCGATTTCTCCAGCCGCGGGCAGGAGATGCGTTGGTTTCTTCAGCAGCACAGCAGCAATGCGTCGGAAAACGGGTGTGGATGCATCACGCTTCTTATAGTTGCGTCTCTTTGCCAGCTCCCAACAGCGGGCACAACCTCCGGAGGCCCAACTCAGCAACAGGCACCTTTTGGCAGGTCAGAACTCCCAGCAAGGAAGTTCAGGGGAGCTGGTGGTGAAGTCTTTGTGTCCCTGAGACTTCAGAACAGGAGGCAAGCTCTACTTCAAGCACTTGGAGAGCTTCTTCAAACAGGATACAGAGCACACAGCAAAGTCTCTGTACTATCCTTGGCAGAAACAGTCACTGCAGGCCAACCCAGACAGCACACAGCAAAGAGGCAGTACTTCTTCTTCAGCTTTCCCAGCTCTTCTCCTTGGCAGAGGTTCCTCTTGAGTCCAGAAGTATTCTAAAGTTCTGGGGCCTGGGCCCCAATATTTATATTCCATTTGTCTTTGTTCTCTTGTGGCAGAGAGGCTCTGTGCTCAGTCAAAACCAGTTCTGTCCTCTCTGGTCCAGCTTCCCAGCAGGAAGTGGAAACAGCATTGTGCAAGGCAGACCAGGCCCATTCAGGTGAAAAGAGATCTCCTCCCCATACTCTAAATGCAACCCAGGTCTATTCAGCCCAGCCCTGACTCATCCAGGAAAGGCAGGACACACCTCAACTCCCCCAGTGGCTGTCTACAGAGAATGCACATCCCCAGCCCCTGTCAATCCACAAACCAGCAGAGGCACACAGGATGGCTAAGCAAGAAAATACACACTTTCTAAAAGTGATATTTTCAAACATACAATATAAAAATCATCTTTACTAAAAGATGCATTTTTATATTCTAAGTTCAGGCATACTAAACTCCATCTTTCTATCTTGTCCCAATGGGAAGTTATACTTATAAGATGTTATAAATAAACTCCCATTCTATCCCATGGGACAGATAGCCTTTCAATAGTGAAAAACGAAATTCACTGTAGTTCACTATCAGGACATGCTGCACACATCAGAACATGTCCTGCCTTTCACATACACTGCACCCTGCCCACAGAGGAACCTTAGGCCTACCTTAGGGGTGACTCACATGTAAGTAAAGGGAAGGTTAGGGCCTGGCTAGTGGGTTCACTTGCTAGGTCGACATGGCAGTACCAGACTGCGCACAGACACTGCAGTGGCAGTTCTGAGAACCTTTTGCAAGGCTGCTTGTGTGGGTGGCACAACCAGTGCTGCAGGCCCACTAGCAGCATTTGACTTACCGGCCCTGGGCACACACAGTGCACTGTACTAGGGACTTACTAGTAAATCAAATAAGCCAATCATGGAAACATCAATCCATAATAACAATTTACAGAGGGAGCACTTACACTTTGGCACTGATCAGCAGTGGCAAAGTGCCCAAAGCATCTAGATCAGCAAAAACGAAGTCTAGCACACAGCAAAAACACAGGAGGCAGAGGCAACAATAGAGGGGAAAACCAGTCCAAGGATGCCAGCTCTAACAGTGGTCAAGAAGGGGTTAAAAATAGTTATATCTGGACTGTTGGTTATGCGGTGCTAAAATTCAAAAGATAGAGTGATTTGATTTGTCAATGGACTTTATCTCTTGTCGGCCTTCTAGATCCCACAGGACTGCTATGGTCCCATGAGACAGAGACATCTGATTGGATGTTGTGTCCACCTTTAAAAGACTCAGGGACTAGGTCCTGTGTCCTGAAGTTGTTTTAAAAAAAACACATATGAGGGAGCTGGGTGGGATACCCTGGCACTTCTGAGATGACCCAGAGGGCCCACCTGAGGGGGGCAAAAATAAATAAATAATTGGAACAGCTGGTACACCAGTATTCCCACAGATCCAAGCCTGGCCCCCTTGTGAGGTACCACGGTGGTCCCACAGGAGTTGTACCTCAGGACTGCAAGCTTCACTGGCTGAAGCTTGCACAGTCCTGCAGTACCATAGAGATGATGCTTCTTTGAGTACTTTGATACTACCTACAAAATAATACATATTCTTCTGGGGTCCGGTTATGTGGGGGGTTGGTCATCTGTTTGGGGGTTGGGTGCAGGGCCTGGCCACAGACAAGGCCCTGTGCCCAATCCCCCCTGCACGGTTGAAGCTTATGTACATTAGGGGGTTGGACACCCACGGGGGTTTGGGCATAGCCCTATCCCAACCCCATGCATTTGGCCAAAACTCGCCGTACATGGCCTCAGCGTGTTTCCTTGGGGGTAATAATCTTTTTTTTTAAATTTAAGATTGGTACCATGGTACTGCCGAGTTACCAGGCAAAGAGCCACCCATGAAAATGGGGAAAATGGGTATTTACCCAGTACAGCAGGAGTACAGCAGTACCCAAAAATGTAATTAAAAAAATGAATTGAAATAATATCTAAAATAGCAAGAAAGATGTTTGCGATGGTTCGTGTAGGTGCAGGAGCTCAACCTGGGAGAGATTTCCCAACCCTATGCTGTGCACTGCAGAAGTTTGTGCGCAGAGGGGGTTGGCCGCCATGGGGGATTGGCTTTTTATGGGATGTTGGATAGAGGGCATGGTCTGTGGCCAGTTAAACAGGAGTCATTCGCAGTGATGCGTTGGCCATCTGCGGGGCAGTTGGACGCAGGACCACCCGTTTGGGGGGGGGGGAATAGGGACTGACTTGCAGCCAGGCCCAGTGCTCAACATCATGGTGTGCACAGCTGAAGATCGATAGAAGCTATTAAAAACCCACTCCCTTGTTATAATCAGTTGCTTTCTGCTTGGGCCAATTACTCTGGAGTGAGCCTTTAATGGCCTGTATAGCCTGCTATGGTGGGCTGTAAGGGTATATAAGGACATTCTGTAATCGTAGTAAAGAATGCTCTTATACCTTGATATTCTGTGGTAGCAGGCTATTGTAGACATTGGAGTCCCAGTAATAGGTGTTCTCCTTTAGCTTACACCTATAACAGTAGATGGCCCTTTAATGGTCACTGTTTGCCTGCTCTGATGAACTATAAATATATAAAAACATTAATAGATAGAAAAAGAAATTATGTTGTTGTCATGTCTATCTTTTAACCATGAAAAGTTGAAAGGTGGTTCTAAACAAGAACCTTTCCTTTTCTTTTCTTGAAACTATTTTTTCTTTTTTTGATATTTGGGGGGGGGGCTTAACTAAAAACATGAACAAAGGGGCTTCAAAACTTGGATCAAATGATAAAAAAACGAACTACTTTTTTTGCACATCTGCTCGTGTCCTTTCAAGAGCTGGTCCCTGGAGCTGGCACTTTGCTCCCCTGCAGAGACAAATGTACCACGGCCCTTACAGGACAGAGCAATGCAGTATAAGTGGTTCTGATCTTGACTGAGGATGGCTGTAGTGTTGGCAGGAGCAGTGTCTCCAGGTTGCACACTCTGAAGTGGACAGAAGATGTGGATGCTCCCTTATCCTCTTCTAGTTTTCTTTTGGCAACAATGAGCTGTCTGGTGTGCTACTCCTATAAGTACTGCAACATGCCAGAGGTACGGAAAGAATGCTTCTTTGCAGGACGTCGGGAGAACTGCTTGTCCCAGAGACTGTTTGTGGAGACTTTCTTCTCATCGGTGAAGAAGTCTCAGACTGCAGAATGGGAGGTGGTGGGTGGGCCATCCTGCTGCTTCTCTTCATCTTCCAAGTGGTGTTCTGGGTCTTGCCCTCTAGATGCTGTTTTTGATATAATCCCCTAAACAAATTTCTAAAAGCAAAAAAAGGCAGCACACATTGAACAGAGTGTGAACTGGCACTCGCTAATAATAGTAACTTCCTGTATATACATCAAAGTATTGACATTAGCCAATGAGGTGGTGTTTCTCTGTCTGTCATTAGTACTACGGTACATTTTAGGTCCCGCCGTACAGAGACTCCTAAAAATGCAGAAATTTCACTAAAACCTTCAAGACACTTTTTTTTATTTGAATCTGTGAGGAAACCTCCAAGCTCAAACTTTCAATAAAACTACTCCTTCATAGAAAACACAACTTTTTTGTATTTAGAAGAAGTTCCGGGTACTGCAGTACTCCTGTGGGAGCCGGAGGTGGAAGTAAACCCATGCAGGATTCCCACGAGAACCCACATGGGATTCCTGCGGGACACTTTTATTGTTTCTGCAGGTCCCGCAGAAGTACAGAAATATGGGAGGTCTTAAAAAAATAAAAAATGAAAGCAGCCATTTGACTGGCCACTCAGGCCCACACCCTTTAGAAACAATCTCAAATGATTTTCCCAACCACCATCACTGGATTGGTGTTTAACAGAGACAGTTTTAAGTAAATGCAATCCAAAGCAAATATGGACTTAGACAAAACTGGAGACCAGCAAACACCAAGTGCATCATCCATCAGGCCTATGCAAGGGACATCATCTGAAGATGATGACATCATTGTTCTCCCAAGCACTTCTGCAGCACCAGAACAAGCAAGGTCAGTGAAGGAATCACAGGTTTGGCAGTTTTTCGAACTTCCATCTGGTGAAAATAAAATAAATAATATGTGTGCAGGAGGTTACCTGCACTTTATGCCAGAATGAGTTGCATAGAGAGAAGAGTTGGCAGTATTCAATGGGAACCACTGGAATATGGAAGCACCCGAGGGATATGCATCCAAACAGTATAGTAAGTGCAGAGATGCCAAAGAAGCGAGCGGTCGGAAGAGAATCTACTGCTCTAGGGGAAGCGCTGCAACAAGAAGAACAAGAAAATGATGACAACATGCAGCATTCATGTTTATATTGCAGGCACTGACATAAAGGGGCCGATTCCGATCTCGGCCGGTAGGGCACCGAATCGGATTCGGCTTTACCGGATCCGATTCGGAGCCCTATTTTCCGACCGATTCGTACGTGCGTCCGGGCGAGCGAGTACGATGCGAGCGCATGCGAAATCGCCGACCGACTCGTTCGCGCGTCCCAACCGCACCGACCGACTCGCACGGACACGACTCGCACCGCACAATGGAGACGTTCCCCGGCCGGGCAAGTACGATGCGCGCCGCGAGCAGTCCGACCGACACGCGCCGTCCGGCTCCAAGGAGCAGTCGGAGCCGTACTTCGGGGGTCCGTGTTGGACCCCCCTGTACGCGTAGACTCGCGTGTCGCACACAGGGGGGACCCATGGGTCCCTCTTACCTGTGCATGTACGGCGCGAGTCGCTTCGCCGCGTACCCGCTGTAGGGGGCGCCCTTGTTCGCCTCGCACTCATTGAGGCAATGGGAGCCAGCGTACGCGTTGTACGACCGGCTCCCATTGACTTCAATGGGAGTCCGACCGAATCGAGTACGATAGCATACGGACGCATCGTACTCGTTCGGTCGGGCTGCTAGGCTCCGATTCGGTCGGAAATCTCTCCGGGTCCGGCTCGGTCGGAGAGATTTCCGGCCCGATTCGGAATCGGCCCCAAAGTTGTGGCCTGTGATGAAGTAAATAAAAGAATATAAGCATGGGCCATTGTAAGATGATGGCTCTCTATATAGTGTATTAAAATGAAGTACACTGCGCAGAGAGTCCAGTGAGGCCCAGATTTTGTGGTAGTGTGGGTGAGCAGTTATGCTTATCAGAGGGTAGTGCTAAGCATTTGTTGTACTCACAGATGCAATAAATGAGACACACACTCAAGGTTCAGAAACAAGTTTATTTAGACATTTGTCCATAAAACATTCTAAAAAAGCACACTTAACTATTAAAACATTTAAAAGGACCCCCTCCTGGCTACCCTACCCCCCAACCCACTACAATTCATAATTAAAATTCTGTTTGACAGATCGTAAAAACCGAGCAATTCCAACTGCCACATCGAGATAACGCAGTTCGGACAATAGCTCTACAGCTTTATTCCTATGGAGAGCATCATATTTAAAAAACAAAGGTCTTAAAAACTTGATTCGATTTGTAGAATAAAAGACGCAGTCCATAAGAATATGCGTAAGGGTAAATTTAACTTTAAAGGGGCAGGGGCAGAGACCACTATTATTCTGCACCCTAATTCTATGGATTGCATCCCACCCTAGCCCTTAATATTTCATTCCTCAATCCTGGGTCTGGTAACCGTGATAAATAAGAGAAAACACTATCCTGGCCCAACGTAGCAATCGAGAGGCTAATGGATGATCTCTTCTTTAGATACAGTAGGTCGATTGATTCAGATGCCGTAGCAACAGATTCTCTCAGGGCTCGTTTGCCTGGAAAGGGGAGCCAAGATGTGACTGTACCACTATTTAAATGGTGGTTCCTAAGTGCAATTATTCTGGTTCTTAAGGCCTTTTCCCTCATCCTTTCACTGCTTTGGATCTCTTCCCAACACAATTTGGAGACTTTAACCACCTCATCATCCTCCAACAATGTGTTAAAATATCTTAGAGCCCGAGTAGAGGCCGCCATGTTCCAAGAGACCAGATTGCACTCTCTCCTTATGGCCTGAACCATGGTACCTTTGGGGAGTGATAAAAGTATTTTAAGCACTACCCCTTCCAATCTATCCCATTCATAAGTTGGATCAAGGGAAAAAAAACTCTCCCCCATACAGGCCTAGCGGAGGTATCTTCCCTTCATAAGCCTTTAGTAATGGGAAATGAGATAGCCCCCCAAACCTACCATTGAATCTTGACAGACAGCTGGCCAGCAATAGGGCCTTCTGCTTGGTGGCATCCCAATGCGCACCCCAATTCAGATTTCTCCTAAAAATTAAGCCCAGATATTTATATTGATCAGCTTGCTCCACCACCTGGGTACCTAGATACCAAGAAAAACTCTGTACTTTTTTTCCAAAGATCATAATCTTGGTCTTTTCCAGATTGATACGGAGCTGGTTCTGCTTGCTATAAGTTGCCAGGGCATTGAGTTTCCTCTGCAAACCACTTGGGGTATAATCCAATAATACCAGGTCGTCTGCATAAAGCAGACAAGCAATATGCTGGTTCCCGATTTTTGGCGAAAAGGACTCAGATTGGGAAATAAAAGTTGGGAGATCTGCCAAAAATAAACTAAAAAGCAAGGGTGCTAAAACGCACCCCTGGCGCAGGCCATTGTCAATAGAAATTCTTTGTGATAACCGACCCGACTTATCTAACTCCACCTGAGCCCAATTGCCAGAGTGCAAGGATTGGAGTGCCCCAAGAAGATTTGGTGGTAGGTTCCAGGAGGCAAGTTTTCCCCACAAAATATCCCTATCCACAGAATCAAAGGCTGTCCGGAAATCTACAAAGCAACAGCACAGCCTTTGATTTTCCTCCAGAGCCTTTCAAATAATGGCCCACAGAGCAAAACAGTGGTCTATTGTGGAATGACCCTCACAAAAGCCCCCTTGTTCTAGTGGGATTCTCTTAGTTTCAGTGGCTCAATCTTCAAGTTTAGCAAGAATAATCTTGCAAAATATCTTTAATGAGATATCCAAGAGGCTTATCAGCCTATAGTGCATAGGGTCTGTGCCACTCCCTTTTTTAAAAATCGGTTTCACTATAGACCCCTTCCAGGAAAAAGGATAAAGGCCAGACATAGCGATCTAACTAAACAAGGAGGAGTAAATCGTAGCCCACCGACACTATTTGTTTTAATTATTACTGCTGGGATGTTATCGAGGCCAGCGGCTCGGAAGAGTTTTACCCTCTTGATAACAGCCATTACATCCTTTACTGAGAACCATATAGCTGGAAGAGTTTGCCCGTAAATTTTCTGAGGTCCATCTGAACTAGAAGGTCTCCTATATAAGTCTGTCAAATAAGTGGCCCACTGGGCTTCAGGAATCATACAAACAAGTGTGCCCTTATTTTGGTCATTAAACTCATTGACCTTTTTCCAGAATTTTTGCTGGTCATTCAATAATATGATTTCCTGCATCTCATCCCACTTACTATGGTAAAAGGCTGCCTTTTTTGTCTGCACAAGGGATTTATATTGGCGTTTAAGTTTAGCCAACTCTTGGGTGGCTGGGGAGGCGTTATGACGCCTAACACTCTTTGCTCTCTGTCTCACCAATCGTTTCAACTTTTGGCAATCCGAGTCGAACCAGCCCCCTAATCCCTTCGGATGGGATTTTGCCTGCACGCCCTTTTCACATATATTAACTGAAATGCAGCCCAAAACTCATTGCACAATATTATTGTACCACACAACAACATCATCAACATAGATAGGGTGAATATCAATCATCTCTTCTAGATGAAGGGAGGCTAGCTGTTGAAGATGCATGGGATCTAAGCGTGTTGTGAGCCTACGCGGGTAGGACATCTCTAAAGGCAGAACCCTCTCAGGGGATACTGGCTCACACAGGTCAAGAACTGCTATAGTTGCCCAGTGGTCATTACCCTCATATCTTGCCACCTCAAAACTCTTAAAAAGGTCAAAATGCCAAAGGGACGTGAATATATAATCAATAGGGCCCAAAGAGTGGCCCTGCCGGAAGGTTGCTGCTGCTGGCGAGTCATTTTTTAATCGTCCATTTAGATAAACCAGACCATGGCTCGCCAGCCTTTGACTCAACACTTTAGCCTCTTTTTTGATGGTACCAGGGGGAAAAAGTGCTGAGGAAATATTATAAGAATCCAATGCTTCTTCCAGGTGCTGGTCTAACTGTACAGGGAAGAGACGAGCATTAACATCCCCAGCCATTATTATCACTGCCTCCGGATATTTTGCCACCAAATGCTGGAGAGGAGATTCAAATAATTCCAACCAGCGTTTCATTTGCTGATGGTCTTCTTTATGGATATAGACATTTATGAGTAAGAAGTAACTAAGAAAATGTTTACCCACGCCCATTTCAACCACTGATAACTGCAGGCCACTTGAAACATTTATGACCTCTAATGGTCTCTTAATCACCTTGGTTGATATTAGTGTCAGTACACTAGTGGATGCTCTCCCCTTACCCCGGGACTGGCCTTTACTATTCAAAGCCATAAAGCCTTCTACTAACTGGTCCTCTCTTAACCAAGACTCCTGAAGGAATACCAGATGGAAGGGTTTCAAACTTTCTTCCAGTTCACCGCTGTTCCTCAAACGTTCAAACCCATGGATATTCCAACTTAGGATTCTCAGGTTTTGAGAGGACCCCTCATTCTAGGATAAGCTGGGCCTAGTATTCCAGTCACTATCCTCCAGCAGGTGCCGCAAGGGGGAGAACCTATTACCTTGAGCCCATGCTGATTGTCCAGACTGTGAGAATGGTCTGTCATTTACTATAACCACTCTCAGATCGGTGGGTGGGTGGCTACTTTGCTGTGTGGCTTCGGGCCTTAGAAGCGGGATATATGGTATAGATCGTTCCCATTGAGTAGCAGATAACCCGCTGTGCATATTTAGAATGGCAGGTGGAAAAGAGCCCAGCTGTGGTGCTAATAGTTGAGGGCTCTTTTTTATAGGGCATAGGGCCTTTAGACCTACTTTTACTAAATCTTCTTCGGCCTTAAGTACTAGGGGCCAGATGTACGACCCGTTTTTGCATGCGCAAACGGGTTTGCGAACCCGTTTGCGCATGCAAAAACATCATGGGCCATGTACAAAGCCTATTTAGCGAGTCGCAATTTATTTGCGACTCGCTAAATAGGTTTTGCGACTCGCTATTTGGAAGGGGCGTTCCCTTCCAAATAGCGAGTCTCAAAACCATGTACTAATGTTTTGCAACCGCAATTGCGGTCGCAAAACACTCGCAATTACCACCTACTTCAAGTAGGTGGTAATGCATTCGCAAACGGGAAGGGGTCCGCAGGGGACCCCTTCCCCTTTGCAAAAGTATGCGGAAATATTTTTTAAGGGCAGGCAGTGGTCCCAGGGACCACTGCCTGCCCTTAAAAAATTAAACGAAAAAGTTTCATTTTTTTTTTTTTTAAATGCATCCCGTTTTCCTTTAACCCCTTCCGTGCTTCCGTCGGCCAACGGCCGTCGCGAGCACTACCTCGCTAGTGCTGCGCACGTCCGTTGGCCGACGCGGCCCGGCCACTCTTTTAAACTGCCGCACCGCGGCAGAATTCGCGCCGCGGAATTCGCGCCGCGGTTAAGCGGTTAAGGAAAACGGGCTGCATTTAAAAAAAAAAAACTGCTTTATTAAAAAGCAGTCCCAGACATGGTCTGCTGAGCCCAGCAGGCCACCATCCCTGGGAGGGCTGGCATTCACAATGGGCTCGCAAATTGCGAGAGGCTCATTAATATTAATGAGCCTCGCAATTTGCGACCCCATTGGGAATCGCAAAACAGTATAAACACACTGTTGTACATTTCATTTAGCGCCTCGCAATTTGCGACTCGCAATGTGTCGCAAATTGCGAGGCGCTAAATGAAAGGGTCGTACATCTGGCCCTAGGTCCGCAATACAGGGGGAGATGAAAGAAACTCTGGAAACTTCTCTACTTTGTTCGCCCAGTTGGAACCCAACAGACGTTAGGTCCAACGAGGTTATACCTGAGAGGGAAGGAATTTGTTGGAATAACTGAAGAATTTTAGAGCGATTCAAGGGTCGAAGTTTCTTTGCTTTTCTTCCTCGATGAGTGATATCGAGCAATAGTTCTGAGCTTGCTAATTGCGACCTGATGGAGGATTCATAAGCAGAAGGAGGTTCTTTGGGCGATTTATTCTGAGACTGAGACTCAACCACCTTACTGCTGGCTCCTATTTGAACTTTATCAGAAGAGGTGGAACGGACTGCCCGGGAAGTAGGGGTGGGATCAAAACTAGTTTTAGGGCGGGTTTTTACATTTTGTTTTACCTTTTTATATGTCTTTTTACATGGGAGTACATCCACGGTGCTACCACCATGAGGTCTGGAATGTTGAACTTTGGGGCAGGCACCATTACTGGGCTTCCCTTTTATATACAGGCGTTTCTTTTTGCCTACACATGGGGCACGGGACCCAAGTAATCCATTCCGAGACCTTACCCCCATTGTACGGTAGAACCTTGTGGTGAATTTGGAGGGAATAAAACAATGCTGCTTTTTCCTCACAAGCATAGGATATTTAGAGATATAGACAGATCCTTCCACATTTAACTGACATTCGGGTTTCCCTGGGATGGCACTATGCGTCCCCCAAGGCTCTGTAGCTGTTACTGCAGCAGATAATTGAGCATTCGTAAAACCACCCAAATTATTTTTAAAGCATTGCAATTCATATCGAATATCATTCAAAGAGTTTGATTGGTCCATTTGATTTGTCCTTATTGACACCAGTGTTTCCAGAATCCTTTTTAGAGTGGTCTGCATAAGTAACATCACATCCAGCAAAGACGAAGAAGAGGTGGGCTGGAATGATATAGACCTCCCCTGTGATCCCAGTGTGGAGTTTGGACCCCGACCATGGGAGCATTATATAATGACGTAAGGCTAGCTCGATCCTGTTGATCTTCTTGACAAGCCAACTGGGAGGAACGGGAGTCATCGGGGCAGAATGATGATGATGATAAAGAGATATTCAAACGAGGAGAAGAAGACAATCTCGGGCCCCTACTTGGACCCCTACTTGCAGTCGCACTTGTAGTCTGAGATGGAGACACTGAAAGATTGACTGTTTGCACTTCATCCGATGCTGTGCATAAAACATCTGCTGCCAAGTCTGTTGCCAAGTTCGCCGCACTGGGATGCCCATAGGGTGAGTTTTTCCCCTCCTCTGAGTGTAGTTGGGCTCCATTATGAAAATGTTTAAAGACAAAGTTCCTTATTGAGGTTACTAGGGGTGAGCGTGGGCCTCTCCATTTGATAAAGTGCTTTGATCATATTGAGAAGACCCCTTCTTCCCTCCAATTTTCCTCTTTTTACTGGCTCTCCCCTGCGATTTACCCGTTTGGACGCCGAGGAGGGGTCTCTTGCAGCGAAGCACAAGGGGCGATAAACGGGGGGAGGTATTCATTTCAAGACAAACAGAGCCAGGTGAATTTAAAAAGGCAAAAGGCTAAGGTTAGACTTACCTCCTTCTTGAATACACCCAGCTACCGCTGCCACCTCTACACCTCACCTCACCGCATAGCCCAAAGTTCCTCCAATATTCCTCCAATATTCTCCAATGTTCTCCAATGTTCTCCACGAGATTTTACTGGGTAACTTTTTAAGGACCTTCAAAAGACAAGTCAAGTCGAAGGACCGATTCTCCCGTTTTCCTCACTCGTGGCCACCAGGCACTACCAGGCAGGGTAGCGGCTCTGCGGCTGAAATATCGCCCCCCCGTCACACTGTCACGCATCATGCATGTGGCCAAAGAAGCTGCTGTTCTCTCTGGACCCAAACTTCAACGTCCACCAGAACGGCCAACAGGGTGCCTGAAAACCAGCTGTCAGGTGCTGTCGGGTGCTGTTGGGTGCCTGGGTGCCAGAATGCTGAGAGGGGGCTCCCTCCCGCCGGCCGCCGATGCAGATGTAGGTGCCAATGCTAGGGCTGGGGCCGGGGATGGCTGGGGCTGGACAGGTGCTGACGCTGAGTACCGGGGTGAAGCTGTAGTATCGAAGGCGGCTTGCATCTTTGTGGAGCCGACGAACAAGCAGCCTAGTTACCCCGGAAGCGGAAGCCAGACTGGGTAGACTGGGCGACTGAGGCGCGGGCCAAAGGGCGGAGCGACGAGGAGCGGCAGGGGCAGCAGGCAAGAAGGAGACACACACTCAAGAATAAATCAGAGACCAATTTGCAAAAATAACACTGATTTTTATGTAATTTTTAAGACCAAGAAATTCATTCACAGTAAATACTTTTTTAGTTATGAATTTTCAAAGTTCGGAAAATAACTCGCTGTTGTGCACAATTACGCATAGTGAAAGTCTATAGAGAAAAATACATAAAAGCATATAAAATCATACAGTCGGTTTTAGGGGTTCATCTTCAATGTTTAGGGTAGCAGCAGGCCAAGGTGCAATGTTCCACCAGCAGATAGTCAGGAGCATCCCGGATTTGGCCGGGAGCAGGTTGCTGAGGTCGTTAGTAGCTTGTGCGCTACAAAGAAGGGGGCCACCTCAAAACACCTGCACAAGGGGACTTACAGGTAAGTCCGGGGGACCACGAATGAGGGATCAGGTTGCCAGGGACTCAGGACCATGGGAGCACAGCTGGTTCGTCGGTACCCAGGCCGGGGGGGCTGTGTGCAGAGCAGATAGGTCAGCCGGACTCTGTGCATCAAGATGGTCTTAACGTCAGGTGCAGACAGGTTGTAGGGATGACTCCGGGAGAGCTGAGCCTCTCACGGAATAGGTCTCAGGGGTCTCAATGTCCCTTGATTGGTGCTTGATTCCTGGGCAGTTGGAGTCCAGATTGGACTCTACGTTTTGGTGTTGGTTGCAGGTGGTCCGGTATTGTGGGTATAGGTACAGCACGGCTCTGGTAGGTCCTGGTGTCCTCTTACTTGGTGGGGGGGACAAATCTGACCCTCGGGAGCTGGTGTACCACTTCTGGTTTGGTTGCTGCATCAGCATCCCCGGGGAGCGGCAAGTCGAGAAGTCAGATTCTGTGGGTTCGGGTCCTGCAGCTGCAGGGGAGTAGTTCCTCTACCTCAAGGGAGTTCTCTGGCTATTGTCAAATGGCTGGAGGTGTTCTAAGGTTCCTGGAGGCCTCCCAGCAGCAGGACAAGTCAGCACACCATGATGGTCGAGTCCTTTGAGTCAGCAGGCAGGGTTTCGCGCCAATATTCTGCAGCAGGTACTCCGTTCTCGGGTCAGCAACTCTCTTTCTCCGTTTTCTTCTTAAGTTCATTCAGTCTAAAGTTCAGGGTCCAGGGATGCCATCTAAATACTAAATTTAGGGGCGTTAAAGGGGGTGACATGTAGTAGCCAATGGGCTACCTACCTTCAGGGTGTCTACACCCTATGTGACCACTTCATGTGGGAAGGGACACAACCCTGACCCTGATAGGCTAATTCTTTCCATACCAAGTTGGAGGAATTGGAAAAGTGGGATCCACATCACCTGCCCAACCTTAGGGGTGGTGCTGGCTGAATGTGGGCACACCTCCTAATCTAACTAATTTTCCCGCCTGTCCTCTCACCAAACATGGAGCAGGACAGGGGGGTTGGCATCCTCCATTAACTGGAGATGCCTGGTTTGCATTTCAAAGGCGGCATCACCTTAGAAACGTCCCGCCTTGGAATGTAATTCCAGCCTGGGAGAGGTGTGAAGCACCTCCGCCTAGAGCAGGCATTGCTCCTGGCCTCTGAGAGCGCAGGTTTCCCCCCATGAGGTCAGAAACATGTCTGGTGGTGGCAGGCTGGCTAAGACTAGTAAGAGACCACACCAGTGTTTGGTAGGTTTTCAAAGGGCATCTCTAAGGTGCCCTCTGTGTGCATTTTTTAATAAAACCAACACGGTCATCAGTGTGGATTTATTAAGATGAGATGTTTGGTAACAAACATCCCTGGGTACAGTGAAGCCATCATGGTGCTGGGGAACTCGTAATGACGGGTATCCAGCCCATGTACTCTCAATGGCTTCCCTGCGCACTTACAATATCCAAGAATGGACTTAGATATTGTCTGCTCAGGCAGATATGACCACATATGTGATATAGGGCAGTAAGGCCTGCAGTAGGGGTGACTTACTTATACCTCATGCAGTGTCTGTGGGCATAGCACACAGGTGTGCGTGCCATGTTGACTCTTCAGTTTTCTCGGCACCAAGACACACAGCCTGCAATGGCAGTTTGCATGGTCTTCGAGAGGGGTCTCTGGGGTGGCACAATTTGTGCTGCAGCCCTAGTGGACCCTCTTCAGTCCCAATACCCTAGGTACCAGGGGTACCATTTACTAGGGACTTACAGTGGTTGCTGAAGTTGTGCCAATTGTGGAACAGTTTTAGGAAAAAGCTCTGGCACTGGGAACCTGGTTAGCATGGACCCAGTGCACTTTCATTCAAAATCACATCCTGTTCCAGGCAAAATGTGGGGGCAAACCATGTCAAGAGGCACTACAGCCAAAGAAGAGCATCGCAAATGTAAAAAATAAATGAAGCAATAAAATGTTACAATTTTAAAACAATTAAAACATTTTTACAAATACAGTTGTTAAAAAATGTAAACATAAATGAAAAACAAAAAAGGTTTAAAATGACAAAAATATACACAAGTAGTAGTTGAACACTGTAAAAAAATGTGAAAATCATAAAAAATGTGAAAAATAACACAAAAAACACACACAAGAAAGTAGTATCCACTCTCTTCTACCTTTGGTTTTGTGAAACGTTCCAGGAACGAGCTGAGGTGGATGAACTTTTTATTTCAGAAAGCTTAAATAAGATTCGTCAAACATCAAAGTTAATAGTTAAAAATATAAATAAAAATAGTACATATTTATTATTTATGTGTAAAACATTTTGCTACCATATCCTGAATAAAAAAAAAATGTATCTTTTATTAAAATATAACTAAAGTAATTTTAATACATTCGATGCACCACTCTTAATAATTATAATTTCATAATAAATTTGTTCATAAGGTGGATATTTATCGTTTCATTTAAAGTTCAGAAAAACAAATGTAATTTAATTTAATATATTTACATTAATTAAAGATGATTTGTTTCAAAATTGTTAAAAGTTCTATACTATTCTTTTTATTTCATTCTATAGTTAAAATAAATACATACAATTAAATTAATCTTTAATATAAACATATTTTTATATTTATTTTTGAGTTAAATACAGTAAAAGAAAATTCCTTGTTCTTTACCACAGGGAGACTTGATCTCCACATAGCAAAGTATAGGGAAAAATTTTAAATGAGTATTTAACTTGAACATAAAAATGAAAATATTTAAAATTACATATATTTGAAATCATTTATTTTAATTGTAACATTATTTCCTATGGGGTTTTATTTTAATTCCCAATCTCCATTATTTTCTAAGAGAAAGTGAGCAGTCGCCTTGGCCACAACTTATCTTGGCATGTTTCATCCTCAGCGATCCCCTACACTAGAGTAAGATAGAACTACTGTAGCGGACTCAGCCGAAATTGGGAGTTCTTGGACATTCTTTTTCTTCAGGACAATCACAAGGGTCCAGATGACACATTATAAATAACTCAGGGTAAACCCCAAAACTGTCTCTTTATTCATAGGTATATATTAAAAACAAAAATGAGTGGTATAAGGGTGAAGGATAATGTTTCACAGATTTTGGCGAAAATGCTGGCTACCAGACTGGCCCTGATAGTTGATCAGCTGATCTCACCCGCCCAGGCAGGGTTTATTCCGCACAGGTCCACTGCTCTGAATCTTCGTACCCTGTTCGCCACGCTTCACAGGATATCACCTGCGCTGCCAGCAGCGGCAGTGCTGTTGGATGCCGAAAAGGCCTTTGATTCTTTGGAATGGCCCTTTCTCCGGGCGACATTGATAAGGCTGGGGATGCCACCCAGGTTTGTTGCGGTGGTCTCTTTATTATATACGCTCCCGTCTGCTTGTATTCAGGTAAATGGCATGTTGACGGTGCCCTTCACGCTGTCGCGGGGGACGCGCCAGGGATGTCCTCTTTCCCCGTTGTTATTTGTAATTGCAATGGACCCCCTGGTGCGCCACCTTCAAGACAATCATTTCCACAGGGGTATTCAATTTAAAACGGGCCCATAGTTGATCACATTATATGCCGACGATATTATTTTATATGTGCGGCACCCGGATGAAAACCTGGCGCCACTCTTGCGGGAGATCAACCGTTTCAGTGCCCTATCGGGACTGCATATTAATTGGGGTAAATCAGATATCTTTCCATTGACTGAGGCACCCTGTAACCTGGACACTGAATTTGCTTTGAAATGGTGCGATGACTCGGTTAGATATCTTGGGATAATTATACATAGAGATCCGCCCCAAATACTCCAACTTAACTATGGCCCAGCAATGGAGAAGTTAGATGATAAACTAGAGAGATGGCTCAAACTCCCACTGGCCATGGCTGGGAGGATGGCACTGGTCAAAATGGTGGTCTTGCCACAATTTTTATACTTATTCCAGAATATTCCAATACCACTGTATAAGACTTTCTTTGCCACGCTGCGCACTAAACTAATCCGGTTGATGTGGGATGGCAAACAGCCGAGGATTAGTTGGGACACACTGGGGCTCCCGCATGAGCGGGGGGGGGGGGTTTGGAATTCCCAATTTTTGCATGTACTATCTAGTAGCGCAGTGTAGCTTCTCTAGACAGTGGTTTCATTTTGACTCACGAATTCCATATTTGCGCCCCGAGGCGGACTTAGCACATCCTACTCCCTTATCTGCATTGCTTCCGACTGGTTTACAGAGAGACCCTGTGGACATACAGACACTATCGACAACTAGCTGGGCCTGGAAGCAATTAGCCTGAGCTACCGGAGCGCCATTGCTGTATTCCCCAGCCCTCCCACTTGCTGGGAACGTTTGAGTGCCCATTACTAGGGAGATCACGATGCAACGAACTTTGACTAAATTTAACTTGAGCACAATTGGAGACATATTTCCTGATGGGCACATATTTTCCAGGGAAGAAGATGGAAGATTTCAGGGAGCTACGTTCCTTGAGCAGTTCAATTTGTGTAGACTACAGAGAGCGTTCAGATCCCTAGTTCCGAGTTACCCTCTGGAACCACAGGAATTTCCCCCACTGACACTACTTATTAAAGACATAACTGGTGAACACCTTATGGCCAAGATGTACCGAGCCTCTGTGGCTATGTTGCCAGTTAGGGATGAGGGGGTGCGTGCAGCTTGGGGACGGGACTTGGGTGCCCCTCTTACGGACACACAGTGGCAGGCATGCTGCGAATAAACGGGTAAAGTTTCATTCAATCATAAACATAAGATTTTACAACTTAAATGCTTATGGAGAGCGTATGTTTCTCCTGTTAAAATTCATTATATGGACCCACAGTGCCCACACACCTGCCCCAAATGCAGCGCTCCAATGGCTGACTTTGCGAACATGGCTTGGACCTGTGTTAAGGTAGCGCGTTTTTGGACACAAGTTTTTAGCAAACTGTCGAATATGACTGGGTTGGGCCTTCTCCCTTCGCCTATGCAGGCACTGCTGGGATATGTGCAAGATATCGCTAAGCCGTATAAACGTTTCAGTGCAATTGCATTACTACTAGCGAAAAGAGAGGTGGCTATTCATTGGGGGAGTAAACACCCGCTAACACTAAAGGGTTGGATGTTCAGCATGTCATACTGCAATACTACCAGTGAAACATATGCACAGTTACAGCACCCAGTGTCTAGGCCGTTGGATATATGGCAGCCTTACAGGTCCTATTTGTTGGAACAGACATCGGTTAGCTCACAGACTGAACAAGATATCCACCCGTAGAGTACTACGCATAACTGGGATAGTTAGCTGGGATGGGAACTAGGGGCAAATGGGAAATGTTACTGTATTATTAGGCATTGAAATGTACTTGCATTGTATAAGACCACTGTGTATCAGAAAGTCACTGTAACACACGAGCACATGTCTTGAACTGTACGTGTTGTTTTTTCTTTGAAACGTAAAAATAAAGTTTAAAAAAAGGATAATGTTTCACGTAAACACATCTGACTGTCAACATGTTTTGACTGAGTTATTTGCCTATAGTGGTCAATGGTCTTCTTCAGGGCTTAAGAACTTTCTGCCTGAATCACACATATTAAGCATGCAAAAAAGATCCAACAAAAGCACAAAATAATGTGCTAGCTGCAACATCCCTACTGAGTTATGTGGGAGATCACACCTTGTTCATTCATTTTGGTCATAATATTTACAATTATGAGTGTTTTACCATGTACCTAGTGTGTGTGACTAAAGGGGTGACGCCCCCAAGCTAAACCACGAGGCTCTAGTTTATCCTAAAATAGGATAAGTCCCCATCATGTATGTATGAATGTATCATTTACACCTGCATGTAAATACATTGTTTTTATCTTACATAATAAGTTCAAACACAAGAACCACACACTAGAATATTGCAGTGCCCACAAGTGGGGTGAGTATGCTGAGAGTTATATATGTATATCGGGATACACGTTGCATTTATTGGACAATAGTTTGATAAGTATGTCTCAATTATGATCTCTCTAGATATATTATCTTACATTCTGTTCCTACCTCCAGGGTTCACTACTGAGGTACAGCAGAAAGGTATGAGAGACTTATGCCTCAAATTTTTGCATGTTAAGTATGTATGATTCAGTCAAGAAGTTCTTAAGGTCTGAAGAAGACTGTTGACCAGAGTAGGCCTATAACTCAATCGAAACATGTTGGCAGTCAAATGTGGTTTGGTGAAACATTATCCTTCCCACTTATACCATGCATTTTCATTTCAAATATATACCAACTGTACCTACGAATAAAGAGAAATTATTTTGGTATACCCTGAGGTATTTTTAATGTAATATCTGAACCCCTGCCATTATATTGAAGATAAGAGTATCAAAGAACTACCAATTTCGGTCAAGTCCACTAGAGTAGTATTATCTCACTCTAGTGTGAGGGATCACCAAGGATGTAGCATGTCACTGTAAGGTGTGGGTGAGGCGACCTTTCATATATCTTTTTTTGATCCCATAGGTTAGGACTTCACGTAGTGGGTGAGAAAACGTTTCCACCTAGGCCTTTTCGTACATTCAAGCACCTTTTTATAATTTCATGGTTTTACTAGGAGGATGTGCTTGCAGTTTCATCTTCTATCTCCATTTGTGTGATTGCAGTACCAGTGGATGGCCTTGTGTGGTGCTGGAGTAAAAAAATTGTTGTAACTTGCACAAAGTTTTTGTAATGAACAAAAAGGGGTCGATTCCGATCCCGTAAAGAAGGCCTTCCTAGAGCCGTAGCCTCCGACCGACTCGTACTGGAAGCCGTGTCTTCCAAACGACGAAGTACGATGCTCAAAATCTCTTACTTACCGAACGACTAGGTCACTTCGAATCCGTCTCCATTTTCCAAACGAGAAGCCTCCATAAACGCTGAATGGAGTCGTACGGAGGCATATTTCCAGCCCGATTTCGACCAGCCAAGTACGATGCGTACTTACCATGCTCCGAATCCGTCGCCACTACCCACACGTCAGAACATCCGGAAGAGGAGTATTTCAGCTCCGATTCGCGCCACAACACAATCCCTGCGAACGAGACAGTGCAGCCATGAATCCTATTGCCCACGTCATACCCATACTCTACGCGTATGGCAAATACTACAACCCTAACTGACGTGGTCGTCACAGACGGTAAGTCAGACACCTATCACACACAAAAACGCCACTACCCCACGAAAGGCAACATTACCCACAGCTTGTGCGAAACCACAGTCACTATTGTGGTGGGGGAATACTTGCAGCATTGTCTCCCCCATAGGGGGGTGGATGGCTAACACCACCAGCATTGTTTACCCTATTGGGGGTGGATGGCTAACACTACCAGCATTGTCTACCCTGTAGGGGGGATGGCTAACACTACCAGCAATCTAATGCCCAATGGGGGGTGGATGGCTAACACTACCAGCAATCGAATGCCCATGGGGGGTGGATGGCTAACACTACCAGCAATCTAAAGCCCATAGGGGGGTGGATGGCTAACTTTACCAGCAATCTAATGCCCATGGAGGGATGGCTAACACCACCAGCAATCGAATGCCCATAGGGGGGTGGATGGCTAACACTAACAGCAATTTAATGCCCATAGAGGGGTGGATGGCTAACACTACCAGCATTATCTACCCTATAGGAGGGGGGATGGCTAACACTACCAGCAATCGAATGCTCATAGGTGGGTGGATGGCTAACACTACCAGCATTGGCTACCCTATAGAGGGGGGATGGCTAACACTACCAGCAATCGAATGCCCATAGGGGGGTGGATGGCTAACACTAACAGCAATTTAATGCCCATAGAGGGGTGGATGGCTAACACTACCAGCATTGTCTACTCTATACGAGGGGGGATGGCTAACACTACCAGCAATCGAATGCCCATAGGGGGGTGGATGGCTAACACTACCAGCATTGGCTACCCTATAGAGGGGGGATGGCTAACACTGCCAGCAATCGAATGCCCATAGGGGGGTGGATGGCTAACACTACCAGCACTCCAATGCCTATAGGGGGGTGGATGGCTAACACTACTAGCAATCTAATGCCCATAGGGGGGTGGATTTCTAACACTACCAGCATTGTCTACCCTATAGGGGGTGTGGCTAACACTACCAGCAATCTAATGCCCATAGGGGGGTGGATGGCTAGCACTACCAGCAATCTAATGCCCATGGGGGGGATAGCTACCACTACCAGCAATCGAATGCCCATAGGGGGGTGGATGGCTAACACTACCAGCAATTTAATGCCCATGGGGGGGATGGCTAACACCACCAGCAATCGAATGCCCATAGGGGGGTGGATGGCTAACACTACCAGCAATCTAATGCCCATAGGGTAGTGGATGGCTAACACTACCAGCATTGTCTACCCTATAGGGGGTAGATGGCTAACACTCCCAGCAATCTAATGCCCATGGGGGGGAGGGGTGGATGGCTTACTCTACCAGCATTGTCACCCTATAGGGGGGTGGATGGCTAACACTCCCAGCACTCTAATGCCTATAGGGGGGTGGATGGCTAACACTACCAGCATTGTCTACCCTATAGGGGGGGGTGGATGGCTAACACTCCGGGCACTCCAATGCCTATAGGGAGGTGGATGGCTAACACTCCCAGCAATCTAATGCCCATGGGGGGGGTGGGTGGCTAACACTTCCAGCATTGTCTACCCTATAGGGTGGGATGGCTAACACTACCAGCAATCTAATGCCCATAAAGGGGTGGGTGGCTAACACTCCCAGCATTGTCTGCCCTATGGGGGGAGGCTAACACTACCAGCAATCTAATGCCCATAGAGGGGTGGATGGCTAACACTACCAGCAATCTAATGCCCATAGAGGGGTGGATGGCTAACACTCCCAGCATTGTCTACCCTATACGGGGGGTGGCTAACACTACCAGCAATCTAATGCCCATAGAGGGGTGGATGGCTAACACTACCAGCAATCTAATGCCCAAAGAGGGGTGGATGGCTAACACTCCCAGCATTGTCTACCCTATAGGGAGGGTGGCTAACACTACCAGCAATCTAATGCCCATAGGGAGTGGATGGCTAACACTACCAGCAATCTAATGACCATAGAGGGGTGGATGGCTAACACTCCCAGCATTGTCTACCCTATAGGGGGGGATGGCTAACACTACCAGCAATGTGGAGACAATATGGTGTTTGGGGGGCTAACCCCCCCAGCAAAGTGGAGACAATATGGTGTTTGGGGGGCTACCCCCCCCAGCAATGTGGAGACAATATTGTGTTTGGGGGGCTAACCCCCCCAGCAATGTGGAGACAATATGGGGTTTGAGGGGATAACTCCCCCAGCAAAGTGGGGACAATATGGGGCTTGGGGGACTAACCTCTTCAGCAAAGTGAAGACAATATGGGGTTTGTGGGGCTAACCCCCCAACAAAGTGGAGACAATATGGGGTTTGGGGGGCTAACCCCCCCAGCAAAGTGGAGACAATATGGTGTTTGTGGGGCTAACCCCCCCCAGCAAAGTGGAGACAATATGGGGTTTGTGGGGTTAACACCCCTAGCAATGTAGAGACAATATGGTGTTTGTGCGAGTAACCCCCTCTCAATGTAGAGTCAAATCAGGGGGTATTGGGGATCAAATACCCACAGCATGGCATAATCATAAGGGCTTTGGGGGGAAAACCCCACACGCAAGTCTGAGATTATTTGTGTGTTGGGGGCCAAATACCCACAGCAATGTACAGGCAAGCATTGTTGGGGGGGGGGGTTACATACACACAGCTATGTGTAGCCAATCTGGTGTTTGGTGGGGTTAACACTCCCAGCAATGTGTAATTGGACAATGTATCATTTTACCATCAAAAATGCATCAATACACACATTTGGAGTACAAGCTGCTGCAAAAACTAAATATTCTAAGCCAAATCTCACTTTTAATTAAACACAGTCTCACACTGTGGCATTAATGTTGACTGGCAAGCTTAAAGAATGGCCAGAGTGGAGATGTTGGAGGCCCAGGGCCAGGAGAAAAAAAGAACAAAGAGCAACATCCACTCAATGCCCCTCAAATGCAGGTGAAATACACGGGTGCTGATGCACAAAGGCAACAGACCAGTCACACAGATAACAATTTCAACATGTGTGTGTGTGAGCTGTGTCAGCCTGGCATGACACACACAACGGGGATGCAGAACTCCACTGAGCCATATGTGTGTTGAGTCCAATCCGGAAGTGGCCTGGATTTGCCTTGGATTGGCAATGTGGGCAATCCGGCATTTGTCGATGAGCGGGTGTACCAGGGTCACCTGCGGCACAAGCTGTGGGAGGCCTCCAACAACCACAACAAGAGACTGACTCACTTCCCAAGTCCCCACCAGGCCACAGCATTGTGGTGACAGTATCCGGTCCGCTGATCTGCTGTGCTTTAAATTGATGATGTGGGATAGGCTTCAGAGCAGACACTCTGTTGCATCCTGTGTCACGTGCCTTGCAAGTAGCAGTGTCTCCTCACACACCCAAACATGACTTTCAGGGTATGGCAGGTGCAGGGAGGCTGTATTGGAGGTAGGGGCCTTGCAGGGAGCAAAGTCACTATTGGACAGTCTAACCACCCCCTTGATCAGCAGCATTGTGCCTCATTGAAACCACCATCAACAGGTGACATCGCAGAGGCCACCATGACAGCGAAGATCAGGGAATGTATGGCAAGAACTCCATGAGTGCCTAGGCATCATTGTGATTCAAATCTGAACATGTGTCCATACCTGTTGAGTATGACCAATGAGGGAATGTCAGCATCAGATAGGTACACCCAGCACGCTACATACTAGGAGAAACACACATTTGACGGTGGTTCAGGAAGTGCCAGACCTACACATATGTATGTGACACATAGTCCAAGCATCCGTGTAACACAACACACACTCAAACATCGCAGGGCAACAGGAGTACACATACTCACAGAAGGATGACATTGTGATGAGTCTTTGTACACTGAAGGAAAGAGGATACCAGACCTAACAGCACACAAGTATACAAGCTATAAAAAATTATTTATGAACATACCACTACAACAAACCAGAAGTGTTTGTGTCACAGTTGTCAGAGCCATATCTGTAGACTACATTCCTACTTCCAATTGGGAAAATCATAGGACCAACAAAAATGTTGGAGACAGTCACCATGTGTGGTGGGGTGGTGCTGCACACAACTCTAATTCAGAACATGTACACTGTCAACTTTGGTGCATGTCATTCACAGCAAGTCTGCACAAAACTACAAAAACTGAAGTAAGTGCAGCTAATGACTAATGCCATTTTGATCATGCAGATTGTGTACTGCAGAAAACTTGGATGACTAATGAGTAACCCTGGGCGTAGTTCGCGTAGTAGCGCTACGCATAGCTACGTGAAGTGCACTTCGCGAGCTACGCGTAGCACTACGCGAGCTACGTAGTGCAGTAGGAAATGCTGTTCGCAATGATTGCACAGTGCCGGATGCTTGTCCGCACTGTACAATCATTGCAAACGGCATCTTGCACAGTGCAAGCGGTCGTTTTCTGCCGCTCGAGTAGATTTGTACTCGAGCGGCAGTTTTCTCAACGCGGACTGGTAGTTTCTCATCGCGAGCGGTCGCGAGCATACGCGACCACTCGCAATGAGAAACCTGATCTCCCCGCGTTGAGAATCTCGCCGGGAGGTTTATTTTCCACGCTCGCGATCGGCAACTTGATGTTGCTGATCGCGAACGAGGAAAAAGTCTCGCCGGGATGTCATTTTGCTCGCTCGCGGTCGCCAACTTGACGTTGAGGACCGCGAGCAAGCAAAAAATGCCAGCTACGAGTTTTTGCACTGTGCTACGTGCAATTTGCGTAGCGCGTAGTTGCGCAAACTATGCAAACTACGCGAGCGTAACGTAGTTTTCCGCCCAGGCCTACTAATGAGTCACCGGACAGAGGATACACCAACAGGCTTTGGAGGCTCCAATGCACTGCCAAATGTGTAATAGAATGTGACAGCCCTGGTGATGACGCCGGGGGTATCAATCTGTGGCTCACATACACTAGCCACATAGATATCCGCAAGATAGTGTAAATGGCTACATCTTGTGAGGATGGTGGACATGTGCAGAATGAAATCTGTCTTCACCACATTTTGTACTTTATAACTGTATCAAAATCCATTAATCCATAAAGGAGACCCACAACAAAGACACATGTACCTCAAGCTCCAGGGCAGGGTACAAAGTTCTGATTGTGAGCCCTCATGTACACCTACAAGTCCCACCCTTGCCATACCAGATGATACCTACCAAGAAATTGACAATGCCAACACCTATGGAAATGTGTGAACTGTTCCAGTGTCACTTGTGAATTTGCTCATAGTGCAGAGTGTTGTCCTCAGCACAACCATAGATGTCATCACAATGAGTCCACTCCCCTGGTACCCCAACTTCTTGGCCATTCAAAGTCAGAATGCCAAGAATATCCACAAGTGTGTAGTCTACTGGCAAGTGTGGGGATGCGTGTCTGGACTAGTCTGAGCACAGGTGGCATACCAACACACATCACTGCACATTCACTTGAGGTGCCAATAACACCCTAAGCGATGAAATGCCAGCCAATGTTCCAGCATCATGACTAAACATCAGAAGCAGGCAACACCTCCATCCCAGGGCATCAGACAAGGGCATTGTTGACCAATCAGTGACCAGCACTGACTACAAAGGGTAACTTGCCACTCAGGCCCACACACGACTCACACAAGCCAAGGCTAGCTGGAGGCTACTCCTCCTGTGATGCCAATCGGTTTAGCACACACCAGTGTCCTCAAAGAGACCATCACCACAATCATCCATGTTCATAGTTTGTCAAATTGCAAGTTTCAGCAAACACATAACACATCTACCGATTCACTCTGGCTACTGTTTCTGCACACTGACATACACCTAATCAACAAATATGCACATGTCAACTTCAACACAAGGCCTGCATCAACTCAACATATACAGGTATCACCCCTCCAACATCCAGGTCACAGGACATGCTCAACTCTCAATACTAACAGACACCGTCTGTTTAATCTAAACGTAAAAGCATGTCTGACACACAAGCTCAGGCCCACTTCACAAACCATTACAATCGGAGTCGTCCTCACTCACATGTGCGCTGCATTCGTCTCATCCACACATACACTGGCAGCACTGCTATCCATCAGCATGTGCACAACACCTCTCACATGCATGACATGCACACAATGTACAGTACACATCCCCTCCTCAGCAGACGTCAAATGTGTCATGCCAGATGGAATACTCCCATCACTAGTAGCACACTCAGTGATGCCTTGGACTGCACTCATGCCACAACGTGCATCATCACGGCACACCCTGATATGCACACTCAACACATCACCACATCTCACAACAAGACACATACATAGCTCAATGGATGTGTACTCAGTCATTTGCATATCACCACATACCCACTCATATCTGAACAAGTCCAACCACTTGTCACTTGAGTAAAAGCTCCATCTGCAGAATCAAACACAACATACTACAACTCCACAACACCTCACATTTCACCATCCAGCACCTATAATCACACTACTGGTGTACATACCTTCACAAACACTTGACAACTCTGTCACATATGACTATTTAAATCTTGTCTCAATGTAGCCCAGTCACATCCACATAAGACTTCCATGAGCAAGAACACCATGGACTCATGCACAGTATCAACAAACCTCACTCATCCAAAAAGCACAGTCACTGCCCAATTGCACAATAGTGTCACAGACCACAGCTCTCATCACCTGCAAAAATCCAACCTTGTCCAGCTGTATATTCCCCTATCACATCTACACATTCCTACCATACCTTGCGCAGTATGGAAGCAGGAAATCAAGCTTGCATACTCTGAATCACATCCCTGCATGTCAAGCACTCACATAGGGACAATGTGCACACACCATGTCACCAACACAAGAACTGCCAATGTACTTTAGTCACAACCCATACCCTCTCACATTCTCCTAAATTGTGCTTTCGGCATCACATAGGAGTCCACACTACATGGAAAGTAACGTTACACCAGGCTCCATCACCTCTACCCTTGTGTGTGCCAGCTCATCACATGCAATATCAACTTTGCTAAACACACCTGCAGTTAGGTTCCGCAAACACATTTCAACATACTCCCCTGTTTGGCTTTGCAGAGCATAGATGTGACACAGGCTCAAGTGGCATCTGCATGGCAGACGGACACACTACACATCTGGGCACACACAGTCCACTTGTCTGAACACATGGAGCACAGGGCCAAGCAACATACATCACTGCACCCATAGTCCAGATCAGTGTGACCAGGCACAGCATCAAGCATAGCTCAAAAGGACAACATTAGTGTCTAGCACAAATTACAACCTACACAGAAATCACATGATCAATTATAAATGGTGTGTGGGTGAATACTTGATGTTAAAGCTTGCACAGACAAAACAGCATCAACATGAAGTATCCAGACAAAAGCAGGATGGCACCACACACATTTGGATGAGAAAGCACTGGACTAGTAAGAACATGGAAACCTTGTCAAACATGAACATCTTCTTAAACTTGAGTATTTGGAGGCAACAGGGTCTGAATACTGTTAAATTCCTGATCACCTCACACACCATGGGCTCAGGATATGTCACAGATGGTCACATTGCCATGAGGGAAATTACCTACTGTGGAAGGGCACCTGTGCCAAGCTTGTCATTGACTGGGGTGTACCAGATCAAAAGGAGACACAGATATGGCTCCAACACTATCAAGTCACATGAAAGCTTTTGGACCAATACCTTGTGTACATGGTTGTGTCCAAAGTCACCACCACGTATAGAAAATCCAGATGTACCCAGATGTACTGGTGAGACAGGTGACTTGCTGCACACCACAAACCTATTCTGCATGCCCATCATAAACGGTTGCACTTTGCAACACTTGCACTATGTTAACATATTTCAGCATTACCTATGTGCATAGGTGAAATTAAAACAGGGGACCTTGGCAGATTCATGTCACCTCCAGGGCCCAAAATGATATGGATGATGATACCCTGCAAAGGTAAACTATGCAGACGTGTATACATTCTGTAATAGGTCACATACTCCATGGACCACATGCAGTCCATGACATAACAACCTCATTCTATACCCACCACAAGAATTGTACATGAGTGACAGTTGACTTATAACCAAGTTGTGGGACACAGAAATCAACAGTGTGAAACATCAAACATGCTTTATTCAGCATGAAAATGCAAACATTTTAAAATCAAACATAAGGCCAATGGACAGTCCCTAGCTTTCCAAGTCTTTAAGGGGGTCAGGGGTAATCCCCCTCCATCACTTGCCGGCACTCTAAGCGCAAGGGTACACCTCCCCTGGGAAGGTCATTTGGGGGCATGCCAGGCACCAATGGGACCAGACTAGGGAAGACTGTTGGGTTGTGGGAGGGATGGGATCCGGAGGGGTGTGTGGGTCGACTGCAGTGGATGGGCCAGATTGAGAGGGTGGAGGGTCCACTGCAGTGGATGTGCCAGATTGAGGGGGGAGGGCCCACTGCAGTGGTTGGGCCAGATTGAGGTGGGGGGGTCCACTGCAGTGGCAGTTTCAGACTGAGGGGGGCAGTTAGAGGGGGACTGTTCATGGGAGAGGGGGAGGGGCTGGGCCTGACTACCTGTGGTATTGTGTATTTCTTGAGAGGGGAACCTGTGATGAGGATGGACTCTGGATCTTTGGGAGGGGGGGCTTTGGGTTGGGATGACCTTTTTTTGGCAGGGGAAGTATGGGTCGGTGGTAGGGTTTTTGATTGGGGGGGATTTGGGCTATTCATCTTTGGGGATGGTGGGGTCAGGGTTGGATGTCAGGTCGGGGGGGTTCCTCTTCCCCTTGGGAGGGGGGACAGATGCGTCTTTTGGGAAGAGGCCAAGGTCACAGAGGAATAGCTTCTGGGCAGAGGGGGTGCAGGAGAGTCAAGGGTAGGGGTTGTGGAGGCAGAGGGATCGGAGGTATGCGGAGTGCCTGTGGATGCATGTTTGTCTTGTTTCGGCCTCTCCCTGGTGTTTGTGCTGTCAGTCCCCTGAGTGTGCGTGCGTGTGTGTTTGGAGTTGTGTGTGTGGGGTTGTGTGCTGCATGTGGATGTTGATGTGTGTGCACGTGCATGTTTACGTGTGCTTGGGTCAGGCAGGGTAGTTGGGACTGTGGATGGGGAAGAGGAAGGAGGGGTGAGGGACTGCTGGATCAGGGACACTGCTGCCATCAGTGTGGAGGCAAGTGCCTGGTTTGATCTCTGTAGGGCAGACATGTCCGAGTGGATGCCCTCCATGTGTGACACCAATTGTGTCAAAAGACAGGTATGCCCATGGAGGACATTCAGCATGGATGTTTGCCCCACATGGATCTGCTTCAGCAAATCCATGGCCTCCACACTCAGGGCAGCAGGGGAGACTGGTGTAGGGGTTGCGGTTCCTGATCCAAAGGAGACATGCTCCCCTACATGGGAGTGGCCACAGACACTGGGCATGGGAGCAGCTGGGAGGGTGGAGATGGTGGTGGTGGTGGACTCAAATGTACTTTGAACCAATCCTGGCTCACCCACCACCACAAGGGAGTCATCACTGGAGGTGTAATCTTCGGAAGCTCCTTCTGATGGTGATGTGGAGCTGCCTTCAGTGTGGCTCCCCTCACCCTCCGTGCCACTAGGTCCCTCCTCCTCCTCCGCACTGGACCCAGTCTGGCAGCTGCTTCCCCTTGTTCCGTGGCACTGCCTCCTCCGGTAGCCGGTGCTGTGAACAATAATGCCAAAGAGATTCACATGAGTCATCTGCATATACTTGACACACGGGTATCATCACAAATCATCACAGAGCAAGCATATACATCATTTTTACTGCAGCTTTCTACTCATTACACATATGTGTATATGGCACTTGCTAGTCGGCCAGTTAACCATGGTTCACAGACACATGATGTCATGTGCAACATTGGTTATATCAATGTCAAAGCCCACAACCACACTGTCAACTCCTACACTGCGTAGCATGTGGTTTGATTTCTAATGCTCCTGGGGGTCTTGTGTCATTACATACCAAGTCTTTAACTGACACTGCAAATGGGATGCACACATTTGAAATGTGACATGGTAAACATTCTTCCATCCCCAGTCATAAAATGTGGAAGCCATGGCTATGGCATAACTGGGAAAATGTTCAGTCTGCAATACAGCAGGCTTCCATAGTCAGTGAATGACTCATTTCACACAGATAACATTGATAGTGGTCATTTGTCCACTGTCTTTGGTCCTCTGCTGTCAGGTCACACATCTGATTCTCATTTTGTAAACCACAACGTATTAGGCCTAGCTAGGGTGAGAGGCACTTGGCCCACTGTCTTATGTCAACCATGGACAGTTATGGTGGGATTCTCCAGGATGTCATGCACATTGTATACAGTCCAACTGTTACATATTTGTACAATGTCAAACACAATTTGAAGACCAATGACTGCATCATTACAATGCTTTATGTGGTACACATGCCACAGGCTTGTCTGGGTGCACCATCTGTATGTACTAGTAGTACAGAACCTCAACATCACATGATTCCAGTCACCACTGTGTCCCAATCCTGTTCAGACTACTTCAGTCCACATCTTTTGCTGCCAAGCCTGCATGTCCCTTACGTGGTAGACACAATTTGCACACTTTGACAAACTGACATTGCTCTTGTTCACCATCAGGGTTTGTGAACTCACAAATGAACTAGGATGCACAGTTGACATCTATCATGATGAAAGTAACGCAGCATGCACATGGATGACCAAGCCACAAGTATGTATAGTCAAGAGATTTTACACACATGTAAACAGTTGTGTATGCAAAACATAAACAATACATTTGAAGTGTAGCCTTGTTTCCAACAGTGACCACCTGTGTCTGTCAAAGATTGTCACGTGTAGTTACTGTGACAGAGTCTGACACATGGATTTTCTCATTTCAATGTGGAAAAAGGAATAACACATACTAACATGTGATAGACCAGAGTCACAGTTGCCCGGAATTGGCATTCCTCCCCTCGGCCCATGGGATACATGTGATTACGCTGAGCACTACAGCTGGGACAGAAATTTGCCAGAATGATCAGGATAAACTCTACAAGGCATCCACATTAGTTTCACCTGCAGCCAGGATGTATAGCATTGGCACCACACACCTGTGTGCTCCACTTGCAACATACTGCACATATATATTTTATCCACTCTGAGTACAGGTCATACATTAGTCACTGTGCTGACACATGTAAGACATTTGCATCACTCAAGAAGGTCATCTCCATCCACATGTTGTTGTAGATTGTGCAGATCACATGAGCATGGGACTACAGTCACTAGCCTGGACATAAGTGACACACATGTCACAGATGGAAAGGGGCACAACAGGGAATTTAGTAGTCATGGTGCATATGCATCTCTTGAGAAAGAACTGTGTGTTTGGAAGACTTACAAACTGTAATAGGGGCAGCAGGCTGAGAGACTGCAACATGCATGTTGAACATAGGTGTGTGACATGGCACATACTCACCCCTCCTTGCTGCTGTCTGGCCTTCAACTGCCCATCCATGTCAGGGAAGACCACCGCCAGAATCCGGAGCATGTGGGGGGTCAGGATCCGGCACCCGCCCCTCTTGCGTGGAGGTGACAGGTTCAGTTGTACCAGTGCAATCCTCCAAGTCCAGCCCCGGAGGTCCTGCCACCTCTTCTGGCAGTGGCGGACGCATCGGTTGGTGACCCCCACTGAGCGAACTGTCCGGGCGATGGTCTGCCACATCTTGACCTTCTGATGGGAGTCGACCTGTGAGGATGACATGGTGACAGTCCCTTGAGTCACATGCTACATGTTTCCGGATCATACAATTTTACACATTGTTCAGGATAAGATTGCAAACCATGTCTAAGGGGTGAACAAGTGGCATTATGGGCAGTTGTCCTGCGTGCAATGATCCCTCCATCCCATGTGAACAGTGCTGAGAAGTCAACACCACTCAGTACACACACTTCTACAGCAGTGTACCTGCCCAGAACACAATTCTACACACAGCAAAACTTACAGGAACTCTGTTTGCATGCTTGCCCTTGAGATTCCCAATGCTAGCAGTGCACAGTTTTGCACATGTCCAATGAAAAGGCAGTGGAATCATCACTCACCTGTTCCTGTAGTTTGCAGTACAGCTGGCTGTACAGTGGAAGGAGGCTGTCCAGCAGGGCCTGGTTTTCTTCTTCAGTGAAGGCTGGGGCCCTGTCCACTGTACGTGCCATGGTAGCTTCCAGAGGATGTGGAGACAGCAGCAGAGAGATGGGGAGATGCAGGAAATGTGCAGGTAGTGCAGGCCAGTGAGGGCTGTAGGGAACAAACAGACTTTTATCTGTACAGCAGAGGTGGTCTCTTTTCCATGCGGACAAAGGGATAGGTCTGACTCGGTCGCATTATCCGAATCTGTCCAATCTTAACATTGCTAGCATACGACACGCCTAACACAACGTTCAAAATACCTGCATCGTCCCACTATTGACTTAGATACATTGGTGCTGGAAGGTTACCAAATTGTTTTACACGCGAATCGGACACGAAACGAAATGCGCGTCTGTCACCATGACGACCAACAGCCAATGGGTGCGACGGACTTGGTTCGGATGCGGCTACCGCGTCCTTTGAATGCTCACCCGCGTTGTTCACCATGACGACCATCAGCAAATGGGTGCAACGGACATGGTTCGGATGCGGCTACCGCGTCCTTTGAATACTCACCCGCGTCGTTGACCATGACGACCATCAGCAAATGGTTGCAACGGACTCGGTTCGGATGCGGCTACCTTGTCCTTTGAATACTCACCTGCGTTGTTCACCATGACGACCATCAGCAAATGGGTGCGATGGACTGAGTCATGTACAACGCAGTAAATTTTGACATTTTGTACCGTGAAATTTAGCTGCCACATCAGCTTGAGTATGTTATGTGAGTTGATGTTGTGTGTTTGTGTCCCAGGCTTACGTGTATGATTGCAAACCTAATGCCACCCCAACATTGTAGATGTTCAGTGTATGCGATTGTACATGTTTGTCAGACATGACATCATGACAGTGTCCAACCTGTGACAGTGGTGTGCATGTTTCTCTTGGTGACCCACTGTGTGTATGATGTCTAACATATATGTGGCATTACCTAATCCTATTGTGTGTACCTTTCAGCCATGTGATGGCTGTCACAAACCCATTTCTTGTATAATGTGTTTGGCGTGTTGTTGAGTATGTGATGGTTGCTCACATGTACAGTGACAGACACTAGTGACTATTTACAGTACAGCACTGACACTGCTGTGTAACCCTAGTTTGTTGACATGTCTGGAAAGGGAACTAATGCTGTGCTTTGGATCTAGGGTAAACAATTATCCTATCAATGTTCATTTCCAATGTCCTGGGACTTCTTTTTGTCCCGATATCATGTTATGTGTGTTGCAGTGCATATAGCTTTCTACATTGTAATCTGACATCAACTGTGTTTACACTCTACACATAGGTATTGCCGAAGACCTCCAGTCTACAGGCCCTTCCCTGACCTCCAGACCATGGAAGAACGTGATTGCATCCGTAGATACCGCTTTACCAGGCCACTTATTGTTGAGCTGGCTGACCAGTTGGCATCGCATTTGCAGTCTGGACACCCATATCCCACCATGCTGACACCCAAGGTGAAGGTGATGGCGGTACTACATTTCTTCGCCACGGGTTCATTTCAGTATACACTGGCAACATCAGGTGGCATGTCACAGACCATGTTCATCCGTGTGCTTAGTGGTGTTTTGGAGGCATTGCTACATTTCCTGGAACAATACATAACACCTACACAGTTGACAGACATCATGGGGGAGTTTTATGCATTGGGGCGCATGCCACATGTCATTGGCTCAATTGATGGGGCACATGTAGCTTTGATCCCCCCACAAGCCAATGAGCAGACCTACAGGAATCGGAAACACTTCCACTCAATCAATGTCCTGGCGGTATGTCTGGCTGACATGGTGATCTCCCATGTGTCTGCACATTTCCCTGGATCAGCACATGATGTGTTCATCATAGGAGTAGTGCCATCCCTCAGTTGATGTCTCAGCTGCAACCTGAGCGTGCCTGAATTGTTGGTAGGTTATGTTGTATGTTTATGTTGTGTGTGGCTTGTATGTCAGATTGTGCTCTGTTTTCAGACAACTGAAGTATTATTCTGTGTGCAATGTAGGAGACTCTGGATACCCCAACATGCCTTGGTTGCTGACACCACTCCAGAACCCTGTCACCCCAGCTGAGATTAGTTACAATGAGGCACATGGGAGGACCAGGAGAGTGATTGAGGCTACAGAAGACAAGGTTCCGGTGCCTGGATCGGACAGGAGGTGCACTACTGGCCCCCTGAATGTGTGCAAGGTTATCACCGCAGCATGCATGCTCCACAACCTTGCAATCCGTAAGGAAATACCACTAATACCGGATGACGAAGACCAGCAGCCACCAGCAAGGGAGGAACCAGACTTGGGACATGATGCCAGTGATGATGAGGATGATGAGGGTGATTTACGACAACAACTTATCGGCAACTTCTTCACATAAATGTGAGTATTGAATGAAAGGAATCAGCCCATAAATGTTTGTTTGTGGTTTGCTGTTGTCCTATGTGTATGTATGCTGCTGAGTGTCTGTCATTCTTCAATGGTTTTTGGCAGAATTGCCTAATCCAAATTTGCATGTGACAAGAACAATGCTACACTCAGTAACAGCTTGCGTTCACACTGACATTGGCATGCTTTAGCTGAGACAGTTTGCAACATCAATCTAAATCTTTCCTGAGTTCCTGACTCAATTATGTTTTTCTCCTTCCCAGGATCATTCGCCATGTCAACTGCTGAGTTGCGACCACACCAGAGCCATGATCCTGTGTCATACTCCAACAGTGAACAGTGGTGGACATCCCTGGGCCATGACACCTTTTAAACAGACGGTCATTTGTTTGGACTTGTGAGACTTTTGTAACTGTGTGATGTGATTGCAGTTTGTGTCAAGGTGCAAGGTTATATCATTTAAATAAACCTGTGCTCCACATTGCGTTGTGCCTTGTCTGTTTGCACACATCCACAGGTTATCCTGATACAAAACATGTTCCATGGCGATCAATTTAGTTAACAATGAATGTTTTAGGGCTTGCAGATGGGGACATGTGTACTGACAGTAGACTACGATGGCATCATTATCATGTACGATGGGTTGTGTGATGACCTAGTTGTGTCTGTCTCTCATGCTGTGACTGATTACATCTACTGCCAAGCCAGTAGTTAACATTACTAGATTGATTCCTTGTCCAATTTTGTGGACACCTTCATCTTTGATCTTCAGTGCGTCATTTCAACGTGCACATTTGTGTTTCAAAGTCACGACATGAGCAAGTATTTGGTACAAAGTGATTTATTTTAGTGCATGGTTTGTTGATGACAAATGATTTGATGGGGAAGTGATCAAACAAAACAGGGACAACAAAGTATAGAAAGGAGTTGGTAGTGTTTGTAGATGAAGTTGTCAGAAGTAAATCCACAGTTATTTGAGTCCAGAGTCCAACTAAGACCCTCCATCCAATGTGGGAGAGTTCAGTGAGAGTCAACAAAGTGAACGCTTGGCACACAATGGAGGGTATAAGGAGCAGCTTTTCACTTCCTGGGGGTGATGCGTAGCCATCAGTCTCTCAGGTTTTCTTCTTCGGCGGACTACCCTTTTTTTTTTTCTCGGGGGGACCCTCAGGTGCAGGCAGCATCGGTGATGCAGGGGGCTCTCCGCCAGCGTCCACATCACTCCCTGTGGCAGGTGCAGATGTTGATACACATGATGTTGTGGGCACACAGAGAGGTGTGGACATGTTGGTGGCAATCTGGCAGAGGCAGGTGAGAATGTGACTGCGCACCGCCGTCAGGTCTTCATTTTTTGAAAGGTATTCCTCCACTTTAGCATAATGGGCTGCCTGCTGATCTTGCATGGTCCTGAGGATCCCAACTTCCTGGCCAAAATCCCCCGTGCAACCCTCATAGGCATGGAGGATTCTGGATAGGTGTGAGTCATCTGCAGCATCAGCACCAGCTGCATGTTGGCGTATGTTCCCATGGCCCCTTCCACCACCCCTACCCTCCCAAGCCAGACCAGTTGGTGCTGGCACAGTCACCACAGAGCCTCCTTCCTCGTTGACAGTGCTGGTGTTGTCCGCCAACTCAAGATTGCCCCGTGTTGCTGTGCTCTCGGTGTTGGCTCGGGCTGGTGTGTCCGTGAGGGTAGTGGTCAGCTGTGTGTTGGCTGTTGAGGCGGAAGGGGTCACAGAGGATGCCAGTGTTAGTGCTGCTGGAGCTGTGGTCTGACCCTCACCTGATGGGCCAGGTAGTTCATCGTCATCCGAAGTATGTTGAAAGACCTCAACGCCAGAGAGCTCAGGGTTGACCAGAGCCTGGGACTGGCTGTCCTGGTTTGTTGCTGAGGTGTTCCCAGGTTGCCCTGTGGGTACATGAAAGACACAATTATTGTTGTGTCTGTCCACAGCCCCTCAGATCATTACCATGACATTGTCAACTGAAGCTAAGGATGACTTGATGTCCAGAGTTTGTCCTCTCCCAGCAAGGTGGAGGAGTGTTGTCAATGGCCACATCTCCCATCATGCCCTGTCCCACACACACTCCTCCCAGCCAGCCCAGACAGCACAACTGAGTACAACTTTACATTCAAGATGTCTGACAGTGGTGCCTGGTGTTTGTTTTGACCACAACTCCCATCAGGGCCTTGTGCTCATCACAGCAGTCCCGAGTGTCAGCCATCTTGACGGTACTTTTCCACTCACTATGAGTAAAGCATAGTTCCAGGTGGGGTTGTTGGGCTATGTGAGAGGAGGATTGTTATCTGTGACTCCAACTCCCATGAGGCCTGTGCCCACACCCACCTTTCCAGCCATCCCAACCTTCCTTCCTGTGACTCAGCTTCCCTGCGAGTGAGTGAAACTGTGCTGGCAAGATGGCTGATGCGGGTGACTGTTTGGAGCACAAAGCCTTGCTGTGAGTTTGTTAGAAGTTTGTACATGTTATGACATATTTAAATTTACTCTGACATTGCAGGTATTTTGCTTGTCAAACTGGCATACACATCACATGGTCATTTGCTCCATATTGTTATGGATTTGATAACAGTGATTTGTATCACTGTATCCTTGACAGAGATGTGTGTGGATGTGTAATTAACATCATTGGACAGTTGATTAGGTACTCACCAGGCTCTGGTGCTCCTGGTATTCCACAGACGACCCCCAGCGGAAGGATGGCATGCAAATTCTCCTCCCAGGAAGTGAAGTGCACGGGTGGTGCAGGAGGGCCACCGCCAGTCCGCTGACTTAAGGCGTGTTCTCTTGCAATCAGCTTCTTGACCATCCTTCGCACATCAATGTACCTGTTCCTGATATCGTCCATTGTGCGCAGGCAAGGTGCTTGAGCGTTCACCTTGTCAACTATCCTCTCCCACAACCTATTTCTCCATCGTTCGGACAGCTCGCGATCGACTCGTTTGGAAAACATTCCGGAATAGAGTCGGTAGGAATGCTTTCTGTATGAGATCGGAATCGGGCCCAAAGTAGTACACTTACACAAAAGTATGAACTACTCAAAAGAGTAAGTTACCTTTATGAATCTGGCCCTAAGTATGTGGTGAAGCATCACAACATTAATTTATTTTAACTTTTCAGCCATTTCTTTTTTTAAAAACCTATTTTCGATTATGGCGGTATTCATGTATGAATTCATAGCGCTTACTGCATTATGTGAATTATGTAGGAGGAAAATGGCCTTGTGAGAAAGAATCACTAAAAAAATTCCAGTGCCCTAGGGGGCTGGTGATGTTATTGCCAAACTATATGTTATGCTATGTTATGTTATTTTAATTTGTAACGTGCACAGATACTCGTGAGTGTCCCGGCGCGGTATATAAACAAGTGTATGCGTTGAGCACTACAATTCATATTATTTTCTTCTTTCCTTGGATGATCCAGCTGCTCCTTTAATGCCTTGAGTCCTGGAGGGAGATAGCCAGTCAGCTGGACCTCCACAAGATGAAGACTATTGCGATGGAGTATTGTCAGCTGGTGGTCCTGTACAAGGAAGAGGAGGAGGCTGCTGCCTCAGTTCACCAGCCGGAGAGATCCCGATCATGCCATTGCTGCTTAAGCATGGTAGTCCCCCAACCCCCGAACCACAGATGCCCTCCTTCACCAACTGACGAAAGCCTGGAGGAAGTCAAGGAGGCCCAGCGCCAACTGGAAGAAAGCCGACAGGACATTTTTAGGAGGGTGGTGGCCACAGAGTGTCTTTTTTTGGGAGGAGGAGCATGTTGCAGGATTGGAGGTTGGAAAGTACAGCCGGAGATGGGGTTGTATAGGATTTAGGGAGAGGGACCTGGATCTGTTGTGGGAGGTGAAGGTGGGAAGGACAGATGGGGATGTTTCTTTTAGGGTTGAATATTTTGTTAATAAAGGTGTGCGTCTTGTTCTTCAATATGTTTTTTTATTTTGTTAATTTACAACTAGGCATTACTGTTTAGTGTAGCATCACTGTTAATTAAACAGGAAGCTCCACCAACATAGTGATGACAGATGCTGAGCCCCACACCTGACCCATCACAAAACAATTGTTCAACTGTGCCCACCCCCTTTAGCCTCTCTTCAGTCTCTCCCTACCTGAACTCCCTTGCCACATTAGGTAAGTTAGTACCTGAGCCCCCCCCCAGGCAATCAGTGTTAGAAAACTGACCATGATCATATTTAACCCCATGCCATCCTTTAACGGCCTGATTAGGCTGAGCAGCACCATCCTCCCACAAGTAATAGCTTGCCATTCGGTTTGCTACTGGAACAGTTCAATTCCAGACTCACTGCTCTCCATGACTGCAGTAACTGTAGCTTTGAGAGACATGGACTTTGTTTTTGGTGGTGGTGCCATTGATCTAAGGGTGATCCCCTGTCCTGTCATGTTTCCGGAAAAATGATGGGAGGGGTTGATGCCAGTGGTGCCACTGGCAAAAGACCTCTTCTTTTCCTCACTGCTTACTTTCTTGGCAGGAAACCCCTTCTTTGGAGCCATATTTTTTACTTTTTATATGGATTAGTACTTAGCACAAGCAGAAGCACTTAGCACAGGACTGTCACTGTCAGATAATTCACAGACTTCTCTCCGTCTCAGTATTGTGCATGATATGACGTCTCGTACACCTGGAGGCAATAAAAATGAAGAAGGAAGACAGTGAGACTTGGGCAATCTAGCACTAATACAAGTCCTCATCATCATCACCATCACAAATGCTTAATGGTGTAACCATGCATAAACTAACGTTTATTTGCTAGACATTACACAGGAAAAGGTAACTTAGTGTCCCTACAGGGCATACGTGGATCCTATGGGAGGTGGGGGCAGGTAAAAATTGAATAAACTATTTAAATAATTACTGGTGTTCCTCAGGGGTCCATGTGGACCCCATAGGAGGCGGGGATAGAGGCAAGAATCAAATAAATGAATTATTTGCTGGTATCTCTCCATGGCCCATCAGTAACCTATGAAAGGTGGGACAAAGGCAAAAGTTAAATAAATTAATTAAATAACTGCTGGTGTCCCTCAAGGGCCCATGGGGACCCTAAATGGGAGTTGTCTGGGAAAAATTGAATACATGAATTAAAAATTACTGGTGTCCCTCCAGAGCCCATGAGTGCCCTATGGGAGGTAGGGCAAGCAGAAATTAAATACATGAATTAAATAATTGCTGGTGTGCCTCTAGGTCCCAGGTACTTTAGGGCAGGGGGAGAGGCTAGCAAAAATCAAACAAATTAATTAAATAATTGCTGGTGTCCCTCTGAGGCCCATGGGGACCCTTTGGAAGACAGGGTGCAGGTAAAAAGTGAATAAATGAAGTACAAAATGACTGGTATACCTCCAGGGCCCGTGAGTATCCTATGGAAGGTGGGCGTAGTACCAGACAAAAATCAAATATATGAATAAAAAACAATTGTGCACTACAATCAGCCACAAGTACAAATAAATATCAGGAAAAACAAAAAAATGAACAAAAATATCATGGGCTTTTTCTATCAATGTTCCTAGAAAATGGATTTGAAAAATGGAATGAAAGGATTGAAACACACACGGGCTGCACAAAATGGTGGTAGCTAACTCATCCACCAAATGGCCAGCAAAGGAGGCATGGAAAATAAAGACAAAATTGCCACCACACACACATACACTCACTGACTCCACAAAAGGGTTGTCTCTGCATGACCAGCAAAGAAGAAGGCATAGAGAGCAAAGATAAAATTGCCACCACACACACACACCTACACACACACACACACCTACACCCACACACACACCCCCACACACACACACACACACACACATAGGCTACTCAAATTGGCCACCACCATAGGGCCATCAAAGAGCGGAAGGAAACAATTGCAGTCTATGACAAATACACACACTGGATACACATATTGGTCACTGCCTCATGGCAAGCAAAGAAGGAAGCATGGAGAACAAAGCACATGGTTGCCCTCTCCTTCCTGGAGCACCTTACCCTCCCAAAACAAAATATTGCATTGCAAGGAATGGTTTGCACAGATACCTATTATTTACCCAAGATGTGTCTGGTCCCCACACGTGGAAATTTCCTTTACCCACCACAAGTAAATCAGTAATGTCAGAAAAGAAAATTAAATAAACTCTAAAAAAATCCCCAACCACAAAGAGCCCAAGGAAACATTGTTTACCACTCCAACATATTTTTAAAAGTTCCAGAAAAAAAGTAAAACAAAATATCAACCATCTCTCACATACACAAACAAACAAATGGTGGGCAAGCACACGGGAAAGAAGGTAGTGAGAACAAAGGAACATGTCTACCTACATCGGCCTGGACTCCAGAAGCCACCAACAGGCACATGCAGACAAAATATAGCCTACATTTTGCATTTAATACAAGACCTTCCACAAACCCTTAAAATGATTAAAAAACATATAGAACAGCAACAGCGAAAATGCAAAAAATACATTAAAAAATATACCCAAGACCTACAGCAGGGCAGATTAGGCCTCACACAGTACAACAACAACACAGTAAAAGATTAACAAATCTGTACAAAATTCACAAAAAATATCAGAAAATTGAGAAAATATATATTATAATCCAAGGCCTTCACTATCAAAAAATGCAGAAACATTATTCCTTCAAAAATCTTAATCCTGCAAGGGCCACTACTCCTAACCATAGGCCATCAAACAATAGGCAAACAAAAAGAAAAAAAAGGTAACAAAAATCGTGATGCCTGCCCTCTCTCAAAAACAACCTTTTCCAAAGTAATTAATTGAGTTTATTTAATTTTTCCTAAAACATAAAAATTCCAAAGGTGTCAATCCAAGTATTATTTATAACAGTAAATGTAGAACGTTTATTTTACTTCTTGAAAACGGCCCTTTTTAGATACACCAACCAAGCTTACCTCCCCTTGTTTTAAAATGTTGCCATATGGAGTCATGCATAGGGCCAACTGCTCCTTTGACTCAAAGACATAAGGCCTAATTCCATTTTTAGTAGGCTGCGATTCCATTTTCTGTATTTTTGCAAAATTTTCAACTTGTCGGCTTTGACACAGCTGTCATCTGTCCTTATCAAAGTGTCAAGTCATTTAGATCTAGACATCCACAAAACACCTGATGCGACATGAGTCTGGAAAAAGGGCCTTGTTATCTTAATTTCAAAGTCAAACAAAGAACAATAGACAAAATATTGTAGTCTCAATTGTTGTATTGTTTAAAGGAATGTGTCTTAGACTAGCATCTTGATGCCTATTGGTTAAATCAAACATACCTAAAGTGGCATTGCAAATCCATCTCAGATAAGATACAGTATTAAAAGGCTGCCATTTGACCACCTGTGAGGAGAGGTCCTTTGCCTCAGATTATCACGAGCAAGATACATGCAGACCGGAAGACGTTCCTACCTGCCAGAGTTGCTGCTGTTGTATCGCACTTTTTACTGAAAGCTGATATAAAGCCCGGGAGGAATTGATGCTGATGCTGAACATGTGCTTGCCTTTCACAGGGAACACAGCCTACTTTACTCCTGATAATTATAGCGTTCTACATTAAACAAAGTATGCAGTGCGCTCATCCTCTCTAAAAAAAATCTAGCTGCTAGTTATTCTACTTTCCATGCACTCCTAGTGTAGCACATAGAAGTAGGATTTAGGGTGTTAGGTTTTCACATGACATCTTAACCATGTTAGAAATGTCCATTTTATTTTCGTTGTTCGCAACGTGCATTTGTGCTATTTTAATTGTATTCTGTGTGGTTACTTTAGATGTGTTGAGCAACAGAGTGGACCTGTTGAACTAAAAGTGCGCTTTTTCGCTAAAGTAATTAATTGAACTTACTTCATTTTTCCCAAAACATAAAAATTCCAAAGGTGTCAATCCAAGTATTACTTATAACAGTAAATGTAGAACGTTTATTTTACTTCTTGAAAACGGCCCGTTTTAAATACACCAACCAAGTTTATCTCTCCTTGTTTTAAAATGTTGCCATATGGAGTCATGTATAGGGCCAACTGCTCCTTTGACTCAAAGACATAAGGCCCAATTCCATTTTAAGTAGGCTGAAATTCCATTTTCTGTATCTTTGCAAAATCATCAACTTGTCTGCTTTGATGCAGCTGTCATCTGTTCCTATCTTTCCAAGAACAGTAAAAGTGTCAAGTCATTTAGATATAGACATCCACAAAACACCTGATGCAACATCAGTCTGGAAAAAGGGCCTCATTATCTCAATTTCAAAGTCAAACAAAGAACAATAGACAAAATAGTGTAGCCTGAATTGTCATACTATTCCTACCTGCCGGAGATGCTGCTGTCGTATTGCACTTTTTACTGAAAGCTGATCTAAAGCCCGGGAGGAATTGATGCTGATGCTGAACATGTGCTTGCCTTTCACAGGGAACCCAGCCTACTTTACTCCTGATAATTACAGCGTTCTACATTAAAAAAGGTATGCAGTGTGCTCATCCTCCCTAAAAAGATCTAGCTGCAAGTTATTCTACTTTCCATGCTCTCCTAGTGTAGCACATAGAAGTAGGATTTAGGGTGTTAGGTTTTTACATGACATCTTAATCATGTCAGAAATGTTCATTTTATTTTCGTTGTTCGCAACGTGCATTTGTGGTGTTTTAATTGTATTCCGTGTGGTTTCTTTAGATGTGTTGAGCAACAGAGTGCACCTGTTGAAATAAATGCGCTTTTTCGTTAGTGTCTTTTTCTTAGTGCATCTTGTGTGTGTGTGATTGAAGAGAATGAAAGTAGTTTGTTTCGGATCACCATGGTGCCTCTGGATCCCTGTTTGGGAACTGTTAGCAACCCAATAGCATTGGCACCACTTTCAGTATGTATTGGGTGAGGTTCTGCAGGTGTGTGTGAAAGCAAACCTTGTAGAGCTGAGCCAGAGACTCAGTTTACACAACACCTTAATATGTGAAAAATATGCATATGATTTACAATACTAAATTAAGTTTAAGTGCTCTTTTCACTTTTTCATTTTTGATAATATTTTTGCGTGGTCTCCTTTATTTTTGGGGAGTGATGCTACTGGCAGTTTTTGACTGTGCACTGCATAGTTATGTATATGTATGGATGTATGTGTATATATAGATATATATATATGGACTGAAGAGTTTGCCGCTCTATTGGGACGCACTCGCTAGAGGTGAGGTCAGGAAAGAAGGCAGCTCACACATGACATCTCCCCATCTTTGTGCTGCCGACGCGTTTCAGGAAAACTCCCTTCCTCTGGGCAGGATCAGGCAAAAGAAAGGCAACCGCAGCCTACCAGTCAGTCCCCTCTTTTATTTTCAGTTGAAACCTCGATGTAAATCAGGTGAGTAACAACAGCTTGAATCATGGGACTGGTAGTCTTTACTCCCCCAAGTGGGCGCCGCCTTTCAAATGTCATTAAAATATCCATATGGGACAAACAATGTTCCGGGGTGATGCCTTCCATATAGTTGACCCCTCCAGCTCCGCACTCGCTCTGACAGTGCAAAACAGCGGACCCGCTCGGGTCTCGCGGTGGTGCGACCCGTGGCCTGGGCTTGGCCACATTAATGACTGAAGAGTTTGCCGCTCTATTGGGACGCACTCGCTAGAGGTGAGGTCAGGAAAGAAGGCAGCTCACACATGACATCTCCCCATCTTTGTGCTGCCGACGCGTTTCGGGAAAACTCCCTTCCTCTGGGCAGGATCAGGCAAAAGAAAGGCAACCACAGCCTACCAGTCAGTCCCCTCTTTTATTTTCAGTTGAAACCTCGATGTAAATCAGGTGAGTAACAACAGCTTGAATCATGGGACTGGTAGTCTTTACTCCCCCAAGTGGGCGCCGCCTTTCAAATGTCATTAAAATATCCATATGGGACAAAAAATGTTCCGGGGTGATGCCTTCCATATAGTTGACCCCTCCAGCTCCGCACACGCTCTGCCAGTGCAAAACAGCGGACCCGCTCGGGTCTCGCGGTGGTGCGACCCGTGGCCTGGGCTTGGCCACATTAATCTGGACTGAAGAGTTTGCCGCTCTATTGGGACGCACTCGCTAGAGGTGAGGTCAGGAAAGAAGGCAGCTCACACATGACATCTCCCCATCTTTGTGCTGCCTACGCGTTTCAGGAAAACTCCCTTCCTCTGGGCAGGACCAGGCAAAAGAAAGGCAACCGCAGCCTACCAGTCAGTCCCCTCTTTTATTTTCAGTTGAAACCTCGATGTAGATCAGGTGAGTAACAAAAGCTTGAATCATGGGACTGGTAGTCTTTACTCCCCAAGTGGGCGCCGCCTTTCAAATGTCATTAAAATATCCATATGGGACAAACAATGTTCCGGGGTGATGCCTTCCATATAGTTGACCCCTCCAGCTCCGCACTCGCTCTGACAGTGCAAAACAGCGGACCCGCTCGGGTCTCGCGGTGGTGCGACCCGTGGCCTGGGCTTGGCCACATTAATCTGGACTGAAGAGTTTGCCGCTCTATTGGGACGCACTCGCTAGTGGTGAGGTCAGGAAAGAAGGCAGCTCACACATGACATCTCCCCATCTTTGTGCTGCCGACGCGTTTCGGGAAAACTCCCTTCCTCTTCCTCTAGCGAGTGCGTCCCAATAGAGCGGCAAACCCTTCAGTCCAGATTAATGTGGCCAAGCCCAGGCCACGTGTCGCACCACCGCGAGACCCGAGCGGGTCCGCTGTTTTGCACTGTCAGAGCGAGTGCGGAGCTGGAGGGGTCAACTATATGGAAGGCATCACCCCGGAACATTGTTTGTCCCATATGGATATTTTATTGACATTTGAAAGGCAGCGCCCACTTGGGGGAGTAAAGACTACCAGTCCCATGATTCAAGCTGTTATTACTCACCTGATTTACATCGAGGTTTCAACTCAAAATAAAAGAGGGGACTGACTGGTAGGCTGCGGTTGCCTTTCTTTTGCCTGATCCTGCCCAGAGGAAGGGAGTTTTCTCGAAACGCGTCGGCAGCACAAAGATGGGGAGATGTCATGTGTGAGTTGCCTTCTTTCCTGACCTCACCTCTAGCGAGTGCGTCCCAATAGAGCGGCAAACTCTTCAGTCCAGATTAATGTGGCCAAGCCCAGGCCACGGGTCGCACCACCGCGAGACCCGAGCGGGTCCGCTGTTTTGCACTGTCAGAGCGAGTGCGGAGCTGGAGGGGTCAACTATATGGAAGGCATCACCCCGGAACATAGTTTGTCCCATATGGATATTTTAATGACATTTGAAAGGCAGCGCCCACTTGGGGGAGTAAAGACTACCAGTCCCATGATTCAAGCTGTTGTTACTCACCTGATTTACATCGAGGTTTCAACTGAAAATAAAAGAGGGGACTGACTGGTAGGCTGCGGTTGCCTTTCTTTTGCCTGATCCTGCCCAGAGGAAGGGAGTTTTCCCGAAACGCGTCGGCAGCACAAAGATGGGGAGATGTCATGTGTGAGTTGCCTTCTTTCCTGACCTCACCTCTAGCGAGTGCGTCCCAATAGAGCGGCAAACTCTTCAGTCCAGATTAATGTGGCCAACCCCAGGCCACGGGTCGCAGCACCGCGAGACCCAAGCGGGTCCGCTGTTTTGCACTGTCAGAGCGAGTGCGGAGCTGGAGGGGTCAACTATATAGAAGGCATCACCCCGGAACATTGTTTGTCCCATATGGATATTTTAATGACATTTGAAAGGCAGCGCCCACTTGGGGGAGTAAAGACTACCAGTCCCATGATTCAAGCTGTAGTTACTCACCTGATTTACATCGAGGTTTCAACTGAAAATAAAAGAGGGGACTGACTGGTAGGCTGCGGTTGCCTTTCTTTTCCCTGATCCTGCCCAGAGGAAGTGAGTTTTCCCGAAACGCGTCGGCAGCACAAAGATGGGGAGATGTCATGTGTGAGTTACCTTCTTTCCTGACCTCACCTCTAGCGAGTGCGTCCCAATAGAGCGGCAAACTCTTCAGTCCAGATTAATGTGGCCAAGCCCAGGCCACGGGTCGCACCACCGCGAGACCCGAGCGGGTCCGCTGTTTTGCACTGTCAGAGCGAGTGCGGAGCTGGAGGGGTCAACTATATGGAAGGCATCACCCCGGAACATTGTTTGTCCCATATGGATATTTTAATGACATTTGAAAGGCAGCGCCCACTTGGGGGAGTAAAGACTACCAGTCCCATGATTCAAGCTCTTGTTACTCACCTGATTTACATCGAGGTTTCAACTGAAAATAAAAGAGGGGACTGACTGGTAGGCTGCGGTTGCCTTTCTTTTGCCTGATCCTGCCCAGAGGAAGGGAGTTTTCCCAAAATGCGTCGGCAGCACAAAGATGGGGAGATGTCATGTGTGAGTTGCCTTCTTTCCTGACCTTACCTCTAGCGAGTGCGTCCCAATAGAGCGGCAAACTCTTCAGTCCAGATTAATGTGGCCAAGCCCAGGCCACGGGTCGCACCACCGCGAGACCCGAGCGGGTCCGCTGTTTTGCACTGTCAGAGCGAGTGCGGAGCTGGAGGGGTCAACTATATGGAAGGCATCACCCCGGAACATTGTTTGTCCCATATGGATATTTTAATGACATTTGAAAGGCAGCGCCCACTTGGGGGAGTAAAGACTACCAGTTCCATGATTCAAGCTGTTGTTACTCACCTGATTTACATCGAGTTTTCAACTGAAAATAAAAGAGGGGACTGACTGGTAGGCTGCGGTTGCCTTTCTTTTGCCTGATCCTGCCCAGAGGAAGGGAGTTTTCCCGAAACGCGTCGGCAGCACAAAGATGGGGAGATGTCATGTGTGAGTTGCCTTCTTACCTGACCTCACCTCTAGCGAGTGCGTCCCAATAGAGCGGCAAACTCTTCAGTCCAGATTAATGTGGCCAAGCCCAGACCACGGGTCGCACAACTGCGAGACCCGAGCGGGTCCGCTGTTTTGCACTGTCAGAGCGAGTGCGGAGCTGGAGGGGTCAACTATATGGAAGGCATCACCCCGGAACATTGTTTGTCCCATATGGATATTTTAATGACATTTGAAAGGCAGCGCCCACTTGGGGGAGTAAAGACTACCAGTCCCATGATTCAAGCTGTTGTTAGTCACCTGATTTACATCGAGGTTTCAACTGAAAATAAAAGAGGGGACTGACTGGTAGGCTGCGGTTGCCTTTCTTTTGCCTGATCCTGCCCAGAGGAAGGGAGTTTTCCCGAAACGCGTTGGCAGCATAAAGATGGGGAGATGTCATGTGTGAGTTGCCTTCTTTCCTGACCTCACCTCTAGCGAGTGCGTCCCAATAGAGCGGCAAACTCTTCAGTCCAGATTAATGTGGCCAAGCCCAGGCCACGGGTCGCACCACCGCGAGACACGAGCGGGTCCGCTGTTTTGCACTGTCAGAGCGAGTGCGGAGCTGGAGGGGTCAACTATATGGAAGGCATCACACCGGAACATTGTTTGTCCCATATGGATATTTTAATGACATTTGAAAGGCAGCGCCCACTTGGGGGAGTAAAGACTACCAGTCCCATGATTCAAGCTGTTGTTACTCACCTGATTTACATCGAGGTTTCAACTGAAAATAAAAGAGGGGACTGACTGGTAGGCTGCGGTTGCCTTTCTTTTGCCTGATCCTGCCCAGAGGAAGGAGTTTTCCCGAAACGCGTCGGCAGCACAAAGATGGGGAGATGTCATGTGTGAGTTGCCTTCTTTCCTGACCTCACCTCTAGCGAGTGCGTCCCAAAAGAGCGGCAAACTCTTCAGTCCAGATATATATATATATATATATATACACACACACAAAGTCCACACCTGCTGGCTCACGCGTTGCTCCAAACCGAGAGGGCGTGCCGGCGCCAGTGCCCGCAATACTGGCCAAACATCCTGTCCAAAAGTTACTCTCAAATAGGAATGAGTCCGACACAGCGCAGGTAAGCAAAATGGATTTATTCAGATTAAAGTTCACAGCGCATGGTGCATTCTCCTAGAAACACTATGGCAGACGCATTTCAGCCGTGTAACGGCTTTCCTCAGTGCCGGTTTCGAATGCAGGTTCCTGCACCTGGGGGTCAATTGAAGGTACACTGACCACTCCCCGTGCAGTGGTGTCTCAGCCCCTTAGTCCTGCCTTAAAGTTGTACTTACACCTCGCACTCACAAGCGCAGGTGCATGCTGGTACATGCAGTCCATTGCGAAGCCCCTTCAGTAAGTGGGCGATTCGATACACACAGTGGTGACCCAACAATGTTGGCTTTTGGACCGCACTCATCCGCAGCTGCCTGTTGCTGATGTCAAGGCTGAACCATTCGTGTCCCTCAAGCAGTTAATACTGCTACCTCTCTCCCCTTGTTGCAGTGATGTGTTGCATCCTAAGAAATTAAAGAAGCCTATACCTTACAGCCCATGTGTGCGTGCCTTCTTCCGATGTGGAGCAGGATTTGCTTTGATTACTTTGCAGCGTCAGCGGTGGACGCTGCTCGCGATCCACCAGTCGTGTTTGTGGCTCTTCCCTTTCAACCGCAGACAATGGAGAAGTATGGGAATGCTTTGTGATGGAGCCCCCAGAGAGTCCGCCGTGAAGAGGAACATAGGATGACAGCGAATAGGGAACCATGGATTTTGGCGCGAGGCGGTTTTTCTGACTGCCAGCACGGGGTCTGTGCTTCCCCGGTCTAGAAATGCCTTGCTCGACAGATCGGCGTTCCTCTGGTGACTGGGCACCGTGTCAGCCTACGCAGGAGCAGTGAGGACTGTGCGGCTTTGCTATTTTTGTTCACTGGTCTCCTTCGACCCCGCGTTTGTGTTGCATACAATTGTACATTTCGTGCCGTGATGTTTATGGAGACATTGGTATATTTTCCTCCATTACATATGACTTTGGATTATTTGACCGTACTTTGGTTCTTACTTGGAACATACATTCGAATTCAGGAAACTATCGTGTTACCTCAAATGATTCGGGTGTTTACTTTTGCTCTAATAGGGACATTTCAACATCAACAAAGACCTTTTAATGAAGTTTTTGTATGCTACTTTGCTGCCCATGTATTTCGAGTATTTGTCCGACTAACTTTTGCAAGACACGACATGGGGCATGATGGGACCTGTAGTCCCTTTTGAGATATCAGCTATAATACATTTGTGTTTTCAGCTTTTGAGGTTCTGCATTAGCATTTTATTATATTTGCCCCGTCCTTCATAATATGTTTAGTTGTGAAGCTCTTAATTGGGGGGTGAGTAGCTATGTTCCCCGTTGCACAATAAGTACATGAGTCTTTGACCCAGGCCGGAAGAACCTGTATTGGCATTTACAATTATCTGGAGGTGTCTATTGTCTCTTGTAACAACTCCATTTGTTACACGCAGCACGTTTTAAACTCAATATAATACTTATGTCTTTTTTAATTATGTGGGTCACATTCTGTGAAGGGGCTGGCGCTAATGAAATATAGCCATGTTAGTATTACATGTCCCTTATATAGGCAGATGACATTTTCTTTCCGTATGCATCAAAGTAGCTTTGACATATCTTTTAAGGCAAAGTGGGGAAATGATGCACTATGCATTCAATATGTAGATCATTATGTTGCTGCACTATGCATTCACAATATCACCATCACATTCTTTGTCTTGAGGTTATGAGATTATTGAGCACCATGATGTGTTTTAATTTTCAATTGTAACATTGCATTACGGAACTATTTTTCTTTTATGTCCAATCTTTTATTTCTATGCCCATGAAGGGGTTGTGCTATAAAAGTCTGTAAATTCGTGGGGCCAGCCAGATTGAGAAAGGCTCCTGTGAGAGACGAAACGGGTCTCTTCAGTCGCGGGGTCGAGGGGGACCCTAAGAAATTAAAGAAGCCTATACCTTACAGCCCATGTGTGCGTGCTTTCTTCCGATGTGGAGCAGGATTTGCTTTGAGATATATATATATATATATATATATATATATATATATATATATTATTCCATCCTGACAGCGTCAAGCAAACAGGCACCGACTCCGTGATAATTTTGGCACAGATGGCAATTTATTCCAAACAAAGGTCTTTTTATTCGGCGGCAGGACCGCCTTGTTCACTGCATAAAGAGCTTCTGCCATTTTACAAATTATATACATGTTGAGCATTTTCCCATGGTTGCCGTAGCAACCGGAAACAACCATAGACATAAAGGTTAATCTACGGCTGTGTACCATGACACTGCAGAATGACACAGAAAAAAATTAAATAATATACACATGTTTTTACAAATAACGAAAATACAAATAAATATAACACACACATTCAATTTGAGTTTAAATATAGCACTCTGAAATATCTCATAGTGTGAGAGTGAAAAGTGTGTTCTGTCACTAATTCCCGACCTGCATACATAATTGGATCTTACTATAAAGTTGTACTTGGAATCAAGTGCCATAACCATGGAAATACCAAATTAAGTTATAATGCACTCGGTTTAATCTATACTTTCAGTAAGAAATTAAAAACTCCCATAGAAATAACACTAAAGTAAAGGAAATAACATCCATCACTACTACTATTGCCAACTGGGGGTGAAAATAAACAATCCCAGTACACAAAATATATATAGTTATATCTCCCTGAACTTACTAATACACTCTAAACTATGTCTCAGGCACAGCCTGTGCTGATGCCCAAATAACTTCCCATAGTGGTGGGAAGGTGGTAGCGGGAGAGGAAATATGTTTAAATACTCATGTGGCTATAATGTGAGTCGGCAGATGGAGAAAAGGAGATATGTCAGATAAGTACTGCCCCAGTGGGCCTGAGTTTCTAACAAAAATATCCATATAAAATTACAACAATAAACATAGGTCAAATTATAATGGTGTGTCGGGAATTTACAAAAGAAAATACCAAAAAAAATATATTATTAAAATGAAGAACTTTACGCTAGGAGGAATGGATCTCTATGATATATATGAGCGCACAGTCTTGTTACAGGTGGACACCTAACGCTTCATCAGCATTCATCCCTTGTGGGATTTTGGAATTGAGGAGAATGATGTATCTCGATTCCAATCTCCTCAATGCCAATTGTCTATTACCTCCCCTTGAGTTCTTAGGGACATTGTCAATGACAAAATAGGAGAGGTCTTGTGCATTTCCTGCATGGCAAGAATTAATATGCCTAGCAACTGGATATGATTGGTCATCATTTGTGATGGCCCTTAGGTGCTGCAGGATGCGGACATGAACCGGGTGGATAGTACTTCCTACATAGAGTTTATTGCATGTGCATTGAAGGATATACACAGCGAAGTCAGTTTTGCAGTTATAGCTACCACGTATAATATATACGGTGTCTGTCTGAAAGGCATGATTATTGATTTCTTGTTGGTGCCATGTTTACATGCTTTACACCTACTACATTTAGTGAACCCCTTTGGTGAAAGTAGCCAATTTTGAGTTCTAGTTATAGTTGGCGCATTACGCACCAATTCCTGGCGCATAGACTTCGCCCTCCTGAAGCTGATTGAGGGGACTTTTGGACACGTAGGGCCCAATACTGGATCACTCCGTACTGTGTACCAGTGTCTGTGAAGTATCTTCCTCAATGTGGTGTGGTATGTGTTAAACCCCGTGATTAATCTGGGAGTATCTGTTGCATCTTTCTTTTTCTGACTTCTGGTTTTGTCGTTGAACAATAAGTTCTCTCTCGTTAATTTCTCGCTTCTAGATTTTGCTTTAGCCAGAGTTTCTGATTTGTACCCTCGTCTCTCTAATCTGTTGAAGAGCTCATTAGTTGATTTTTGTAAACCTTCCTCTGTGCTGCAATTGCGTCTCATTCTCAGACATTCAGCATAGGGGATACCTTCCTTGACACTATTGTGATGAAAGCTGTTTGCGTGCAGTATTGCATTCCCTGCTGTGATCTTTCTATATGTTCTGGACTGCAGACAATTGTTATCTATATACATTTCTATGTCCAGGAATTGTATACATGTTTTGCTAGTGTGACTCGTAAAGGACAAATTTAGATGGTTGTTATTAATTTCATTAGCATATACACAAAGTCCACACCTGCTGGCTCACGCGTTGCTCTAAACCGAGAGGGCGTGCCGGCGCCAGTGCCCGCAATACTGGCCAAACATCCTGTCCAAAACTCACTCTCAAATAGGAATGAGTCCGACACAGCGCAGGTAAGCTAAATGGATTTATTCAGATTAAAGTTCACAGCGCATGGTGCATTCTCCTAGAAACGCTATGGCAGACGCGTTTCAGCCGTGTAACGGCTTTCCTCAGTGCCGGTTTTGGATGCAGGTTCCTGCACCTGGGGATCAATTGAAGGTACACTTACCACTCCCCGTGCAGTGGTGTCTCAGCCCCTTAGTCCTGCCTTAAAGTTGTACTTGCACCTTGCGCTCACAAGGGCAGGTGCATGCTGGTACATGCAGTCCATTGCGAAGCCCCTTCAGTAAGTGGGCGATTCGATACACAGTGGTGACCCAACAATGTTGGCTTTTGGACCGCACTCCGCCGCCTGTTGCTGATGTCAAGGCTGAACCATTCGTGTCCCTCAAGCAGTTAATACTGCTACCTCTCTCCCCTTGTTGCAGTGATGTGTTGCATCATAGCTGTCAAGCTGCCTGGAGGGCACACCTGCTGGCTCACGCGTTGCTCCAAACCGAGAGGGCGTGCGGGCGCCAGTGCCCGCAATACTGGCCAAACATCCATATATATATCATAAAACAGCTCACTGAAACTGATTCACAGCACCAAATTTCTCTGTTTCAAGCAGCAAGCGGCAAAACTCGGGAGTCTTGTAAGTCCTTTATTATTTCATATTTTTGTTATTGTTAACAAACAAGTGTATCATACAGTAAGGATAAAGCCTACACGTTTCGGCTGGAGCCTTCCACAGGGCCAAAGAGTCGTGCAGCTAGAGTGCCTATTTAAAGGGGCCAACCCCTAGTACCACCACCCAATTAAAACCAATCTTCATAGGTCAGGAACCGGACAGATAACCCCCTTCTTTCAGAGAAACCTAACAGCCTCCATTTTGGTCTCATTCAGAGTTACATATTTAGGGTCGATATTTTCATACATATTATTTAAATACATTATTAAGCCAAGTGCAGCATATATGTGTATCTTCCAACATTTGACATGGTATAGATATTATTTTGTGTATACTTTTTTGTGTGTATGTATGTCTATATATATATGTGATCAAGCCTCGCAGAAGGCGAAACGCGTAATGGCAACAGAGGTGAAATAAAAATACCTTGAAGCACGATTTTTGGGTCCGTATCCGTTCCTGGAGACATCCGAAGGAGAGCAGCGGAGTACATTTGAGATATATATATATATATATTATCTACTGGCGGTCGCCAGTAGATAGTTATAGTTACAACCTATTATCCATAGGAAATCCGCGACATTCTATTTGAAATAACTCTCTTGCCGGTTGACGTATCTTCGCGAAATTTTCAAACTTTGTGGCCCGCTCCGGTCCGCTCCTACCCTGAAAGTCTCGGGGGATTCGTCAAGCGGGGGCCGAGAAAAAAGGGGGTCCCAAAACGTGTTTTCCCCATGCACTTTTCCATAGGAAACTTTAGACACGGCTACAGCCCGAACTGCTGAACGGAATTACACCAAATTTGGCAAAGAGGTAGTTCTTGGTTCAGAAAGAACCCTTTTTGTTAAATGGTGTAAATCCGTTCAGTAGTTGCTGAGAAAATGAAAAGTAAAAAGTTAGTGATATCTATGGCCGAGTAGGGTCCGCGTACCCTCAGCGCACCCTGCGCGCACCGTCCCGATCACGAGCTGCATGTTAATTGGCTGTCAGCTGGCTGTCAACATTCCGATTCAGGAAATGTTGGCAGCCATTTTGTCCCTCGGTAGAACCGAGGGACAGAAACAAGTGCGCAAAGCGCACAAAGGGGGCAGGGTAGAAACACCCTGACCCCTAGGCTTGCTCAGGGGGTCCCACAAGGACCCCCTGGGCAAAAAAAAAAAATTTTTTTAAAAATCGGCAGGATGCGCTCAGGGTGCGCGAATCCTGCCGAAAAAAAAAATCGAGCGCGGTCTCCCGCGCTTTGATTGTATTTTGCCCCCGGGTGGTCCAAGTCCCGGGGGCATGGTGGGGTTTAATTTTATGTGTGGGGGCCTCAAGGGCCCCCAAGCCCCGGGGACCGCCACCCCCGGGGCTTTTTAAAAATGGTGCAGGAGGGCTCTGAGCCCTCCCGCAGCCCCGGGGACCACCACCTCCCGGGGCTTTTTTAAAAAAATTAAACAACCTGTGTGGGGGGCTCCAGCCCCCACACGCCCGGGGACCGCCACCTCCCGGGGCACTAACAAATTAAAATGGGGGTCCGTTTTGGACCCCGAAGCCCCGGGGACCACCACCTCCCCGGGGCTGTGCTGATGTAGGGAGGGGGCCGCGCGGCCCCCTCCTGGAGCCCTTGATGGCCCTGGGGACCGCCACCCCCCAGGGCCGGCTCCTGCAGTGTCCCGGGGTGCCTACCCCCGGGACACTGCTGTTTGCAATGACAGGACGGGAGCCTCGCGGCTCCCGTCCTGTCATTGCAAACTTGCTTTGGATATTGGAAGAGAGAGCAGGAAACCTGCTCTCTCTTCCAATATCCAAAGCAGATTGCTTTTCCACATGGGGAGCAGCATGTCAGCTGCTCCCCATGTGGAACAGCAATGCCGGCTCCCAAGGGACGTGGGGAGCCGGCGGGACTGTGGGGGATTGGGGACCCCCCACAGTCCCCAACGGAGAGGGCCAGCCCCGGGGGATGGGGTCCCCGGGGCAAGTAGTGGCCCAGGAGGGGGGCCACGCGGCCCCCCTCCCCAAAAAAAAAAAAAAAAAAAATGGAAAGGCCGGCCCCGGGGGATGGGGTGCCCCGGGGCCTTAAAGGGCCTGAGGAGGGGGCCACGCAGCCCCCCTCCCAAGAAAATAAAAAAAAGGCCATGCCCCGGGGGATGGGGTCCCCGGGGCCAATACAGGCCCAGGGAAGGGGGGCCACGCGGCCCCCTTCCCGTTTTTTTTTAATAAAATAAAATTTTAAAAAAGGGGTAAGGCCCTGGGGGATGGGGTCCCCAGGGCCCAAAAACAGGAAAAAGGAAGGGGGGCCACACAGCCCCCCTTCAGGGGACAAAAATATATATATTTTTTTTTTTTAAACGATCGGGCCCGCAGGCCCCGCCCCCTTCCTTCACCACTCTGCAAACGCGCCCCTGGCGCGTTTGCAGAGGGGAACGAATTCCCCTTGAATACTGGGGGTCCCTGGGGGCCAACTAGCCCACCAGGAACCTCCAATATGCGCCAGGGGGCTGCGTTGCAGAGACGTGTAGAGAGGCCACACCCCTTTTACACCTCTCTGCAACGCAGCTCTGTGGCGCTTTGGAGGTATATGGTGGGCTAGTTGGACTCCGGGGACCCTCAGGATTCAAGGGACTTAATCCCCCAACTTAAAACGCGCCACGGGGCGCGTTTGCACAGTGGTGAAGGGAGGGGCGGGGCTTCAGGTGACATGTGTGCAAACAGGCCCCGTGGCGCGTTATAAGATGGGGAATTAAATCCCCTTCAATCCTGAGGGTCCCTGGGGGCCAACTAGCCCAACAGGTACATCCAGAAAGCGCCACAGAGCTGCGTTGCAGAGAGGTGTAAAAGGGGTGTGGCCTCTCTACACGTCTCTGCAACGCAGCCCCCTGGTGCATATTGGAGGTTCCTGGTGGGCTAGTTGGCCCCTAGGGACCCTCAGGATTCAAGGGGACTTAATCCCCCAACTTAAAACGCACCACGGGGCGCGTTTGCACAGATGTCACCTCAGGCCCCGCCCCTCCCTTCACCATTGTGCAAATATTCTTCTAAAATCATCCGAAATACGAATTCCGATTTACTCACCTGTTATCAGGAGAGACCTCAGTGCTGTATCTTTCAGCCCAGTACTGGTCCTGAAAAGTAATTTTAACCGTACTTACCAGTAACTTGAATTTCCTTTCATAGGCTAACATGGACTGGTTTCACTTGGAAATTCTTCTAAGTGTGGAGTTTTGGAACTTTAAAATATTCCTCTAAAATCAGCCGAAATACGAATTCCGATTTACTCACCTGTTATCAGGAGAGACCTCAGTGCTGCATCTTTCAGCCCAGTACTGGTCCTGAAAAGTAATTTTAACCGTACTTACCGGTAACTTGAATTTCCTTCATAGGCTAACATTGACTGGTTTCACTTGGAAATTCTTCTAAGTGTGGAGTTTTGGAACTTTAAAATATTCCTCTAAAATCAGCCGAAATACGAATTCCGATTTACTCACCTGTTATCAGGAGAGACCTCAGTGCTGCATCTTTCAGCCCAGTACTGATCCTCAAAAGTAATTTTAACCGTACTTACCAGTAACTTGAATTTCCTTCCATAGGATATCATTGCCTGCTTTTTGCTGAAAAAGTTTCTAAGTGTTGATTTTTGAAACATACAAATATTCCTCTAAAATCAGCCGAAATACGAATTCAGATTTACTCACCTGTTATAAGGAGAGACCTCAGTGCTGTATCTTTCAGCCCAGTACTGGTCCTGAAAAGTAATTTTAATCGTACTTACCAGTAACTTGAATTTCCTTCCATAGGCTAACATTGACTGGTTTCACTTGGAAATTCTTCTAAGTGTGGAGTTTTGGAACTTTAAAATATTCCTCTAAAATCAGCCGAAATACGAATTCCGATTTACTCACCTGTTATCAGGAGAGACCTCAGTGCTGCATCTTTCAGCCCAGTACTAATCCGGAAAAGTAATTTTAACCGTACTTACCAGTAACTTGAATTTCCTTCATAGGCTAACATTGACTGGTTTCACTTGGAAATTCTTCTAAGTGTTGATTTTTTAAACATACAAATATTCCTCTAAAATCAGCCGAAAAACGAATTCCGATTTACTCACCTGTTATAAGGAGAGACCTCAGTGCTGTATCTTTCAGCCCAGTACTGGTCCTGAAAAGTAATTTTAACCGTACTTACCAGTAACTTGAATTTCCTTCCATAGGCTAACATTGACTGGTTTCACTTGGAAATTCTTCTAAGTGTGGAGTTTTGGAACTTTAAAATATTCCTCTAAAATCAGCCGAAATACGAATTCCGATTTACTCACCTGTTATCAGGAGAGACCTCAGTGCTGCATCTTTCAGCCCAGTACTGATCCTCAAAAGTAATTTTAACCGTACTTACCAGTAACTTGAATTTCCTTCCATAGGCTAACATTGACTGGTTTCACTTGGAAATTCTTCTAAGTGTTGATTTTTGAAACATACAAATATTCCTCTAAAATCAGCCGAAATACAAATTCTGATTTACTCACCTGTTATCAGGAGAGACCTCAGTGCTGCATCTTTCAGCCCAGTACTGGTCCTGAAAAGTAATTTTAACCGTACTTACCGGTAACTTGAATTACCTTCATAGGCTAACATTGACTGGTTTCACTTGGAAATTCTTCTAAGTGTGGAGTTTTTGAACTTTATAATATTCCTCTAAAATCAACCAAAGTACGAATACCAATTTACTCACCTGTTATCAGGAGAGAACCCAGTGCTGCATCTTTTAGCCCAGCACTGACCCTGAAAAGTAATTTTAACCGTACTTACCAGTAACTTATATTTTCTTCCATAGGAATCCATTGTCTGGTTTTCAGCAAAAAGTTTCAAAGTGTTGATTTTTACAAACTACAAATATTCCTTAAAAATCACCTGTATGACTTAAACGCATTCTTTCAACTGTTTACAGGAGATGCACCAGTGCTGGATCCAGGATCCAACACTGAGTAAGAAAAAGTAACGATAACAGTTTTTACCTGCTAAGTGAATTTCCTTCCATAGGATAACATTGGTGATTCTATGAGAAAAAGTTTCTAAGTGTCAACTTTTAAAATACAATAATATTCCTTAAAAATCACGACTGTAACCAAAACGCTTTTACTCAACTGTTTACAGGAGATGTACCAGGACTGAATCTAGGATCCAGTCCTGTGGTTAGAAAAGTAATCCATAAAGTAACTAATTGCATTTAACTAGAAATTCACATTGAGCTGAATGTTGCATTGTGTTTGAAAATGTGTTGCCCATTGCAACAACTGTAACTACTGTACTTAAAAGTCTATTGCCTATGTGCAAAGTATTTAAACTAAAGTAATTCATTCTGAGAAAGTATTTTTGTAATGTAATGTATAATGTAATTACAATGTAATTTAAAAAATAAAATATGTAAAAAAAAATTGTTTCTAAAAATGTAGTAAATCAGTATGAAAAAAATTAATATAACAATTAATACATTTAAAAATTGTCATTTACAAAACCTTTGAAATTCACTGAAAAAACCGTAGGTATCAGGCACGTTATAGTTAGAAATTAGCATTTAAAAAACCTTTGAAATTCACTGAAAAAACCATAGGTTTCAGACACGTTATAGTTACAAATTAGCATTTAAAAAACCTTTGAAATTCACTGAAAAAACCATAGGTTTCAGACACGTTATAGTTACAAATTAGCATTTAAAAAACCTTTGAAATTCACTGAAAAAACCATAGGTTTTAGGGACAGTTATAGTTACTTGGACATTGCACTCGTACAAAACCCGTGAAATTCCCCGTTATAGTTAGTTCAGCTAACTATAACTCGCGCCCGCAATGCACTGCTGATGACGTCACATATTACATCACTCATGACATGGTCAGTGACATCACTGATGACATCACTGATGACATCTCAAATGACATCACTGATGACATCATCCAGTGACTGTGTGTTTCTGTAAAGTTTAAATATTTTTAATATATATAGGAAAAGACGTATTGAAGAATGAGTGGGTGTGTAAGTGTCTGTATGGATGATTTAGTAGGTGCGTGACTGACTCTATAAGTGAGTGATTTAACGTATCTTACTGAATGCATGGGTTAGTGACTAATCTGGGTGAATGTCTGTATCCGTCTGTCTGTTGCTGTGTAAGTGGCTGCATGTGTTTGTGAATAGCTAAATGAGTGTCTATATGAGTTATTGAATGCTTGTCTGAGTATCTGTATGGGTGCCTGAGTGTTTGTGTGGGAGGGGTGTGTGCAACTCTGTGCATAGATGTGTGAGTGGGTAATTCACTGGGTGGATGGTTTCAAGAGTGCATCTGTGATAGACTGTATGGGTGGGTAAGTGTGTGTAAGAGTGTGTTAGTGAGTGAATGTATGTCCCAGTGGTACATGTGTCAGTAACTACATATGTGAAAGGCAGTATATATGTGTGTTGGAGTATATAAATAGCTATAAGCAAGAGTGAGTGATTGTGATAGTGGCTGTATGGATGAGTGTGTGCTTGTATCAGTGATTGTATAAGAGCGTAACAATGTGCTACTATTTGTATGAGTAAGTGAGCTGGTGTGTGTATAACTGTATAGGTGAGTAAATGGCAGTGTGTTTAATTATTTGCATGACTGACTAGGTGTCTGAGTATCTCTATGGATGAGTGGCGTTGTTTGAGTGTCTATATAGGAGTAAGAGTGCATATGATAGTCCTGTACTGAGTGACCGTAAGTATGAGTTACTGTACGGGTGAGTGAGTGGATGTGTGTGTGTAGACCTAAGAATCAGTGAGTCGGTATGTAGTTATTGGTGTTGGAGTGTCTATGGTTTTGCGAATGGCAGTCTGTAATTTAGAGTGGGTGTATCAAAGATTATATTAGGGTGTGAGGAGGTGCATCAGATTATCACGTGGATGATGTCATCAGTGATGTCATTTGAGATGTCATCAGTGATGTCATCAGTGATGTCACTGACCATGTCATGAGTGATGTAATATGTGACGTCATCAGCAGTGCATTGCGGGCGCGAGTTATAGTTAGCTGAACTAACTATAACGGGGGAATTTCACGGGTTTTGTACGAGTGCAATGTCCAAGTAACTATAACTGTCCCTAAAACCTATGGTTTTTTCAGTGAATATATATATACATATATACACATATATAGACATATATACACATATATATATATATATATATAGACATATATATATATACATATATAGACATATATATATATATATACATATATATATATATATCCTCCAAATCGCTCCTGCAGCTTGAAGCAGCACTCGACAACCAGGTAAGTGAACAACCACTTTATTGCAGAGATGAAGATGTCATTTCACCCGTTATTTTTCCTTTCAGCCTACGCGTTTCGGAGCTGTGCGCTCCTTCTTCTTGGGCTAATTGGTGGAAAGCGGGATTGGCAGTCCTCAATGGTTTCCCATGATTCGTTGCACTTAGTAGTGAGCAAATCCAGTTCGAGCTTAAGTAGCTGCAGTTCAAGCTTAAGTAGCTGCAAAGTATGTTGGGACTTGTAGTTACCATCTGCCATAGTTAACACCCACCGTGGGTCCCGCGACTCACCAACTAATTAAAAAGGTTCAGGGGTTCTGTACGAGTCCTCTGAGTTTCAGGCACTCCAGTGCGCCCCGGATGAAAGGGCACCTTCATTAGTGTAATGCCCCTGTTGTGCCGGTTAAAGCAAGACACTTCCTGCTTTCACGGCCCCTATTCCATCGGCTCTTGCCTTCTGTAGGTGGTGCTCCTTCCACGGCCAGAAGCCGCCGTGTACTTTATCCTCCAAATCGCTCCTGCAGCTTGAAGCAGCACTCGACAACCAGGTAAGTGAACAACCACTTTATTGCAGAGATGAAGATGTCATTTCACCCGTTATTTTTCCTTTCAGCCTACGCGTTTCGGAGCTGTGCGCTCCTTCTTCTTGGGCTAATTGGTGGAAAGCGGGATTGGCAGTCCTCAATGGTTTCCCATGATTCGTTGCAGAGCAATTTGTTTCCAAAATATATATATATATACATATATATATATATATATATATATAGATAGTCAGTGCGTGCATGCAGCAATTATTTGGTCAAATCCTGAGTTGTGATATCCGTATATTTGTTATATACATTTCACTTACATGCATCGTCAAGGATATCCATTTAGTAATGTTTTTATTTATCTGCATTTCGCCAATACCGTGTATATCAACATGTACAACTTTATTGACCTAAATGACAAAAACCAGTATGTCTTTTATGTTGTTTGGCACGAATATGAGCACTTGCTGCTTTAAAAGAAACTAATGATGCACTAAGCTTTGCCCGTGAGAAAGGAGTGACGCAACTCCGAAATGCGTCGGGACCTAGTGTTGCATTAAACACGTCTTTGAATAGTGGCCGCGGCTCCAGTGTTTTTCTATACTCCTCGGCATTGGATTTGTGTGGATATAAGGGGTTGGCTTCCCCTGCCGTGTTGCCCGCCATGGATAAGAGGCTTGGGTTTAGCCGAACTACGTTGTGGATTTGTTTTGGATCCCTTGCCCGCCCCCAGCAATCCAGCCATTACTATTGAGACTGGCGTGTCAGAGGCTACCCGGCGAGCACGAAGGAGGAGGAGGTTGGGTCGGAGGACGTTTCCTCTACTCTCGACTTCGTTGGTCAAAAGGTAAGCGGAGACACGTCTTTGTTTCGTGAGTAGCTGTGTGATTTACGCGATGGGGAGCTATACGGATTCAAGATAACAGATTACACTGATCTGTATCTTACTTAGTAACTCGTGTTGGCAGTAATAGAATCACTGCCAGTTCCCACTCATACGGAGAGGAAACTTGAACTATGGCAACTACTAGAGACAGCAGGAGACGTGACGCAGCAAGTAAGCTGTTCATTAAATCAACAGAACCACGGGGTCATGATATCACACTAACAGCAAGTGAAATTGGTATAACGGACAAAAGGAAACTATGGGACAAGTTGTGGAAAATATTAAAAAAAGAACAATCGAAATGGTGGGAGGCCACAGCTTTACAGCAATATGTAGAATGCGATAGAATACCGAGAGGTCTTCGTATTTTTATTACTCCCACTTTTCAGAAGCCAGATCCAGATATGATTGAGGAGTGGATGACAAATAATCACGCCTGTTCTATCAACATGTTAAAGATATTGATTAAATATGCAGAGAAAGAAAGTACTAAATTAACTGAAGAAAGTGATGACATTATTAAGAAATTAAAAGATCTGTACACGAAAGAGGAATTTGAAACAGAGATGGCAAAAATGGAGAAAAAGCTGGAAAAAATTGAGGAGGACATTAAAGCCAAGAAATTAAGTAAATTTCATCGTGATGAAATTGATTACAACATGGGTCAAATCCTTACCTTTGGTAGAAAGTTTGATCAATTAAGGAAGGAAACAAAAGGATCAAATGAGGTACAACCTTCTACTTCCAATGACATTACAGAACAGATCGAGATTGTGACCAACACAGTGGAGAAACCTGATAGCGACAACAGCGAAAGTGATATCTCTCCCATCAGAGAACCTAATATAGTAAAAGCACGTATTTTAAAAGAATTCACGCTGATGGCCAAAGAGAGAAAAAATACACAGGCATACAGCGTAAGTCCGGTCAGAGGTCGTGGTCGCGGCGCAAGAGGAGGAAACAAAGAAAGGTTCACGAAAAGCAACTCAACAGACAGCCCAGTGGGAACTCGTACGAGGGGTCGAAATGCGAAGAAGTAATGGAGAACATGACAGTGGTAAATCTCTCGAATCAGTCATTTACTGACAATCAACTAGAAGTATTGGCATTGGGGTTATCTTTTTGCCCCACGGCCAATTATGATTATACTGAAACTCGTATTGATCTGTTCAGTTTCATTAGGAAACTGAAATTAAAAAAATGGTTTTCTATGAACAAACCTAAAATACAGAATCAAGTACAGACTAATCCCTCGGTTCTCACTATTGATGATGTACATATTTTACAAACAGTTTACGAGCTGGCCGATGAGGATAATGTCAATAATGATCCGTTTTTAAATCTTCTGAATACCGATATTGATTTAGAAATGAGGGGGGAAACCGGTTTTAAGCCTAAATCAGTTTTTATCCCACAGATCAATAACGAAGCAATTAATTGTTTTGAAAAAGGCATGATTAGAGAATTCCAGAAATTAGATTCTCACAAAACTAATATGGTGCAGAATCTGAAAAAGAGGCATAGAATTGCATTAAAAGAGCTGGAGGCTAATAGTGACATTGTTATCAAAAAGTCTGATAAGGGGGTAATGTCGTGATTTGGCCATTACACATGTATCTTAATGAAGGCAAAAAACAACTATCAGTGAAAGATAGGTATTGTATTTCTTCCAAAGCAGAATATGATACAGCTAACAAACATGTTTTAAATAAGTTGGCTGAGTGGAGGGACAGTGGGCTTTTAAATCAAGAGGAATTTTCATTTTTAGTTTGTAAAGACCCCAAAATCCCAGTAATGTACCTTCTCCCGAAAATTCATAAAGACGCCACTGATCCACCAGGTAGACCCATTGTGTCGTCAAGAGAGAGTGCACTTGAGAACATATCTAAATATGTGGACCATTTTTTACAGCCATTGGTCCAAGCACTACCATCATTTGTCAAAGATACTGGTGATTTTCTGAGAATTATTGACAAAATCACCTGGGAGCAAAACTATTTACTAATGAGTATGGATGTTAGTAGCCTATACACTTGCATTCCTCAAGATCTTGGTATTGAGGCCTGTAGGTTCTTTTTGAAAAATAGATCCCTATCTTTTCTTTTCCATACGGAAATGATCCTAGAAATGATCCAGCTATGCCTGAGTAACAACTTCTTTCTTTTCGATAATAAGATGTACAGACAAACCCAGGGGACGGCGATGGGAACTTGCTTCGCCCCCAGTTTTGCAGGATTGTACCTCGGGTGGTGGGAGAAGCAGGTTGTCAGTAACATCGGACAGTTTGTTGACCACGTCGTCCTCTGGGTGAGATACATCGACGATATCTTTTGCATCTGGAGGGGTACTGAAAACCAGGTGCGTGAGTTTGTTGATGTTCTTAATAAAAACAGTTTAAACTTGCACTTTACCAGTGAAACTAAGAGCAAGAATATACAATTCTTAGATCTAAATTTAGAGATTAAGGACAGTAAGATTACCACCAGATTATTCAGAAAAACCACCGCTGGCAACACTTTGCTTCATGCCAACAGTTGTCACCCCAAAAACCTCATCCAGAGTATTCCTTTTGGCGAATTGTTGAGGGCCAAAAGGAACTGTAGTACCGAAGATGGGTATCACATGGAAAAAGAGACTATGATCCAGAGATTTCTGGCGCGTGGGTATAGTCTAAAGACTATAAAGCAAGCAGTTGTCAAAGTTGATAAACTCAAAAGGGAAGAATTACTGATTCCGAAAGAGAAAGTGAGTACGTCAGTTAAAGAACCCATCAAGTTTATCACCAAATATAATAATCAATCATGGGAGCTCAAGAGAAGCCTCATAAAAATGTGGGAGGTCCTTAAAACCGATGATGATCTGAGGGAATGTGTTGGAGAATACCCTCTCTTACTTTTAGAAAACCTAGATCACTACGTGACACACTGAGTAGAAGTCTAGTTAATCAAGCTAAAAAATGTATGGATATTAGAGGGTTTTTTACCTGTAATCAGTGCAAGGCGTGCAAATTTAGTACTAGCTGTAAATCTGTGAAATTAAGTAAAGATAAACCCCCATATTACATCAATAAATATCTGAATTGTAACACCGAATTTGTGGTGTATGCGTTAAAATGCCCATGTGATAGATATTACATAGGGAGTACAATCCACAAAGGGAAAAAGAGGGTACTAGAGCACCTACGGGCAATCAAGAAAAATGATAAACAATATCCTGTCGCCCGCCATTTCAGTGTAAGTCATAATCAAAATGCCAACCTCCTTAGATTCTGCATCTTAGATGGTGTACCGCCTAGAACAAGAGGAGGCAATAGAACTGTTGAATTGAGAAGGTTGGAATCAAAAATGATTGTTAAATATAACACTTTAGTTCCCGCAGGTTTGAACCTTGATGAAGAAATGGCCGTTCATCTTTAACATGTCCTTACTGTATAGATTGTTTCATGTTCTCCGTCGATGTCTTTTTAAAGTTTTTTGTTTAGTTATAATTTTTCTTTTGTGCACATTTTTCACATGAATTTTAAAATCGTCATTCTTGTCTGGTTTTTTGCAGGTGGCAAATGGAAATGCAGAAGAGCTCTAATATCTGATACTGAAGTGGTCAAAGAGTGGCTATTTGTCTCTTTGTGAATTGAATTATGTTTGGGATTATATGCTCACATGAGCAAGACCTTTCGATATATCACTATCAGGATACAAGTAGTGTATGAATAGCATGTGTTCTCTCTGTGATTGGTTGCCCACTGGGGCTGTATTTTTGATTACACTGATGTTTATTTAATTTTATGTATTTTGACAGCTTGAAGCTGAATTATCAATATTTTCAGTCAAGATCGGTCAAATGAATGACATTGCTTAAATTCACTGCAGTGTTTCACGCTACCATGCGGATGCAATAGTGCGTAGATGCAGTAAAAACTGATCTCAGTACCAGATTGTATCAACACTGCTCAATTCATGGCAGTGTACCACAGGGTATTATATAGTTGTGTCAGTGCGTGCATGCAGCAATTATTTGGTCAAATCCTGAGTTGTGATATCCGTATATTTGTTATATACATTTCACTTACATGTATCGTCAAGGATATCCATTTAGTAATGTTTTTATTTATCTGCATTTCGCCAATACCGTGTATATCAACATGTACAACTTTATTGACCTAAATGACAAAAACCAGTATGTCTTTTATGTTGTTTGGCACGAATATGAGCACTTGCTGCTTTAAAAGAAACTAATGATGCACTAAGCTTTGCCCGTGATAAAGGAGTGACGCAACTCCGAAACGCGTCGGGACCTAGTGTTGCATTAAACACGTCTTTGAATAGTGGCCGCGGCTCCAGTGTTTTTCTATACTCCTCGGCATTGGATTTGTGTGGATACAGACATATATATATATATATATTCCCCAGAAAAACATAGGTTACAGGGACATTACAGTCAGGAAATAGCATTAAAAAGCTGTAGAAATTCACTGAAAAAAACAAAGGTTAGAGTGACGTTATAGTTAGGAGATAACATTAAAAAACCTTGGAAATTCACTGGAAAAAGTCTAAGGTTACAAGGATGTTATAGTTAGGAAATAGAATTTAAAAAATCTTAGAAATGTACTGAAAAAGCCAAAGGTTACAGGGACATTATAGTTAGGCTCAGACTGACAGATTGTCATCAGTGATATCATTTGAGATGTCTTCAGTGATGTCACTGACCATGTCATGAGTCATGCAATTTGTGAGGTCATAAGCAATACATTACTGGGCATAAGTTATAATTATCTCAAGTAACTATAACTGTTGAATTTCTATGGTTTTGTGCGTGTACAATCTGAGCCTAACTATAACGTCCCTGTAACCTTTGGTTTGTTCAGTGAATTTCTAAGGTTTATATAATTCTATTTTCTAACTATAACATTCCTTAACATTCCTGCAACCTTTCTTTTTTTCAGTGAATTTCTAAGGTTTTTTAATGTTATTTCCCAACTACAACTCCCTTGTAACCTTCGGCTATTTTAGTGAATTTCTAAGGTTTTTTAAATTTTATTTTTGTAACTTTAACCTTAGAGGATGGGTGTGTGAGTGGCTGTATGAGTTGTAGAGTGGGTGTGAGTGGCTATATGAGTGTGTGAGTGGGTGTGTGGGAGTGGGTCTGTGAGTGGGCGTGTGACTGTCTGTGTTGGTCTGTAAGTGGGTGTGTGTGTGTATGTGTGAATGGGTCTGTGAGTGGGTGTGTGAATGTCTGTGTGTGAATGTCTGTGTGTGAGTGTCTGTGTGGGTCTGTAAGTGGGTATGTGAATGGGTCTGTGAGTGTGTGTGTCTGTGAGTATGTGAGTGGGTGTGTGAGTCTGTGAGTGGGTGTATGAGTACCTGTGTGAGCCTGTAAGTGGGTGCGTGAGTACATGAATGGGTCTGTTAGTGGGCATGTGAATGTATGAGTGTGTGTGAGCTTGTGACTGGGTCTGTGAGTGGATGTGTGAGTGTCTGCGTGGGTCTGTAAGTGTGTGTGTGAGTGTGTAAATGAGTCTGTGAATAGAAATGTGAGTATGTGAGTGAGCATATGAGCATCTGAGTAGGTCTGGGGGTGGATGTGTGAGTCTGTGAGTGGGAATGTGGGCATGTGACTATGTCTGTGAATGTGTGAGTGGGTCTGTGAGTGTCTGTGTGGGTCTTTAAGTGGGTATGTGAGTAGGTAAGTAGGTCTGTGACTGGGCATGTGAGTGTCTGAGTGGGTCTATGAATCTGTATGTGAATGTCCAAATCAGTCTGTGAGTGGGTATAGGAGTCTGTGAATGTGTGAGTGTGTCTGTGAGTGGGTATGTGAGTGTCTGTGTGGACCTGTAAGTGGGTGTGTGAGTGTGAGAATGGGTCTGTAGTGAGTATGTGAGTGTCTGAGTAGGTCTGTGAGTGGGTGTCTATATGGGTCTGTATTTGTATATGTGAATATGTGAATGGGTATGTGAGTGTGTGTATGAGCATGTGAGTGGGTGTGTGAGTGTGAATGGGTCTATAAGTGAGTGTGTGAGTAGGCCAGTGAGTGGGTGTGTGAGTGCCTGTGTGGGTCTGTAAGTGGATGTGAGTGTGTGTATGGGTCTGTGAGTGGGTGTGTGAGTGTTTGTGAGTTTGTGACTGGGTCTGTGAGTGTCTGCATGGGTCTGTGAGTAATTGTATTTATTTAAATATACAGCCAAATTCACTGCCCACCTCTATTTTATTCAGGGGGCTGGGCTGAGCGTCACGGCGGATCCGCAAACCTGTGCACATGGTCTCTTTCATCTTGCCCTGTTTTGAACTTTAATCAATAAAGGATCGTGAAACTGGTGGAGTTGTGCCTTTTGCTTCCTTTCTGTGACCGACTCTTGGGACATGTGGAAAGGGAGATAAAGGAGCAGATACTACGATATGGTTTTGGGAGGAATGCTTTTGTGTTTGGAAGCAGTGGTTTGGAATGTGGAAGGGGTGGGTTGGGGTGTGGAAGGGGCAGATTGGTATTTGCAAGGGTGGGTTTGGGTGAGGTGGTTTAGGATGTGGAAGTGGTGGGTTGGGGTGTCGAAGGGATAGATTGGCATTTGCTAGGAGTGGGTTTGGGGTGGGAGAGGTTAGGGCAAGGGTAATAAAATGGGTAGGGTGTTCGGGAGGGAGTTGGGTTTGGAAGGTAGAGGGAGTGGCAGTGTCTGATGTGTATGTGTCTTTTTGAGGGTACAGGTGCCTGTGGGTTTTGTATATATCATGCACGTTTGGGTGTCTTTTGTGTCATAGGTGTCTCTTGTGTAGATGAATGTGGGCATTTGAGTTTTTATGGGTGTGAATTCTGGTGTGTGTGGATGAGTGTGCTGTGGAGGTGCTGGGTGTGGTTGTGCATGTGGGTGTGGTGGTGGCTACGGTATCTCTGGGTGTGCTGGTGGTGGGGGTGGTGCATGTGTGTGTGGTAGTGGATGCAGTGTCTGTGGAGGTGCTGGGTGTGGTTGTGATGCATGTGGGTGTGGTGGTAGCTACGGTGTCTGTGGTTGTGCTAGTTTCCAGAGAATTTCCAGTTGGATAATCTGAAATTGTGTTACATTTTTTGGGACTTTTTTTGTCTTCCATCTTGGAGACTCAGCTTATCCCAACCGACCATGGCTGTTGGCACCGCTAACGTGGGTCCCGTGCTCTCCATGCCACTGGAGTCAAGCTATCCTGGCTGATGAGGGCTGAAAGCCCGAAACCGGTCCTAGGATGCTTGTTTCCAGTCCAGGGAGGACCTGGCCTGGCAGTTCGGGCTGGACTGTTCCCATTGGGCGCAGGGTCAAGACTGATTTGCATAAGGCTGGGTCCAAACTGGAATGGCATGGTGAGCAAAAAAGCAATGGATTTAGGCCCAGATCTCTGTACTGGGGTGAATGTATGACATTGTTCTGCATTCTGTCCATCAATTGTTCTTTTTGCATTTTTGGAGGAATCCAACAACGCCAGGGGAAGTCCACTTCAATGAGGCCCATGGAAGAACACAGCGGCTAGTGGAGCGGGCTTTGGAGCTCTTAAAGGCCAGATTTCATTGTCTGGACAAAAACGGTGGAGCCCTCCTCTACTCACTCAATAAGGTGTGCCAAACCACTGTGGCCTTCTGCATGCTCCACAACATTGCCCTGCAACGGAACATCCCTTATATTGCAGAGGATGGAGACCATGAAGAGCTACCGGGTGAGGATTGTGAAATAGCAATCACAACAAAATCCTTGGGTCTGGAATGCCAAGCTGAACAGGAAAGAGACACTAAAGATTGTCTCGAGGAGCTTGTGGGGAATCCCTTTATTAGGATGAAATCCCTCACCCACCATAGGTGGCGTGCTTCATCATCTGGGATTCTCCCCTTGTTGGGAAAGCCTATCCTCGCCAAGGGCTACAACTCCCTCTCTGAGAGGGAGGAGCTCAGGGATGTTTTATTCCTACTCTGTTAGGATATACTAAATCCTGCAAATGAGAAGAAAGATGACTGGTTGGGTCGAGGGCACAGCGCAACAAAAATACAAACTGTGAGGGTAGTGATTTTAAAACTAGCTACCGAGAGCGACAGAGGTAACTTTATTAACTCGTTCTTGGTGCCAGGATTAAAAACAGTGCACCTGCAGTGTGAATTTATAACTGCACGTGTCAGACGAAAACAGGTCTACATGTTTCAGCCTAAAAGACCCATAAAGGTGTCACGGCTTTCGTCAGGACCTCAAAATGCTACTGCGGAACAGCACGTGATAAGTGATCAATAGTACAGATGGTACGAGAGCTGACCTCCAGTTCCAGCTTGCGTACCGTCTGGGGTACCGACGGAGAGAGCGGTGCCCCTTCCCTGAGCTGTTGCCAGGTTGAGGTGAGGCTCCTTATCCGTACAATACGGGTACGACCAGTAAATCAGCTACACAATCAGTAGGATTACTGGTGTTGTATTTCACTTTTATTATTTATCACTTATCACGTGCTGTTCCGCAGTAGCATTTGAGGTCCTGACGAAAGCCGTGACACCTTTATGGGTCGTTTAGGCTGAAACATGTAGACCTGTTTTCGTCTGACACATGCAGTTATAAATTCACACTGCAGGTGCACTGTTTTTAATCCTGGCACCAAGAACGGGTTAATAAAGTTATCTCTGTCGCTCTCGGTAGCTAGTTTTAACATCACTACCCTCACAGTTTGTATTTTTGTTGCGCTGCGTCCTCGACCCAACCAGTCATCTTTCTTCTCATTTGCAGGATTTAGTATATCCTAACAGAGTAGGAATAAAACATCCCTGAGCTCCTCCCTCTCAGAGAGGGAGTTGTAGCCCTTGGCGGGGCTAGGCTTTCCCGCCAAGAGGAGAATCCCAGATGATGAAGCATGCCAACTATGGTGGGTGAGGGATTTCGTCCTAACAAAGGGATTCACCCACAAGCTCCTCGAGACAATCTTTAGTGTCTCTTTGCTGTTCAGCTTGGCATTCCAGACCCAAAGATTTTGTTGTGTTTGCTATTAACTATTTGGGGATCTAATCCTTGCCGGTCTTAAAACTTCCTTTGGACCCCCTCTTCCTCTTTTGTGTTGAGGATTGTGAAATGCCAAATGAAGATGATAGTGGTGAAGAGGAAAGAGTTGACTTATCTCAAGATGTCATTGATAACTTCTTCTTCTGAGTGTAAGTATATCTTTAATGTTTTCACTTTTACCGTTACACCAACTATTGATGTGATGATCAGAGAAGTCTGTGGTGGTGATTTGTTAGGAAGGGCAAGTTCAGGGAAATTCGGGTCAATGGTGTTTGTTGATCAAAGTTTTGGCACGTTGACAACTGTGTTCATTTACATTATTTATCTCTGATTGTTTTGTGAAACTGCGTCCTCCAAATGTTGACTTTGTAATGTGTCTATTATGTAATGTTTGATTGGTAATCTTTTTGTTTTGATGTATTTTAGGTTTCTTCACCATGCCATCTTCATTTGGACATTTCAGAGTTGTGACAATTGCAGGTATATTGTGCTGTTTCGAAATACAAAGGGAACATGGGTTGATCCTGGGAAAGACAGACACAGACTTTGGGTGTACAAATCTTGTACCAAGGCAACTTGCAATGTGATTGAATGGAAGATTTGAAGATTACATTGGACTTGTTCTCTGTCGTGTGTTGGCACCGAGGCAATATATGTGCCATCATTAGCTCAAACCACATGTGGTAGTAGAGCCAAATCATGCTACTCTTCCTTTAACATTGGCAAAATCATCATTGTGTGTAAAGTGTGTGTAGCTGTTGATGTGTCTCATCATTGTAGGACATACGTCCTGTGGCACACCACTGAAACCTGGTTGTGACATTCCACCTGATAATGGAACGGTGGATTGGATTGATCCAGTGTCTACAAAATGTAGTACTGCCATGTTTTTGTCTATTGGAGTTATTAATGTGGGATTCCTTATGTGAGCCAGAAGATCTGGCTCCAGCTGATGACATGAGTCAATACCTATTTGCCTATTCAATCTGATTGTTTTTGATATTTCCCCTACTTCCATGTAGGCAAGGTCTGGAACTGGAAATGTGAAAACTGGCACTAAGTATTAGTGTCATGGATGGAATGTTATGTTACTGAACGTGTTGACAGACAATTATTGGTCAAATGGAATAGACATAGTAGTAGATGATTGAATGGTATAATTTGTTTGGGAGTCATGTTGGGAAGTTGAGAAAAACATTACCTACTTGCAAATTATCTATGATTACACAACCATTTGATTTTTGTCATTGTAAAGTTATGATGGAAGGAAACAAATTTGATTTTTGTCATTGTAAAGTTATGATGGAAGGAAACAAATGCATTGATAGAGTTGAGATATACAACACAAAGCTATGAGTCTTTGACTTGTGAATTTATTGAGGTAAACGTGAAGAAATTAAACAGGATGAAAAAGAAAGAGCAAACCAAAAAGTGAAGAAGTCAGTCATGGTGAATAAAACCATAGTTGAAGAGCCAAAATTGGTTGAAGTCCAATGTCCAAAATATGACTGGCATTAGAAAGGTAAATGTCTCCAGAAATAGTCCAGAGTGTGAGTGGTAGTTACACACTGGAGAAAATTAGGGTTGGTGTTCCTTGCTGGTGGTGGTAGAGGTCTTGCTACCCTCGTGTGAGTAGATATCCCCTCCTGCATAGCATACATGACATAGCATACCTCCTGCGGGGCCTGCTGTGGCTGCAGGTGGTTCTTGCAGTGGCAGGGCCTCCCTTCCTGTGGCTATAGCAGAAGTAGATGAGCCAGATGTTGTAGGACCACAGGAAGGGGTAGATGGTGCTGGGAAAGCCCTGCACATATGGGTGTAAATGTCCTACAGGAACACACTCAAGCAGCCCATATTGTGAGCCTCCATCTGATAATTGAGCTCCCGCTGCAACTGCTTCATCTCCTGAAGCTCGTGACTAACTGACGATAGGCTCCCAAGACTTGGTTGTTGGTGGTTTGGGTGAGAGTGACCCCAATGGCCTCACTATGCTGGCCCACAGAATCCCTCCCACAACCCCTAACCCTACTACCCTGTGCCCTTGGCCCAGTGTGCCCTATCCGACTAGATCCTGGGTGAGCTGGAGCTGGTGGTGATGTAGCCTCAGTTCCAAATAAAAATCCCCTTTGGGCAGCTAAATCACCAGGCAAACCTTCACATTCTCAACAATCTCTCACCAGAACAAAACACACCCACCTTCAAAGGCCAAGTGTTTACAATATTAAAATGTTTTTTATTTTTATCTAAAAAAAACCCTTTAGGTTGGTCAAATACAATTAATTATTCACCAGATCAAATACACAAAATTTATCGAACATTTAATTTTTTTTTATTTTTTCGAAAAATACAGACAAATACATACAAATACATACAAATACATTATGTAGTGGGAAGAACCTGCAAGAAAGATGATTTCTTGTCAAAATTGAAGGCACATACACTAGATCTAGATCGTTTGTTATACATAAAAACATTTATATATGAAGAACTCAATCCATGAGAATAACAAAACGTCTCCACAATCTACAGTGCGCCTTCTTTCTCTTTGCGTCGACGCGTTTCGGTGGGTATCTCTGTTTAAAACACCACCTTCCTCAGGACAAGAATTAGTATCTCCCACAAGGAGTTTACAATCTATATACAATCACAAAAACATAATTAAAATCACAGTTAGCCCTTGAAAAGGTGTGCAGAAATCAATTCAATTAAAAAACCATTATAGATCATAAAAACAGTGTTTATATCCTGGTGGAACATTCAATCATTCATTCATGCAACAACATGCACCTCTATCACACAATATCTACAATTATGATAACGATTTGATGGAACCAGTGTCTCCATCTTTAATGTAAATAGTGATAGGTCATATGACTTTTCACAATTGCTTTAAGAGAAAATACTACCATGGGAAAATCAAGTTACCTGTTATGGTAATATTAGATACAACCAAATGGACCGCAGGCAACCAAACCTTAAAAGCCCGTATCAGAGGATATATTAATCTCTCTATTGGGCATCACTCTAAAATCCCAGGATCATTCTGTTAAAAAGGAAAAACGGAGATATAACCATTTTTTATATATATATGTCCTGGGTATCACAATGATTAAATCGAAATTACCGAAATCACCCAGAATGTTACGTACCTACTTTCCAATCCTGATACTTCTAGGATTGTAGAGAAAAGAAGAAAAAGGGCCAATAAATCGCCTCTGTAGGTAAGAGATAATAATAGAATAATGTGTAAGGCTCACATTAACTTCTCTATGTTTCTAGTTAAGAAACATCAGGGTTGTACACTATCTAAGCATTTAGGTTTACCTTTGCGTCTATGCTCTGCGTCTACCCTCTTGGATGTTAGACTGTCAACACTGCATCTTAATTTTTGTATCTTCTATGAGCAGCTTGTATATATCTGCAATATATATAAAAAAAGGACTAATAAGTCTTAAAACAGCGATCCCTATCGCAATTTACAAATCTTTTAGTGATAGAAAAACCGCACAGTTGTTTATTATTAATCTTCTTATAGCGACATATGTTAGACTTACTATCTTAAAATCACTGGGACTGAGCCTAAAGCGATTCTACAGCATGGTTACTAAAATTTAGAGGGTCCCTTGCAGTAAAGTTCAGATTCCCATTAAATGAACCACTCGATGAGCAGCTCGAGTCTACAAAGCCCACCTGCAATTAACTACAGTGCCGTAAAGAGTTGGTATATCAGCACTGCATCAGAAATAAAGAAGGTACAATGCAGTATTTAATCTACAGCGCATTACCGATCTGTAGTTCGTTATCCCAATATATACGATTAAACTTACAATTCAAATTACAATAAACTTAAGAGAGAGGGATCCCTTCGCTGCTATTAACACTAACTAATTACTCCTTACCTCTTCTGCAAAGTAGCGGTGTAAACGGGGTTAGGCCTCCGGCGTCCAGGGATATCTTTCATCCTCGGAAAACACCGACGTTTAAATACACACAGAATAGTCATGTGACTCTGAAACACCGAGCAGCTGAGCTCACAATCGGATCCGAGCAAAAACCTTTCTAACTATGGCGGCCATCTTGAACTACCCCTTAATGCAAATTTAAGATTAATACATCTACGTAGAAAGAAACAAGATAAGGCCAATGCAGCTAATAAATATCTCAGACTCATACTGCTGAATAGAGAGAGGCAATACTCATTCAACAGGATAAGCAATGAATTTACGTTAATTCTATCATTATAGAAATGAATAGCATTAACCTGATGCTCCACATCATGTATGCTTAAAATTACACCGAAAGATCTAAATCTCATGTATAATAGTTATTAGATGTACATAATAATACAGTAATTAAATGCACATTATATTACCAAGTGGCTTCAATCAGACTCAGAGCAGCTCAGCTAGCTATCGAGTACAGGAAAAAACCTTCTCAGTTGTGGCGGCCATATTGGATATTATCTCCGAGCGTATCATCAGTTGCCAAATAATCTGTTTAAATATTTACAATGCTAATTCTGACCATTCAGAAATGCATCTACGTATGTTGTATCATATAATACTCCACACTCATAGGGGGATATACATCTCTTGAATTATACATAATTTATTGTAATTAAAGAGACTATTTATGCCATAGTCGTAACATATTGCCAATAAAATCGAATAAGACAAAAAAGTTGTATTCTTTCTTAATGTATTTTAGTTATTAGTAAGAGGTTGGGAAACAACAGCTCAGCTCAAACCAATTGTACTTGGATCAACATAGATCAACAAGGATCCAAGATGCACTATACAGTAATGAAGATCAACTGATTAAACGGTCCAATTCCTCTTTGGAATTTAGACCATTACGAACGGTGTTAAACAGTGAAGTAAACCATTGTTCCCTAGATTTACGTTTCAGATCCATGTTACCACCTCTTGCCCCTATCCAGATTGTTTCCAAAATGAACCATTCTATATCCATATCACTATGGCCCATTTCTAAAAAATGGACTACTAATGGGGCATTAACTTTTTTCGTTCTAATGGCCGAGCGATGTTCTTGGAGTCTGGTCCGAAGCTCCCTACTTGTTTCCCCTACGTAACCCTTTCCATATGGAGTTACGCAGGGGAAACAAGTAGGGAGCTTCGGACCAGACCAGTTCTTCATATATAAATGTTTTTATGTATAACAAACGATCTAGATCTAGTGTATGTGCCTTCAATTTTGACAAGAAATCATCTTTCTTGCAGGTTCTTCCCACTACATAGTGTATTTGTATGTATTTGTCTGTATTTTTCGAAAAAATTATATTTTTTTTAAATGTTTGATAAATTTTGTGTATTATATCTAGTGAATAATTCATTGTATTTGACCAACCTAAAGGGTTTTTTTAGATAAAAATAAAAAACATTTTAATATTGTAAACACTTGGCCTTTGAAGGTGGGTGTGTTTTGTTCTGGTGAGAGATTGTTGAGAATGTGAAGGTTTGCCTGGTGATTTAGCTGCCCAAAGGGGATTTTTATTTGGAACTACGGTTTAATTGGTGCCCTACTCCTTTGGTGTTTAAGGGGCCCCTCTCCTTCTATTTTTTGTGTTGGTGATGTAGCCTCAACATTACCCAGGACTGGATGCCACACTAGCAGTGTTACAGTAGTAGGGACACAGGAAGTGGAGGCTTCGGTTAGCTGATGTGTTACAGCTGGGTTGGGAGGTGTCGGCAGGGGTCCAATGAAACTCACTGGACCCGTCTGCCCATGCTGACCAGATGGACCAGGATCCTCATTGTCATCCACATTACCAGGATTGTTGTCCTCACTGACTGCTTGATCGTGGGCTGGAGAGGAGGTCTCTTCAGTGGCATATTCCTGGGCATGTGCTCTGGCAGTTTGACCTATTGAGAAATTGAGAACATTTTATTAGTACAAGTGTGTATTATACATCTAAATCTATTGAGACAAACAATGCAGATACGTAGAAGAAAAAAAGAGGTAGAGATTATTATGATGATAGCTTTCAGAGGCATTGAACATATTACCCTAACATTTTTGCAATTTAAAACTATACAACTTCAAATAAGCAGGTAATAAGATGTCCTGAAATGTTTATGAAGTGATAAGGAAGTATACCTAACATCCCCCAACCATTCAGCCAAACACAGTGGAGTGGCGAAATGTGTAATTGACAATTCCAAGGCCTAGCTGACTTTTACACAACTTGGATGGATGTTTGGTATTAGTCATCATGTAAACAGTGCACAGTCCATTTTTGCAATTCCCACTTATATGCAGCATAGTAATTTTCATAACCATACAATGTCTGGGTCAACACAGTTTTATTTGTGAAACTCATGACGTCAGTTCAATTGGTTGAGAAGAACAGGACAACATTCAGAAAACACAAACTATTTTCAGAAGAGAGCATTGAATAGGGATTGATCACTACATAACACTTCACCATATGTGGATAAATGTTAGACAAGAGAGCACTGAAACCTATGGTGTTTGGTATCAAACACCTTATCTTAATAAATCCATACTGATTCCAGTATTGGACTTATTATGACAGGCACTCAGAGGGCCCCTTAGAGGTGCCCCCTTAACCATACTAGTCTTCTAGGGTGCTGGCTGACTGGTATCGTCTAGCCGGCCACCACAGATGAGTTTCTGACCCCCTGTAGGTGAGAGCCAGTGCTCTCTGAGGTCAGAAAACAATGTCTGCTCCGGAGAAGGTATTATCACATCCTCCAGCAGGATGGCTAGTGAATCTACAAACCAAGGCCAGAGGCTTCAAAGCCTCTGCCGCCTTTGATATGGACCTCAGCTCCCTTCAGACCTGAAGAATGCCACCTCCTTGCCCTGAGGCCTAATTGTCACCAGGACAGGCAGGAAATTAGCTATGCAGGAGGCGTGTTGCACCTCCAGGCTAATCACATCCCTAAGGTGGGCTACCTGATGTGCTCCATAAAAGAAGGGTTCCACCATCTTGTTTTTGACGGAATTAGGAACTCTGGAACAGGGTTATGCCCACTACCCACAGGAAGTGGTCATATAGGGGGTCCAGTGACCGCAGGGGAAAGTAGTCCATTGGCCTACTAACCTTTACTCACCTTAACACCCCTAAATTTAGTATTTAGGCGACCCCAACACTAGGAACTCAAATTCATGTGCCTAAAAGAAGAAGAAGGACAAAGAAGGGCCGAGGACGTGAGAACTGAGGACCAGCACCAAACTTGGCATAAAATCCTGCCTGGCTGCTGCTGTCCAATCACAAAGGTGGACTCTTCCAGAAGCAGAACACCTTCCCCAAACCCTTGGAGGTCTGCCCAGCACTACATTGACCTAGCAACATCTCCCTTGGAGTGGAGGAGCCACTTTCCTGCACTAACAGGCACAGATCACATCTGCCAGGTATTGCGTTCTGTCGACCCCCGGGCCCACTGAGGGAGTGGTACCCCAGAAGAAGGACTTCATGGCTCCCAGAGGTCAGCCCGAGCTCCCCAGTGAGTACTGAGCTGCTAGACCCTCCAGGTGCCCTCTTGCACCAATACCTAAGGTACTGGAGCCAGTTGCAAGCACCAAGGCTTGTTTGTGTTCAGTCAGAACACCACTGCTGCCAGAACTTACCTGCACATTAAGGGACTTCGAAAGAGGCCAGCTTCACCCCGAGAGCGGCCCTCCTGTGTTTTTTTTTCCCTCTTCTGTAGGTACACCAAGAACCGTGAGAGTCTCTAACTCACTGACCCGCCGGACAAAAAACCTCTCCACCCAAACTCCCCAGCGCAGGCTCAAGTAAACCGACGGTGTCTCTGTGGTCCTGAGACACTCAAGAGCTGAGCCCCCCCTTGGGTTTTGCCGGGCTAATCCCTCCAGCCTCTCCTTGCTGCCTCTTTCTTACAGGTTCTCTTCCCATTGACTTTAGTGTGTAGCATTCAAGTCTACCATCGCGTAGAGCACCTCTGCACCAGGACACCCCAGGGTAGGTAAACTTGAACCACTGGTGCTTTCTTGGACCTTGGCCCGTCCTTACCTTAAGTCCGGAAGAACAGTCCTGTAAGTCATCTGTAAGTGTACCTATGCAGTGAACATTTCTCCCAAAGAATAACATTACCGTGTTCGAGGCTCATGCCTCAAATCTGACAGCTGTGATTTTCTACTGTTTTCCCTGTAAAAATCCATAATGTCTAAAGTACTTACCTGATTCCGATTATCTTGGTGTCTAAAATTATATTAAAATCTGTTTTTTCTAAATTGGTCTTGAGTTTCTTCTTGAGTGTGTGTCTCATTTATTGACTCTGTGTGTACAACAAATGCTTAACACTACCCTCTGACAAGCCAAAACTGCTCGCCTACACTACCATAAAGAGAGCATTTGGGATCATCAATTTAAGCCTTGTAAGCTAATAAGGGTCATCTGGACTTTCTACATAGTGTACCTCATTTTGGTACACTACATAAAAAGCCAGCTTCCTTCGCCAGGGAAGCACTGAAGGATGCCCAGGGGCATGGAAAATTAGAGTTCAATACCAGGAAAAAACATAGAAACCGGTGTGTGTTTGTGAGTCAAAAAGGAATTGCTATCCCACAAGTTGCCATTTTAGCTGTTAGATTTGACTGCATTTTGTTTATGAATCGATTATTATTTCTGACTTTTGAGTGGTGGAAAACAATGTTCCACAGGCAAAGGGAGACTCTATAATGAGTGTATGACCCCAGGGCAAATACATGGCTGCTGGCAACGGGTTAGGTGCATGCGTAGTTGCAGGTACCTGACCGTAGGTGCCCAATGCCTGCTATCCATGACCAAAAGCTGCGTGCAGTGGGGTTGGTTGATGGCAAAGGGTTGAGTGCAGGACATGGCAGCAAGGGGTTTGTCAGAGGGCTTATGGTTAAATGACCTGAGCAGGGACGGTTAGTTGTTCAGAGCTGCTCAGAGCAGCAAGCGGTAAATGTAAGCATTAAACCCCATTGAATTGGGAATCCCATGTGGTTTTACCAAGAGAGAAATCAGTCCCACACAGTAATTCCCCATTCAAGGGAGTTTAAATGATAATGGGATGGCACTGAGTGCATTTACCTCATGGATTCAAATTTACTGTTACCCTAGTACTTTCCAACTTGTAATCAGGGCCTATGTGTACTGTCCACACAGAAATCTGGTGTGATGAAGGTGATATTTGCTGACAAAAATGTATCACTTTGATTTCTGCTATTTTGCTCATCTGTTCCTAACTTCAGGTTCACTTTTTATTTTAGAAGCAGTGATGTTACATAGGCATTCAAATGTTATGTCAAGACTGGAGGCTTTGATTATGTGCAGTCCCTTTAATGTGCATCCTAATGCCAACATTGTATAATTTATTTTAGATTATATGTGCTTTAAAAAGTCTGGCTGAAGTTGTGACATGCATGAAAATTAAACATAGTAGCCTTTATTACTGTGTTATTCAATGTGCACATTGTGATGCGCATCTCCCAATGGTGTAAGGAACTTTATGGTGTGCAGAATTGCTGCTGTATGGCTAAGAATATGACTTGGCACCTTCCTAGATTTAGTCTAAGGTCCATGTGTTTAAAGTTAGGGGTTAGAAGCTGTGGGGCAGGGTGGAGTGTTAGTGTACAATGTTTTAATACAAATCTCATTTCAGTGGCATAGGAACACACATAATTGTAGATGATCTTGCGAGGGAGGTGTTTGTCTACAGGTGCTTGAATCAAGGTTGAGTAGCAGCACACCTGGCATGAGACTCTTCGAAAGATTTAAAGACATTGGCCTCCTGTGGGTTTTGTGTAAAGTAAGTAGGGGTGTGCAAAATTGCATAGTTTTTCTTTTAAAACTTTCTTTAATTCTTGCAAATTCTATGATGACTATCTGTAGTTTGCAAAGTGCTATTTATTTGTTAAAGTAAGGTAACATGTATCATGGAAGCAGCTGGAAAAATAAGAGGATCAAATTTAGTGGGCACAATCCCAGGAAGAGAACGCAGGACCTGGAATAGGAAGACCAGAGCTAAGCAAATCAGACTGAGAGTGAGGGGTGCTTGGAAAGAATGCTGAGTTGTAAATATCGGGAGACAGAAATAAAAAATCGCAATACAAAAATATTTTGAAGCAAAAATATCGCTGTCAAGAATATTGTTTTTTTAGGTAAGTAATATCGTTGATAAGAATATTGCTGTTTTTAATATTGCTTTCAGTAATAAAGTTGTAAAAAATATTGTTTTTTTTTTTCACAACATAATTTTATTGTTGACAGCCAATATAATACAAGGGCCTTATAGGGCACCCACAGTACGTATGCAGAGTAAGTTACACGAAGGTCAACTTTTCCAACAATAATAAAGGATGGATTGCTCAGTAAATATATTGCAGGAAAAAAATAGGAAGTGAAAAAAATAAGAAAGAAAGAAAATAAACAACATTGCCACAATACCTCCGTTCAACAAATACCACAATTCTGAATAGAGGGAAAAAGTTTGCCACCCATAGTTACATCTAACAACAGCACTACTTAAATGTCGGTCGACTGTTGTCATAGCAGTGTTTCCTCAGCGTCGGTCGGGGGGCAGGAGGCTCCAGATATAGTCCCCTATAGTCAGCCCACCTTTTCCAAATTTGGTAATGTCTACTGGGGCATCCCCTCGCTGTGAAGACCGGGAGTTCCAGGCCCATGCAAAAGTCTAGACCCTTTTTCCATACCCCAAGTGACGGTGGGGCCTCGTCTTTCCAAAGCCTGGTGACATCACGTTTTGCCACAGTAAGACCGAGAAATAAGAGGTGACGCTTATATCTATTCCCACCTATATCTTCTGTAATATGCAACATGGTGAGCCTCGGTGAGGATGTAATGTCAAGACCTCAGACAAACACGTGAACACCCCCCTCCAGAACTTTGACAATGTTGAGCAGGACCAGACAGTATGTAGAAAGGAACCCTCCATAGACTTACAGCGTAGACAATGTGGGGACGCAACAAGCCCAGCACGCCACAGTCTGTGTCTGGTATAATAGGCTCTATGTAAATATTTGAATTGAATAAGACGTAGGCGGGACGCGATTGCCGCGCTGCGCTGGGATTTCAGAGCCTCCACCCAATCATCTTCCTCCAGCGGTCCTAAATCCTGTTGCCATGCTTCTCTGGTTTTGTGCAATGTAGTAGGGGTATTGTTGATGAGTGTGCGGTATATTTTGGTTATTTTATGGTCTCCCAGGTCGCCCATAAAGACTTTTGCCTCGATAGGGTTAAATTCAGGAATCTCTGTTAGATGAGAAATGTATGGGGTAAAGGCGTGTCGGAATTGGAGATAGCGATAAAATTGGGTGCGGGGCATACCATATTCCGTCTGTATATCTAGGAAGGGCTTAAGAGTCCAACCCCGTACAACTGCCCCCACTGTATCTATCCCAATGGTCTCCCAGCCTCGAAAGCCGGACAGTTGCGTGAGCTGTGGGAACTGTCCGTTATGCCACAGTGGGGTTTCCCTAGTGAGTCTCCCCCACCAACCCATCTGGCGGAGCACCGACTTCCAGATCTTGAAGACCGTGGTCATGGTGGGTGGTAGTTCTCGGAGTAATGCCCCTGAGTACAAACCAGATGGAGGGCGTTGTCTCCCAATAGCCAATGTTCTACAGCATATGCCGGGTCTCCACGGTCGCCATACCACCAGTCATTGAGGACAAGTAGGTGAGAGGCCATGTAGTATGCCTGGACGTCCGGAGTGGCCACTCCGCCGGTGTAGGTGGATTGGAAACAGGTCCTCAGGGCCACTCGCGATGCACCGCCTCCCCAGAGAAAACGGGCCAGGATAGCATTTAGCTGGCGAAACCATGTCGGTTTTATCTGATAGGGATGGTTTTGTAATTGGTAAAGGAGACGAGGCAGGGAAACCATTTTAAAAATAGCGGATCTACCAAAGAGAGATAAGGGGAGATGGGACCACGTCCGAGTCTGATCGCCCATTTGCATCCATAGGGGGGCGAGGTTCTTATTCCACACCAGTGCCAGAGACGATGAGAGATATACTCCCAGATACCTTGACCTTGCCAGGTAGGTCGCTCCCCCGCCACACAGCTCCGCCTGTGTTGTCCTGCCCGCTGCTGCTGCTGGTAAGCTCGCCCCTCTGCTGTTGCCTCGGTGCCCGTTTTTGCTTCTGTTTCCCCTCGTGCTCCCATTTCTTGTGTCCATTTTTTGCCTTCTGTTCCCCTCGTGCCCCCATTTCTTGTGTCCATTTTTTGCCTTCTGTTCCCCTCGTGCCCCCATTTCTTGTGTCCATTTTTTGCCCCGCCCCCCTGACTGCCCATTCGCTGCCCCTGCCTCCCGCCTCCCAGCTGCTCCTCCCTCCCAGCTCCCCATATATGACGGCCGCTGCGCGGTGAGGAGAGCGACCCTTGACCTTGCCAGGTAGGTCGCTCCCCCGCCACACAGCTCCGCCTGTGTTGTCCTGCCCGCTGCTGCTGCTGGTAAGCTCGCGCCTCTGCTGTTGCCTCGGTGCCCGTTTTTGCTTCTGTTTCCCCTCGTGCTCCCATTTCTTGTGTCCATTTTTTGCCTTCTGTTCCCCTCGTGCCCCCATTTCTTGTGTCCATTTTTTGCCTTCTGTTCCCCTCGTGCCCCCATTTCTTGTGTCCATTTTTTGCCTTCTGTTCCCCTCGTGCCCCCATTTCTTGTGTCCATTTTTTGCCTTCTGTTCTCCTCGTGCCCCCATTTCTTGTGTCCATTTTTTGCCTTCTGTACCCCTCGTACCCCCATTACTTGTGTCCATTTCTGCCTTCTGTTTCCCCTCGTGCCCCCATTTTGCTGTGCCCAACTTTGCCTTCTGTACCCCCCGCCGCTGCGTCCCCTGCGGCCCCGCCCCCCTGACTGCCCATTCGCTGCCCCTGCCTCCCGCCTCCCAGCTGCTCCTCCCTCCCAGCTCCCCATATATGGCGGCCGCTGAGCGGCCGCGCCGCCGGCGCGCCTAAGGCAAGCCCGTCTGCGCCCGTCCGCGCCTGGACCGCACCCAGCGCCAGAACCCCTGGGCCGCGCGCCCCCCGCTCCAGCCTCGAGGACCGACGCCGTTACGATGCCACCACACTCCACGCTCTCAACCCCGGACGGACACACAACTGCTTCAAGGCCGCCCCGAAACGCACACATGGCCCCTTCACCTGCCGGAACTGCAGCTACACCAGCCTCAGAGCCACCGAAGCGCCCGCCAAGAAGGACCTCAACCACCTCCGATGCATCCTACTGAACACCCCGCACGCAAACACGCCGTCGAGCTCTGGGACCTGCTCGACACATCATCACCAGACGTCGCCTTCCTGACAGAGACCTGGATGAACGACTCCTCCGCACCCGACATCGCCATAGCCATCCCAGACGGCTATAAGATCACCCGCAGAGACCGCGTCAACGGAGTAGGAGGAGGAATCGCCATCGTCCACAAGAACTCCATCAGGGTCTCGACCAGCACCGACGACTTTCTCTGCACCGCCGAACACATGCACTTCCAGATCCACACGGACCCCAACTCCACCCTTAGAGGCACCCTTGTCTACAGACCCCCTGTGCCCCGACCCCAGTTCAGCGACTCCATCGCCGACTTCATCAGCACGCACGCCCTGACCTCTACCGACTACATCCTCCTCGGAGACCTGAACTTTCACCTGGAGAACAACAACGACAGCAACTCCACCACCCTGATCGACAACCTCGCCAACCTCGGACTGAGACAGCTCGTCACAACACCGACTCATTCCGCCGGCCACACGCTCGACCCCGTCTTCTCCTCAAGCTCCCACGTCTCCTTCAGCCACACCACGGAACTCCTCTGGACCGACCACCGCTGAATCCACTTCACCTTCCAGAAACCCACCACACACCACCACACACCACCGCACCCAACAGATCCCACGCCGCTGCTGGAGCAAAGTCACTGAAGACCAACTACGGGCAAACCTCGCTCTCAGCCCTCCCTCCGACCCATCCAACACCGACGACGCTGCCTGCAACCTCAGACGATGGATAGACGACTGTGCCAACACCCTCGCCCCGCTGAAAAAACTCACCTACAGCAACACCACCAAAAGAGCCAGCTGGTTCACCCCGGAACTCCTAGCTTCCAAGCGTACCTGCTGGAAACTTGAGAAGAAATGGCACAGTGATAAGACACCGGACAGCCACGCAGCCCATAAAGACGCCATCCGTAACCACCACCACCTCATCAGGTCCGCCAAGAGAATCTCCTTCAAAGACCGCCTCGACAACAACGCACACAACAGCAAGGAGCTCTTCAACATCGTGAAGGAACTCTCCAACCCCAGCTCCAACACCAACGACATCCCGCCGTCACAAGCCCTGTGCGATTCCCTCGCCACCTTCTTCCACCGCAAGATCGCCGACATCCACGACAGCTTCAACACCCAGACAGGCCCCACTAAGATAGATACACCAGACCCGCCGCACACCATCGACCATGACCCCTTGCCAGCCTGGGCCAGCGTGAACATCGATGACACCATCAAGACCATGGGCACAATACACTCCGGCTCCCCGTCAGACCCTTTCCCGCACCACATCTTCAACAAAGCCAGCAGCTCCATCGCACCCCACCTGTGCAACGTTATCAATCTCTCCTTTGAGACCGCGACCTTCCCAGAGAGCTGGAAACACGCAGAGATCAACGCCCTACTCAAAAAACCCAAGGCGGACCCAAGAGACCTCAAGAACTTCCGGCCCATCTCCCTGCTTCCGTTCCCAGCCAAGGTCATCGAGAAGATCGTCAACAAACAGCTAACCCGATACCTCGAAGAAAACAGCATCCTGGACCCATTCCAATCGGGGTTCCGCAGCAACCACAGCACTGAGACTGCCCTCATCGCCGCCACCGACGACATCAGGACCCTGCTGGACAACGGTGAGACCGCAGCCCTCATCCTGCTGGACCTCTCCGCCGCCTTCGACACTGTCTGCCACCGCACTCTACGCGCACGCCTCCACGACGCAGGGATCCGAGACAAGGCCCTGGAATGGACCACCTCCTTCCTCGACAGCAGAACCCAGAGAGTCCGCCTCCCACCTTTCCGATCCGAAGCCTCCGAGATCATCTGCGGCGTACCCCAGGGATCTTCCCTCAGCCCAACACTGTTCAACATCTACATGGCCCCGCTCGCACGCATCGCCAGACAGCACGACCTCAACATTATCTCCTACGCCGACGACACTCAACTGATCCTCTCCCTCACCAAGGACCCCCTCGCCGCCAAATCCAATCTCCATGAAGGAATGAAGGCGGTCGCTGATTGGATGAAGATCAGCCGACTAAAGCTGAACACGGACAAGACAGAGGTCCTCATCCTCGGCTCCAACCCCTCAGCATGGGACGACTCCTGGTGGCCAATGACGCTGGGAGCAGCCCCGACACCCACCGACCACGCACGCAACCTGGGAGTCATCCTCGAATCGACGCTCTCCATGGCCAAGCAAGTCAACGCAGTCTCCTCCTCCTGCTTCAACACCCTCCGCATGCTTCGCAAGATCTACAGGTGGATCCCGACAGACACAAGAAGGACAGTCACCCAGGCCCTCGTCAGTAGCAGACTTGACTATGGGAACACCCTCTACGCGGGAGCCCCGGCCAAGCTCATCAAGCGACTGCAACGCATACAAAACGCCTCCGCACACCTGATCCTCGACATACCACGCCACAGCCACATCACCCCCCACCTGAGGAACCTGAACTGGCTCCCCGTCGACAGGCGGATCTCCTTCAAACTCCTCATCCACGCACACAAGGCACTCCACAAGACTGGCCCAGCCTACCTCAACAGACGACTCTTCTTCTACGTCCCCAACCGCCAGCTCCGCTCCGCCGACCTCTCCCTCGCCACCGTCCCTCGCATTCGAAGAACAACCACCGGCTGCAGATCCTTCTCACACCTCGCCGCCAAGACCTGGAACACCCTTCCACTAAGCCTACGACAGACCCAAGACCTGCTGACCTTCAGGAGGCTACTCAAGACCTGGCTGTTCGACCAGTAGCAGCACCCCCCCCCCTTTCTCTCCCCAGTGCCTTGAGACCCTCGCGGGTAGGTAGTGCGCTCTACAAATTCTGTGATTGATTGATTGATTGATATTTAAAGCCGTCCGGCACCACTACCACTTCCCGTGACCAGTCGCCCAGTCGGTCTCCGCCCCGCAGCGGCCACAAATAGGATTTTTCCCGGTTCATGTAGAGGCCGGATGTTTCGTCGAAGATCTGCATGATGCGGAGAAGGCGTGGACCAGTTCGGTCAAGGTCCGTGAGGAAAAACAAGATATCATCCGCATAGAGCGCTATGCGGTCAGACAAGCCCGGTGCCCACTCGAAACCGTGCATCTGCGCATCTATGCGTATCCAAGCCGCAAGTGGCTCCATAGCAAGAGCAAAGAGATAGGGGGAGAGTGAGCAACCCTGACGCGTCCCCCGCCCGATAGGAAAACTTCGAGAAACCGAGTCGGCCACTCGGACTGCAGCAGTTATGTCAGTGTAGAGTAGGCGAATAAGGCTCAGCAGCCGGGGACCGATATTTAGGCGATTAAGCAGGGCGAAGAGATATGTCCAGCTTAGGGAGTCAAAAGCTTTGTTCATGTCCGCCAGCAAGAGCGCTGCAGGGGTATCAAGCATATCGACCGCGGCGATAGCATTATGGGCACGCCTGATATTATGGCGCGTAGCGCGGTTAGGCATAAAACCTGCCTGATCTGGGTGGATCAGCTCCGCAATATAGGGGACTAGGCGGTTTGCAATCACCTTGGCCAGAAGTTTAGCTTCCACATTAAGTAAAGAGATCAGGCGATAGGATGAATAGTGCTCCGTTGGACGACCCGGCTTCAGGAACACCACGATCTCGGCATGCCGCCAGTCTGGCGGGAGACCACCACTCTCCCAGGCAGTTTCCAGCACCGCTAGATAGGGTTTTAACAGTTGCGGGTGATATTTCTGGAAAAACTCACAGGGGTAGCCGTTTGGGCCCGGTGTCTTCCCGACACACATAGCTAGTAATGCAGGTTGCAATTCATCTACCGACAGGGCGGCGACTAGCGCATCTCGCGCTGTATCCAATAGTGCCCGGGGGGGAAAGTCATCAATAAATTTCTGTATCAGGGCAGCAGGAAGTACTTCATGAGGGGCATATAAGTCTGCAAAATACGAGGTAAAGTGGTCTGCAATGACGGATGGGTCTGTAGAAGCTGACCCATCTGGACCCCATACACTTGGGAGCCCCTGAGGGCGTAGTGTCTGTTGGCACAAGCGATGCAACAGAGCACTGGATTTGTCCCCCATTGGTATATCCGGCTATGTGTAGCAAGCCAATAAAGTAGGGCTTCGTTTAAGAGTTCACTGGCATATGTCTGTTGTACATATAGTAACTACCTACGCGCGACCTGCCACATTGTGTCCCTGCAAGCACGCTCTAGCTCAAGTAATTGGGCCTCGATTTTAATCAGCTTATCGCGACGCTGTCTGCATCGTGCAGTGCAGAAGGCAATGTCTGCTCCCCTGAGAGTGGGTTTCATTGCCTCCCACACGGTGACCGGAGACTCCACCATGCCCGTATTAAGTAGTAGATAGTCCGCCAGAGATTTATGAATATGCGCCCTATAGACATCATCTCGCAGCAACCACGGCGACAAACGCCACCAAAATCGAGAACGTCTGGGATCTAGGGACAAGAGAATGGACACTGGTGAATGATCAGAGAGCCCTCTGGGGAGAATCGCAGCCTCTATTAACCTATCAGTGTGCGCCCCCGAGAGGAAAATGTAGTCTAGGCGAGAGAAGGATGAATGGTCTCCAGAAAAATATGTGTAAGCACGTGTGTCAGGGTGTATGGTTCTCCACGAGTCAGCCCACCCCAGGCCTTGAACCAGAGACAATAATTTGGAGTCCGGAGGCTCCGCAGCTCGGGGCGTGGCGCGCCACCTGTCTTGTGATGGGAACATAACATCTTTCCAGTCCCCTCCAACCAGAGTCAGACCCGATGGAAGGTTAGTCCAGAGCAGCGTCAATTTCTCAACTAGGGGCCACAAGAGGGGGGAGGGGCATACACACTGCCTAAAACAATAGGCTCCCCATATAGAGTCCCGGATATCACAATGAATCTACCCTGTGGGTCTGACCACGTGCGGCTGTGAACGAAGGGGACGTTGCGATGTATGAGGATTGCAACTCCCCAGGAACCTCTAGTAAAGCCAGCGTGATACGTGTGAGCAAAGCCAAACCGTCCCAAACAAGGTGTCTTAGTTCCCGCCAAGTGGGTCTCCTGTAGGAGGAGGACATCAGTTATGTGTCTTTTGGCTTGGCGCAGCACGGCGCCACGTTTAATCTTATCGAACAGACCATTGACATTCCAACTAAGAATTCGGAGCTCTCTACTCCCAGCCCCTGCTAAGTTCTGCGGCATAGACGGTAGTGACATATATAGAGGAAACTAATAACATGAGTGACAGTGGCAATCCCATGTGTAGATATGACAGAGGAGCTAGTGACAGTGGCAAGTAACATCAAACAGTTAAAAAAAAAACCCAACCCTTCCCCCACCCACCCCACCCAATACCTCAAAACAATAGAAGTATCTGTCGCAGTGAGTGTCATACCCCCACCCCAACGGGGGCAGGGCATGGCCCTACACCAATGGTTCCCCATAGAACTATCCCCAAAACACACAGTATAAATCTTAAATACTGAGAAAAGAGCAATGGGGGAAAGGCCTCACGTAGGCCCATACATCGTGACATCAGCATAAGGAATAAACAAGTCTCAACTCTCAGACCCCAATACCAATATCATATAGTCAAAAGAGTTGAAGAGAACAATGAAAATGAGGCAGAGTTCACCGGCCCAGCTGGTCGGCATAAGGACGTCATTTGTGACCCTCAGTCTCCATGAGGCGACGGTGATGAGTGTCGTGGCTCCCTGGCCATCCGGGAGCTGGAAGCGCCCTGAGAGTGTGAGCGGCGCCGCGAGCGTGATCTCCGACTTGGTTTCCCTTTGGGCTTGGGAAGCTGGCACGCGGCCTCCCCAGAGGACAACTCCGAATCAAAGCGCAGTGAGGTGTGTGGTATATGTTTCTGTCTTTCGTCCGCCCAGGCGAAGACCTCCTCGGGGGTGTCAAAGAATAGTGTACGCGAGTTGAAGATAACTCTCAGCCGGGCCGGAAAGAGCAATGCATATTGGAGCTTAAGATCGCGCAGCCGGGCTTTAGCAGCCGAAAACGATTGTCGATGCTGCTGTACCAGTCTTGTGTAATCAGGAAAGATTAGAATGTGATGGGAGGCATGCTGGAGTTTGCCCATCAATCTGGCTTGTGTGAGGATCGCATCCCGGTCGTGAAAGTTTAGAAACCGAGCTATAATGGGTCGAGCCTGGCCCCCGGTGGAGGTTTTCGCATCAAGGCACGGTGCGCGCGTTCAATAACAAAACACTTGGATAGTGATGTCTGAGGGATCCAACCCATGATCCACGTAATAAGGAATTGTTCCACATCATTGTCTTCGCAACCCTCAGGAAAGCCGACAAAGCGGAGGTTATTTCTCTGGGCTCTGCCCTCGGCATCTTCCGCCCTAAGTGCCAGACCCTTGGTGATGGATTCCAGAGCAGACACCTTCTTGTGGAGGGATGCAACCTCATCTTCTGTGGTGGAAATCCGGGTCTCAGCCTCCGTAATTCTGTCCACCGCCTTGCGGAGATCTTGGCGGATCAGCATCACATCTGACCCCACCGCCCTGATTTTGGCCTCCAGTGCGTCTCGTGACTGCATGATTGCCGCCATCAACGCGGCGTTGTCTGGACCAGGAGAGACTTGACTCGGTGGATCCGCCGACTGCGCCCCGGAGCTGGCATAGCGATCGAGCGTGCTCTGCTTGGAGCTCTGCAGATTGTCGCGAGTCATGATTGGCAAGGACAGAGAAGCCCACACAGCGACAGCCGATTCCAGTAGGGGCCAGTAGGCGGTACGTCTGCACCCAAACCGGCAGTCGCGGAGGCAGCGGCACCGGAGGGGTAGAAGAGGGGAAGGGCTCCCCGCAGCAAGCAGGCAATCCAGATGGTATTTCACTACCGGGCAGGCAGGGAAGCAGGTGTGGAGTCCACCCACACACAAGCCGCACCGGGGCCTAGCCCGGCCGCCTCCGCACGTAGGCGACTCCTCACCCCCCTAATGGGCGCAACTGCCGGGCCGCGACACCGTTGCGCCATGCAGATTGTAGGTGGGGGCGCTCCACAGGGACCGTGATGGAGATATAGTGTCCCCGGCACACACCGGCAACAGCACTCCCCCATGCCTCATGCAGCGAGCAGGGGGGCAGGCCCCTCTCAGGATCGCCGGTAAGAGGCTACTGCACTCCGAGGGCAGCATGGGCCGATGATCCACCACGCCGCCACAGCCACGCCACAGAGCTGTAAAGGGGGTCCAGGCCTCAGAAGCCACTGCCAGCCCCAGTAGTTGTGGATACAGAGGGCCCCAAATTAGGGATCCGGCCGTGGGGGGGCAGCTCCACGCCCGATCCAGCGCAGCACCAACTGTGTGCCACACCTCAGTCTCGGCAACAGGCAACAGTGCAAGAGAAGGCCCTCTAAGAACCCCGGTGGGTCCGACGATGAATGCAGGCAGGGGGTCCAGACAGGATTACAGCACATCCAGGGGACAACCAGGGGCCCTCAAAGTAGAGTTGAGGCAAGGGGGGGCACACACTGACCCCGGAAGAAGTCCCCAGCTGTCACAAGCAGACGTGCAGCACGGCAAAGCCACTCCTCATGCAGACTGCTGGGCCCACTGTCATCGATCCCTGGGCCTGACCGCTGCAGCGCTCCCCGGTCGAGGCCCGGCCCGGCCACGGACCTGCCCAGAAACCATGTATTCTCCCCCCGGGGCGTCCGCTTACCGCCGAGGGAAGGGGAGGCAGGTCACAGGCACCTCCGTCAGCGGGGCCGGCAAACAGGCACGTGACACAAAGGTGGACGGCGGGGTGCACACCAGCGCGGGTCCCCGGCCCCAATCCCTCTGCCACACGGGGCCGGAGAACAGCACCGCAGCTCCGGCGCAGCTCCCCGTCGGTTTTCGGCACCGGGGTAAGACAATCCCCCTCCGGGTCTTCTCCAGGGAGCCTCCGGATGTCAGCAGCAGACTCCCAGCGTGTCCGGGGCGCCAAGCGTCAGAGGAGCCGGGCCGCAACAGCCGAGGCAGCAGGCACCAATCCAGTAAGGGGGTCTGCCAGTTGGCTGCGCCCACGTCGATCCGGCCACCGAGCCCTGCCACGAGACGGCGGGCAGAGTCAGGCACAGCGTAATGAAGTCTGGGGGAGAGAAAATAGCTGATGGCACAGGATATTAGTCGGATATTAAAGCGGGCCTCCGGAGCTCGTCTAAAGCGCGTCCACCATGTTGGACCGCTTGGCCACGCCCCATCGTTTTTTAATTATTTTAATGTATTTTATTTCATATATTAATTTTATGTTACTATTGTTTGTTTAATTGTTATTAATTTTTTTTAAATGTAATTTGTAATTTTAAGTGATTTAGAATTTTTTATTTAATTGTGGATAGTCATTTATAGTTTTGTAGTGGGTTGTTGAGTTTGGAAGGGGTTAGGGTGGGAAGTTAATTAAGTAATAATTACATAACAATTCATTATTAATTGTTAATTCATTATGTCATTGATTATTATGTAAATTGCGTAATACTTATATATTTGAGTTATATTTTAGGTACGGGCTGCTGGGTATGTAGGGGTATAGGGTGGGAAGTTAATTTAGTAATAAATAATTAACAATTAATTATTAATTAATTATTAATTTGATTATCAATTATGGAAATTGTGCTATACTTATTTATTTTAGTTCTATTTTATGTGGGGGCTCCAATGTTTGCAGGGGTTTAGGGGGGGAAGGTAATTAAATAATAATTAAATAATTATTTTAATAGTATTTGTTTTTAAATAGTAGAGTTATTAAATTTATTTTTAAAATAGTAAATAATTATTAAAATAGTAAATAATGATTTTTAATTGATTATAATTATTTAATTGATGAGTAATTATATAAATTGTTTGATTATTTTCTTTTAATAAAAATGTATATACACATGTTTTAATGTTAATAATGGCAATATAGGGAGTTTAATATTTTTCTAAATTAATAGGGTTACTCAAATATGTGATGTGTTTGAAGTGAAGTACTTTCCTTACTGTTGCTTAGACTGGAGTGGGAATAGTAAATGTAACCACTTCGAAGTCCAGCCCTTTCCCCACTGTTACACAGACTGGAGTGGGAATAGTAAATCCTACCCTTCCGAAGTTCAACGCTTTCCCACCCACTGCACTGACTGGAGTGGGAATATTAAATTGTATCCCTCCAAGATCCAACACTTTCCCTACTATTGCGCTGTTTGGAGTGGGAATAGTAAATTTAACCCTTACGAAGTCCAACGCTTTCCCTACTGTTGTACAGACTGGAATGGGAATAGTATATTTTACCTCTATCACATTGTAGAGTATGGAAAAGAAGAATTATTGGGGAGCCATCCATTGTCTGTCCTGCCTGCTGCATTCAAATTACAATCATGTTGATTTTGCATCAATACAACTTGTTCTTTACTTGCTTTGAACTAATTACTCTACATGTTGAACTAATGTGGCTGTGTGGGTCAGTGATTTCATATACCGTAGCAGATGGAGCAATGGTACACATGAGCTGCATATGTGAAGTGACATATATGCAAATCTTGATCTTTGTGCACAAAGGATGTACCATTTTGGTGCCTTCTTCCATTGTGGTTTGAAACAACATTATCATTGATTGATATGATTAATTATGTTGTTTTAAGCATTTTTGACACTTTTGAAAGTGACATCATGATGATAGCAATCATCAGTTGTGTTTCAGTAATGCTCGAAGAGGAAAAGATTGAATACTTTACACGTTGGTCATTTTTTTAAGTGCATGTATTTTTGATGGTGGTAGTTATATATTTAAAATACTATTTGTTTATTTATTGATGTGCATGTTTCGTTAAAATGCAGAATTATATTTAAAATTGCCTTGTGCATTCATGGTAATCTTGTGCATTACTTATGAGTTTGTATTTTCTGTGTTCAAATAAATGGCATGGCAAATGTGTTATTTGAATCTAAAATGTTTATTTAAGTAAATGATCCTTCATCCCAGCAACATGAATGGCTACATTCAGTACATGGATGAAGATCCTGCATGACAATGTCCCTTTAACCACATAGGACACATGACACATTTGTGGTCATTTGCAAAAAGCACAGAGACATGCCCACACCACAATCAATTCCTTACTGGCTCACAATGAATATTTATTGACATTGTGTGGTAAATATTAAAAGTATATACATGCTACATTGCACTGATAAAAACTATTTGATGGAGGTGAGTAACGTAAAGGACAGGAAGTACCTTGTTCAGATAGTCAAATGAATCCACCAGTCTCTTATAATCAAAGCATTGCATATGTTTGATTAGGAGCGGTATTGTAAGATGTGATTCTTTTTTTTTTAAACCCGATATATTTGTAAATTTTTCAAAAGTATTAGTGCATGTTGCATTTGTTAGATATAACTTTAAATGAAAACATATCAAATATGCTTGAGTGATGGTTATTCTGTATGTGGCAAAGATAAGTGAGATGATATGTTTATCATCTACTAGGCAAGATATATATTTGGACATTCCTGCAATGTGTACTGTGTTTTGTCTAGAAAACTGTCTGACGCATTTTGGAAAACAATTTATTACTCAAAGAAATAAAAATTGTTTTATTTACAATGATTTGTTTTGATAAGAAACATAGAATTGCATTTCATTTCATGTAAATGTTCACTTTCATAAACATTTCTCAAGAATTCTTTTCACAAAACCCTCTCTCCTTCTATAGCTATATCATGAGTCATGATCATGTCCAGGACCATTGTCAACATTGTCCTGAGAAGTTGTTCAATGATCTCTAAATTGCTGTCAAGTGGCATTGCATCACACACTGCCACATTGCAGAGAATGCAACATGTGGCTGTCTTGTTACATATACTAAAGTTGGAATGTTGGTTGATACAGGAGTTTGCCTTCAGTCAAGTCTAGACAATGGAATCTTGATTTCAGGATGCCAAAAGAGCGTTCTATTGATCCTCTTGTCCTTTTGTGTGAGGTATTGAAGGCTTCATCAGCTTTTGTTTTTTCGATTACTTAGTAGTGTCATTGACAATGGTTTTAGTGTATATCTGTCGTCACCTAGAAGTGTTTAAAAAGAAACATTCATTACAATTGATTGAATTTGAATTTACAACCTTTAATTTTGGGTATATTAGTAACACTACAGTTACGCCTTGTTTAATATAAATATTTGACATCATTGATGATATCACAGATTATTTATTCATTGAATAATTCTAGATTTGTTTTAAATGTAAGTTAGAATCTTATTATCATACCTACTTATAACTTAACTTTAATCTTTGTTTTTTTAGTGAATTTCTGAGGTATTTAAACAAAGTAAAATCTTGTAATCATACCTAACTAAAGAGTTGCTTTAGCCTTTGTTTTTCTCTGTGAATTTCTTTTTTTTTTTTTATCACATTCACCCAACTCCCACACTAAGCATAGCTTTAAGCTGTGGCTGCATGGGGTTGGCCCAGGCACTCCTGTCACCCCACCCCTGTAGGCAACCAACCCACTCACAGTAGGCCAAATGCCCATGGACCTCCCACCCTACATTCTTCTTGGCCTACACTGCATCCTTACATCTTATTTTTTTTTCTTGACGCAGGGACAGAATCCCAAGTCCTGAAATGGCTGCTATCATATTTCTTTTCATGTTGCGACCAGCCAATCAGATCCCTCGGTCATGTGGGCCCAGTATCGATCCAAAAGCCCTCTTGACTAATTAGAATGCTCTATGTTTTTTAATTTGCAGCACCACAGGAGTACAGGGGTACTCCTGCGGGACCAACTGTTCAGATATTGCTATCATTTAAATGCTAATTTCTCAAAAACAACTGAACAGTTTTACACCAAAACACAAAACGCACCTTCTTGGTAAAGATCTAGCTTTCTGCCAAATTTGGTGTAATTCTGTTCGGCCGTTTGTTCTGTATTGCTTCCTAAAATTTCTATGGGAATTAACATGAGAAAATATGTTTTTTGAACCCTCCTTTTTTCTCAGCCCACGTTTGACAAATCACCCTAAATCTTTCCAGGAACATGCTGAGGTGGATGATTTTTTGGCTGGGAAAGTTTTGTGAAGATTTGTCAAACAGCACCAAAGTTATTAGCAAAACAATAAACACTCTTCCTATGGAAATTGTTACCTAATGTATACCTACACAGTATTTGTCAAAAGGCGCTGCTGATATGTAAAATGTTGCAGTTTTGCATCGGAAAGTTGATTGACACAGACAGATGGGAAGGTTCGCGTTGTGATGCATTGCACAAGTGCCAGCCCAAGACAATAGTAAATTTGGGACATTATTTCTTTCTTAGCCTTATGTTGATATTATGTTCACACTTCAAAATAACCATTTGTTTGCTCATTTCTTGATTTCTTGAATGTAAATTTTCATCAATCAAGTACATGTTGGACGTTTGCTACATATGATCCTTCTAAAGATGTATATGCATTTCTACAGCCAGCTTGTGTCCTTTTCGTGATCAAGTGCCAGAGTTAGGTATGATTCACTCTTTCTGAGCCGTGCTTCTGTGTTATTTTCTATTTTGGGAGGTTATACACCAAATGTAACATGTTCCAAGCTGGTATTCTATTTCAAAGCGAGTGACATGGGATATTACCTGTCCTTCTTGACAACAGCTTGTATGTTCTGTAAAATTCTAATTTTTTACTTCTTTGTGGGCTGCAAATGCACAATTTTTCACTCCAACATTGTAATGTATACACTATATACATCATTTTGCACCTCATCAGTATCTTTGTGGACCAAATTCACTGATGTTTCTTTGTATTATATAAGGACATGCTTTGCACTTACAACATTTCCTAAACCCTTTATTGAGCACTCCTAGCCAGTTAGTGATTTTCTGGTCTCTTCTAGTGAAACCATGGATGATGCTTCCTAAAATTTATATTTTATAATAGATGTGTGACAATCCAACTTGATTTTCATTTGTTTGACTATTGTTAACACTGCCCAATGGTTCGAAAACATCTTTTTTTGGCTTTCTCTTCTTTGTGATTTGTTAAGGTGCATATGATTGTGGCATGAGCTGGGGAAAAGGCCATTTAGATGCATCTGAGCAAGGCTCCTCTGGGTCCTCGAAAATCCTTTAGCATTCTACTGTGCTTTCTGCACCAAGCCTTGTAAGAAAATGATGTTAACAGTAAATGTGTTGGTCCGCTAGATAATTTCTGTAACGTCGTTGCAGAGGTGATAGGATCATGAGATAAGAGAAGCCTCAACATGGACACTGAAGATAGGGTGGCACAGCCCAATATCACCCATGTCCTGGCTTGGCAAAGAGTGCTCTTGCTGTCCCACAGTACCTAGGGAGAGGCATAGAATTCATGATACAGACCCAGATGTGGAGCTATGCAGCAGAAGTGTCCAGGCCTGTTGTGGAGAGGCTTCCTTGAGAGGAGAAGCTGGAAAGAAATATGCAAAATATCAACTGGACTCTGCTGGCAGCCTCAGTCAGCACACCACCCTTTTGCATGATCATCTGGGGTAGGGAGGGTAAAGGAATATCACAAACCTTCATGGCCTTATTTAAGATAAGGAGAGTTGGAAATTACCATCTTTTGTGTGGTGCCACCCCAGATGTTTGCCTTGGCTGCTTTAGCTGGCTGTAGGACTCTGTGCACTTCACCCATGCTAACCAGTGGTAAAGTGCTTTTGCTCACCCTTTCAACATGATGATGTTGGTATACCCCTAATTTGCATACTTAACTTACCTATAAGTCCCTAGTATATGGTGCCCAGAGTGTACTCGGGGCATGTAAGTTAAATGTCACCAGTGGGCTGCTGCACCCATCATGCCACCCATTGCCATGTATTGCCTTGTTGTGCAAATTCAACCTGTCATAAGAACCCCTTTTGACAGGTCTACATCTTCCTTTTAAATATTGATAAGTCACCCATAAGTAGGTTTTCTGCCCAAACGGCAGGGTGCATAGTATTTAAAGGTAGGACATGTAGACGTTTAATGTTAAATATGTCCTTACAGGGAAAAGCCCATATAGCTATTTCCACTGTACCAGGGTTGGCTGTTCCATGGGAAAGCATTGGGAAATGTTAGAATTAATTGATGTTACATCTGCCTAGGAAAAAGCTACAAAGTTAATTCATGGACTTTTTAAAATATTAATTACAGGTCCAATTCATTGGTAAAGTCGGCTTTGTAATAAATGTTTTAAAATAGGTACTGTTACCTGCCTAAAGCCTCTAAAAGTCCATTTGCATGAGCTTCCAACTGTCACCCAGGAGCTGAACAGCTCATTTTATAAAGTGTGAACTTGCTCCCAGAGCTGAGACAAAGACCTAGGGTGTGGGGAGATGTTCTGTTCCTCTGGCAGGCTGGCCATGTAGGATGTGGCCAGGAACGTAATTAACTTCAAAGAGGCCTACACTTCACAGGCAGATGTAGCTGACATCTGGGCCTGCCTCCTTTCTTTGTCCTCTTAGCCAGTCAGGCACCAGGCCCAGTGGGAGAGGCACTGCCCACAAAACTGGTATAGAGTGACAACAGGGGAGGGGTTGCTCATTTGCCTGGCCACACCTGTGGGGCGGGCAACGGAGCTTTGCACAGTAGAAGAAAGGTTCTGTCATATTGATTTGGGGAATAGAGGGGCACTGTAGGATTCTTTACACTAAAATACACAGGAAGTGCTGCAAAGGTGGGCAGGGTCCCTCCTGGGAGCTGTTACTCTGTTGGTTAGGGAGTGGCCAGGAGTTTTTCCCACCACAGGCTACCACTGGGCATAAATGCATGCCCAAATGCATGCCCAATACCCTCCTCTGAACACTTTCTGGACCTGTGGAGTAACAGAAGAGGACTGGACCTGCTGTGTGTGACCTGAGAAGAGCCCTGAATACTGGACTTGCTGGCCCACGTGTACCCAGGACAAAGAAGTGGACTCCAAGGGTAATAAGGCTGACCTCCTGTTTGAGCTTCAGGGACACAACAAGCTTCCAGAGGACTTTTTCCTGCATTCCCACCTGACGATTTCCAACTGGAACTACCCTGGAACCTGCTGCGGTCTCTGCTGGAGTCTTGACCCCCAAGTGCTGTCCCCAAGGTCTTGGACCCTTGGCTGGTGTCAAGGTGTACTCCTCCTTACAAACTATAAAACCTGGACAACTTTTTGCTCTGAGAACCGGCAGGGTAAGGGACCAAACTGCCAAGTCGGTCCAATAAAGGTGCATTGTCGCTGGGCCAAAGATCCCCGTAGCTCTGGCTACGTTCTTCTCCGCAGCAGCAAATCCAATTCAGCGGAATGTCGGGGAGAATGTTTCCGGCCTTGGGGAGTCCTCTTTGGCTACAGCAAGCAGCCTTGCCCTGCTGGCAGAATCCAAATTTCAAAAAGTGACTAACTTGAAGATTGAAATCTTCACCAGGCGACGGTGCAAAAAGTATCCTACCAGCGAGGGACATTCTCTGGGCATGAAATTAAGATTGCTCCCACTCTGAGCTTTTCCACAAAAACTGAACAGCTTAACCGAGACCTCATCCAGTGGCTATCCGACTATGTGAATCCCTCTTCGGCCATTGCCTTCAGCCTTGCCCCGCTGAGGATTTTTGACTTCCAATTCAGAGACTAAAGGCCTGAATTGTATATTGGCGGAATGTATATTTTGTCCCAACTGTGACACAGTATACATACCACCAAGGTAATGGTCCAAATTTATATGCTGGCGGACCTTGGGTTTAATCATGGCAGAAACTACTCCGCCTCCGCTGTGATTAAACCCCTCCAACAGCCCTGTGGAGTAAAGACCATTAGAGGCAGGCCTGCAATTATTCCCATCTAATTTAGGTCCGGGGAATTATAGGACAGTTTCACTGCCCAACCCCGCCAAGAAAACCCTGGCAGCAAGGGGCAGTGAATACTCCTAAATGCTCCCCTCGCCATGAGGACTCCCATTGCGAGGGGAGCATTTTTATTTTTATTTTCAAAAAGAAAACCCCGTTTCGGGACTTTCTGGTTTTTAAGGCCCTTAACCAGCAGGGCTCTTATTTTCTAAGAACCATTTTTAACTGGTATCTTCCCAGCAGGCAGTTGAGATTGGCTGGTCAGAGGAAAGTGACTGTTCCCCGTTTTAGGAAGGCGAGATGTGGTGGGCGTTCATTTTCTGTAGCAGCTGCTAAGTTATGGTACTCTCTCCCTGTACAAATCGTTAGCATTACTTCTTATTCTGTGTTTTGAAAGAATGTGAAGACTTGGCTTTTCTCACAACTATAATTGCCTTTGTTGCCCCCCCGCTTTATGCTCCTGCCAGTTATAGGGCTTTGAATCCTTATAGTTTTATGCGCTTTAAAAATATAAATTATAATTACAATTACAAAATAAAAACAGAAAATTGTTTGGTGGAAGGCTCCGTCCTGATGCAAGAGCCCTGCACCAAACAGTGAAATGCATTTACAGGAACGACTGTGATGTTGGTTTCTGCCAATGCTTTATAAATGACCGCTACCTTGGAGACCCGCCAAGGAAGTTCCCACGGTCCAGGAGGAGGCTCAGCCTAAGGGTGACACTCCAGAACATACAGGGAAAGACATTGCTGCCTTGGGGGACCTGCCTGAGCTAGCTGGGTGGCAAGCTGCAGGAGGACTGTTCCAGGCAGAGTTCTGCAAAGTGCAGAGGGAGTTCCCCACTCTTAAGGGCCTATGATGGCAGCTCAAGGCCCAGGCAAATGGTAACACCTCTGGTGATTGCCACATCTATTGGAAGAATGATCTTTTTTATACTGAGCCTAAGGTCCCTGAGCCTTGGGCAACCAGAGTGTTAATGGGGCTTCCTACTGGAGCTGGCTCATGAGATACTCCTGGCAGGACATCTGGGGCAGTCAAAACCCTTGACCACCTGGTCACCCACTTCTATTGACTCCTGATGAGGACTAAGGGCCTGATTTATATCACAGCAGGTGGCCCGCTGTTCCGCTATGGAGATGGAGTAAATTACTCCATCTTCATGACTGACAGACAACCCTCCAAATTTATAAATGACTACCAAGCAGGCGGTCATTTATAAAGGCATTACCAGGAGCCCCCATCACTGCGGTTCCTGTCAATGCATTTTACTCTTTGGTTCAGTTTTGCATCAGCAGAACGAAGCCATGTAGCAAACAGTAATCTTTTTTATCTTTTTGAAAAGAAACCATATAATGCTCCCCTGGCCATGGGAGTATTCTCCCATGGCAGGGGGAACTTAATAAGAGTTTTACTGTTCCTTACCACCAGGATTTACCTGGCTGTAAGAAACAGTAAAAAACGACTACATGCCCACCCATCCAAATTGGGCAGGCGAAGATGTAGCCATTTGTCTGACGGTCCTTACTCCTCAGGTCCATCGGATAAGTTTGGCCACAGCAGAGACAGAGTAATCTCCGCCATGGCCAAACTGAAGATCCGCCAGCATCTAAATTGGGCAGGCAGACCTTCAAATTGGTGGCATATATACTCCATCACCATTTCAACGGAGTATACATACTGACAATATATAAATCGGGCCCTAAATCTGATGCATTCTGTAGGTCCTCTGATACCTGCCAGGATAGTAGTAAGTGAGTGGTAAATCACAAGGCTCCCTGCTACCTTTCCCCCATGGTGGAAACACCCTTTTAGTAGATGGTAATTGATATTGTTGGGTCTCTGGCCCCACAACTGCTTTAGGCAACAGCTTTATCCTGATCTTGGTGGACCATGCCACAAGATACCCCAGGGCCATACCCCTGAGGTCAGTGACTGTGTCTATGGAGGCCAGGGCACTGATGCGGATCTTTACCCGAATGGGTTTCCCCAATCAGGTTGTGTCTGAAACAGGCACCAACTTCATGTCTGCCTACATGAAGTCCATGTGGAAAAGTGTGGGGTAACCTACAAGTTCTGCACTCCATACCACCCTCAGATCAATGGGCTTGTGGAAAGGTTCCACAAGACCCTGAAGGGCATGATTATGGACCTGCCAGAGCCTAGAAGGTATAAGTGGGACATCTTGTTACCATGCCTTCTCATTTCTGACAGGAAGATGTCCCAGGAGGGAGTTGGTTTTAGCCCCTTTGAGCTTCTGTTTGGGTGCCCTACTAGGTGACCTCTCAGTCTTGTCAAGGAGGAAAAAAGTGAGGTCACCTACTTGGTGGGTCTCCAGACAGCCAGGAACCAGCCCATTAGGAGTACTGCACTTGAATTGCCTCAAGCCTCACTTTGAGAGGTCTGAGTTAACTATGCTCATGGCGACCCATGGTGGTGAGGAGGAAGAATGTGAATTCCTCGCTGCTTTACTGTCTTCCAAGAAGAAGGATGGGTCAGTAGAGGGAGTTGCCCTCTCCCCCACACTGACATTGGAGCAGCAGAAGGACTGTCATCAATTATTGGGACAGCTCTCATCTATTTTCTCATTTACCCCAGCGGTCACCAATTAGCAAACCCATAATATTGATACAGGGGACAGCATGCCTGTCAGAAACAAAATGTACATGCTTTCTGACAAAGTAAGAACCTTATATCAAATATGTACCATCAAAGAGGCGTGGCCGAGCCGAGCTGCAAGATGGCCGCTCGATAGTGTGGCTCTGCCGGCCGAGCACAATATCCGCCAAATATCCGGGGCTCAACTATCCATCCGCAGCCCAAAAGCAACCAGAAAGATGCAGCAACAGCAGCGGAGCATGTAGCTCGAATTTAAACTGCGGGGAACCCAGGCATACGGAGGAAAATTGAGGCGGAGCTGGCGAGCGGGCCCCCAGCCGGTGAAGTAAAGATGGCGCAGTACGAGTGAAGGCGGACCAGAACTGTACTCACCGCGACCGGCGGGGCTGACATCCACCACTGATCACGGTGCTGGGTAAACACACCGGCGGTAGCTGGCGAAGACGTCCGGCGGATCGGCCGGAGACCGGAGCTGTGCGTAGATCCTGCAGACGGCGATCGGGTGAGTGCGCGTCTGCTGCGATACCTGCCCGTGCTCCCTGGCGATCCTCGGGGAAGCTACGGCGGCCTGCAGTGGCGCGCGATAAAGAGCGCCTGAAGCGGGGGCAAGGTTGACCCCCTTCCGCCCCATAATCGAGCCTGAGAGCCCGTGGGATTGGAGGCAGCGTTGACAAACGGCTCGTAGCCCCCGTGAGGCAGCTGTGAGGGGGAGAAGGGCTCAGCAAGCACCTACGCCTCCAGCAAAGACCACACAGCAGGCGCCCGAAGAGCGAACCTCCCGCGGAGGTGAGAGGAGCAGACGTGGGCAGAACGTTATAAGGGCAACACAACAGACAAGAGAAATAGTGAGGGGACAGGTAAAAGCTCACGCCCAAGCACAGCAGCAGGCAAAGCTAGCGGGTGCGGCCCACGAGATAACGCACCAGCCAACAACGTGTGAAACAAATTGCACACGACATAGCTCTAAAAAAGAGGAAGAACGGCATTAATAAAGGTCTGGCAGTAACGGAGCTCCGCCGGGACAGAGGTTGAACCTGACACCGTGCTGGGCACTGGCAGCAGGACTATCTGGTGGATGAGTCTCACTGACTGTATGATCTGGAACTAATTAGAAGCAAGGCGCTGTGGAGGGAAGGCCTCCTGTTCTCGCAGCAACAGCACCCCCCGGGTACAAAACCCACGCACCGCGTGCCCGCCGCAACATATAAATCGCACACACCCCAAGTGTGGGGACTGGGGGCTGTATCCACGCTGCCGTCGCTCACTTGAGGCTGTGGCCCCATGGCACGGGCCCGGAACCCCACCTAAATTGAGTAGACCTGAGACGACGGAGCGCACTGTGGCAGTCATATCTGAAATCGGGCGCACACCGGCATTGCGCGGCAAGAAGGCCTGAGTCTAATCCCCCGGTGGCGAGGCACTTCCATGGTGCAAGATAAGAACACCGATCGATAAAAACAGCTGACCCGTAGGATCAGAACCTCTTCCTCGAGACGCGGAGGAATTCCCTTGAAGGACTTTGGTGCACGACGCCCTGGCAGGGCTAGGCCTCGTGTCTCTACATGCTGTGGTCAGGCGCTACAGGAGAAGAGCAGCAATGGGGAAAACGGATAACAAGCAGGCTAAAATCACCTTTGAGAAACGTTCCTCTAGAATGCAAGACATCGACTCGACACAGATAACGGTAGTGCCTGAAACGCAGCTGGAACCGGAGCAAGAGGACGATATAAAAACTATGCTCCGCGAGGTAAAGGTCAGCCTCAGAAGCGATAGACGCCAAACTGGACTCCCTGGCGCTGAGAATGGACCAGGTCTCGCAAAAAGTGGATAAGCACGACGCCAAAATATACACCTTGGAAACCAGAGTTTCGGACTCGGACGATCGCCAAGGCGAGACGCAGGAGCAACTACTCCGCATGGATAGTGTTGGAAGTCATTAAGGCACGCAACGAAGACCTTGAAGCTAGGTCGAGAAGGAACAACGTCCGAATTACGGGAATACCGGAGTCCACACATATAACAAACATGGAAAAATTTGTGGAGGGCCTCCTGCGAGATCTGTTCGAACCTGACTTATCGCCGATGTTTCTGGTGGAGCGAGCACACCGAGCATTGGGGCCCGGACCCCCCCAGAACAATTCTAGCTCGCCTACTCAACTACAGGGACAGAGACACTGTATTAAGGTTAGCTAGAGAGAAGGGAGAACTGAAACACCAAGGAAATAGCGTCGCATTCTATCCGGACTTTACCCAAGCAGTGCAAACTGCACGGCGAGAATTCATACCAACGAAGAAACTATTTAAAAAAAACTGGCACGAAATATGCAATGCTAAACCCTGCGGAGCTGAGAGTGCAGACTGGGGGCAAACCTATGCTATTCACCGAAGCCAGCGCGGCGCTGAAGTTCGCCAAGCAGACGGCAAGAAAGCACCACAGCAAGGACGCCAGGACTGCAGAGTCCCCAAGCAGCCAACTGAGTGACAATGACTGATAGCTGGCTCAGAAGAGACTGGCCTTTGGGTGTGTGGCGTACAGTCCGAGGCGACACGCCCAGGGGCGCTATAAGAGCGTCACATTCCAGTTGGAACTCCAGGTTTGCTTTGAAATGTTCATTAAGTAGTTACAATGCTCGGCCACCCCGTAGCAGTGGTGACGGGGCGGTCTGCCGGCTACTCCATGCCCCTTCGGGATGATTCCCGTCGACCTTTTGTTACACTGGTCAATGTTTGAAGTGGGTGGGTTACTGAGGGATACACAACCTGATTGGGGGGTTGGTGTGGGTGGGGGGTTGGTGTGGGTGGGGGGTGGGTAGGGGTTGTTCATATTTTGGGATGGCAAATACAGTACGTTTCAGATTTGTCTGTAAAAATTTCCAAGCCGTGCAACACAACACACTTACAAGACACAAACGAGACATCTCACAGGAATACACTGCATGACATGCAGGGATCGGGACCTAGCGTTAGAACGCTCCGAGATTGGGATCCCCCTGTGCATATAGAACTGAAGCACTATACCTCCAAAGGTCCAAATTAACATGCATCACCTGGAACGTCCGTGGTCTTAATGACCACCGGAAGGCGAGACTGGTACAGGCATATTTAGTCAGACATGCGACAGACGTATGTCTCCTACAGGAGACCCACCTGAAAGACACTGCCCGGACAAGGCTGGCCAACAACAGATGGGGAGAGGTGCATACATCAAGCTACTCAAGCTATTCACGAGGGGTGGCTATACTGATCAGGAAAGGTGTACCCTGGCAGACGCACAAAACAATCAACGACCCTGAGGGCCGATATCTTATACTAAGGGGGCTATTATACAACCAGCCGGTCATAATAGCTAACACATATGGGCCTAACACAGATGACCCATCTTTGTTTCAACAAGTGTGGCACAAGATACAGTCACTGGGAAACGCTGCACTACTGTGGGGGGGAGACTTCAATATTGTTCTGTCGCTCTCCAGAGACAGGGAGGGAGCGTCTCGTACACACCACCCACGGGCTACTGTGGTCTTGCAGGGAATATTACAGGACCACCACTTGGTTGATTCATGGCGCACGCTCCACCCCACGGCTCGTGAAGGCACGTGCATAACACAGCAGTATCAAGCGTGGTCCAGACTAGATTTCTGGCTAGCAACTAAAGACCTACATGCATGGGTTACCGATGCAACACATCAAGCTCTCACACTATCAGATCACGCCCCGGTGACGCTGACTCTCTTGGTGCCGAAACCCTATATACAGCCATTCGCGTGGCGGCTTCCTCCCAATGCACTTTCAGATGCAGCATTTAGGGAGAACCTTACAACGCAAATCACAGAATATTTCGAGCAAAACACGGGCTCGGTGGACACAATGGGAACACTGTGGGAGGCGTTCAAAGTAGTGATACAGGGATTTTGCATAGCCGGACAGTCTGGAGTGCTCCGCGACATTCGGGGACACTTGAGCAGATTGGAAGGAGAGATACAAACACTAGAGGCACAGTACTTTCATTCGCCCACTCCCACGACCCTCGCTGACATCCGCGCAAAACTGACTGAGTATTAAGAAGAGGCAGACCGAGAGACTAAATTTCTACACAAGCACACACAGGCGCGTCGATATGGGGAGGGGGACAGGCCGGGGAAGACCCTCGCACACATGCTCCGGAACCCTCGAGGGTCCACATTTATCACTGAACTGACCACCCCGGAAGACACCACAGCGCACTCCCCGCCCGACATTCTTGCCACTATGAAAGACTTTTATGAACAGTTGTATGCCCCCCAATCCAATCCACCGAACGAGGTCCTGCAGGACTATTTCAACTCGGTGGAACTACTTTGGTTTAGTAGAGTCCACCGGGAATATATGGACGTCCCCTTTACTGTAGAAGACGTGCGTCGGGCTATAGGTAGCCAGCCAGCCGATAAGGCACCCGGGGCGGAGTGGCCTAACGGCAAAATTCTACTAAGAGTACTCCGAACTCCTGGCACCACGGCTCTTGGCTATTTACCAAGAGGCCGCGGAATCGGGCATTTTGCCCGGCTCCATGCGTGAGGCTATAATTATCACCATATTAAAACCCGATAAAAACCCCGCACAGTGCGACTCTTATCGACCACTCTCATTGATCAACCTGGATGCAAAGATTTTTGCTAAATTACTGGCTGACCGTCTCCAGCCGCTGCTGCCCCTAATAGTCAGACCGGATCAGTCCGGTTTCATACCGGGGAGATCCACCTCTCAGAACCCGAGAACATTGTTCGCGCTTCTACACTATCTCGCCCCCCCATGTGCCTGCGATCGCAGCGCTCTTGGACGCCACTAAGGCGTTTGATTCCTTGGAGTGGGGGTTTCTCTTCCCGCTTCTACACAGACTGGGCATGAGTCCGTTGTTTATTAAACAAATACAGCTGCTCTATACCATGCCCACGGCGCGCTTGCGGGTGAATGGCCTGGTCTCAAGTCCGATATCTATTACAAGGGGCACCAGACAAGGATGCCCCTTGTCGCCATTATTATTCGCAATCGCCACCGAGCAACTGGCGGCCAGAATCAGGCAGCACCACACAAACAAAGGAATCGGGTTCACTACACGGGCACTCACTGTGTCAATGTATGCAGATGATAACACCCTGTACATGGTGAATCCAAAAGACAACTTCTCGTCCATGACACGTGAGGTAGTGCGCTACGGGGGATTGTCAGGAGTAGAGGTAAACTGGAGTAAATCCGTCATAATCCCTCTGACATCTGAGACACAGCCCTTTGACACGGATTACCCTATAGTCTGTGCGAATGGGCCGACACGATATCTGGGCATATGGATAAGCAATGACTTGCAAGAGCTTTGGACGACTAATTATGGAAGGGTGATGGACTGGATTGAGGACAGAGTGCGGAGGTGGAAGACTCTCCCTCTTTCTCTGATAGGTCGCACAGCGGTGGCCAAAATGATCATCCTGCCAAAACTGCTATATTTGTTTGTAAATGTCCCTATCCCCCTCACAATGCAATTTTTCAAAAAACTCTGTTCCTTAATGATTGAATTGGTCTGGGTGGGGAGACAACCAAGGATCTCATGGGAGGTGCTCACGCTACCTCAGGCACAGGGCGGGCTGGCGGCCCCAGACTTTGCCCTTTATGCATACTGTGCGCAGGCTCAATTCTTGCACTATTGGGTACACCCCACCCCATTTCAACCTCCTGTCGCTGTCGAACTGGACAGAGCTGCCCCCCTTCCGCTTAACACCGCCATTTATAAACCATTCAAGCGCCCACGCAACGAAGTGGACACTGTAGAGGCGCTGCGGTGGGCTTGGGGAGGTCTTTGCAAACGCGCCAACATAGACACACCCTTTGCTCCCTCCATGCCCTTGGCGGATAACCCGCTAATTCCACCATTAATGGACAATAAGGCGCAGGCACGGGCTCGGGTACACCACATACTGGCTGGTCAGGACTTATACCCCGGAGATAACTTTCTCACACTTCAACAGATGTGCGGGCCTACGCCCCCATCAGCGCTAGATATGCTGCTCTATTACCAGCTGCGGGCGGCTTGTAAAGGTAAATTTGGAACTTTTCCGAAACCCCCCGCAGCTGTCTGCATTACAAAATATACTCACCGTAGAATCTGGACGCAAATTGATCACACGACTTTACACCATCACACAAAAAGATCACCCGATCACTGTGCCGACAGCTCGCGCGGCGTGGGAGGTGGATCTGGGGGAGAGCATAACCGATGAGCAATGGGACTTTAGCTGTAGGCAGCTGGAACAGATGACCCCAAATTATCGTCTCAGACTAATACACTTTAAGTATGTCCACCGACTCTATAGAACTCCCATGCAACTGCGGCGGATGGGATTGCGCTAGGACGATAACTGTTGGAGATGTGGGGCGTCCCAAGCATCATTCATACACTTGGCATGGCAGTGCAGGCCAATAGCCAATTTTTGGTCCAAAATACTACACTATGTTGGAAATATAACGGGACAACCCTTGCCCTGCACGCCAATGGTGGCGCTGCTGGGAATCATCCCTAACATATCACCGAAGTTGAGGAAACTGCCGGCCATACTACTACTGATGGCTAAGAGACAGGTGGCCCTTCATTGGGGTGCTGTCCACCCCCCGAAGGCGAAGGAATGGGTTCGGGTGTGGCATATTGTAGGACCCAGCTGGCGGAATACTGGGAGCTAATGCCGGCGCGCTCGCGCCCTAGAGACATATGGGACTTGTTTGTGAGCTGACTGAGCTCTGCAGACATAGAAGAAACCTAGCACAAAACGTAACAGCGCTGAATGCTCCGAACTGAACTGGACCACGCGGGGAGACCTTCGGTCACGATGTGCACGAGACAGCCATGCCTGCAGACTATTCTCTGTTTTGTATGACTAGATGTATAATTGCGCAGATAATGAAATACATTTTAGAACTGTACCATGCTCAAAAATGCTGGAAGAGGTGTAACAATGATAAGTCACATAAGTTGCAACTTCCCAAATGCTACCCGACAGATTTGTATGTAACGCATTATTGCTTAAGAAATGCTACTGTTTGTAATCTTGTATAAAATACCAATAAAAAAAATAAAAAAAATATGTACCATCAAATATGATGTTTTTAAGATGCTGGATTTAGGGGTGATTGAGCCCGCATGTATTCCCTAGTCCAGCCCAGTGGTTTGGTTCCAAAGGCTGCCCTCCTCCCAGGTGCCACCACATAACTTAGGTTCGGTATAAAATGCAAGGGCCTCAACTCAGTCACCAAGACTTATTCTCACCCCATTCCCAGAGCTGCTGAGCTCACTGATCGGTTGGGGGCTGCCAAGTTCCTGGGTACATTTGATTTGACACAGGGTACTGGCAGATTGCCCTAACTGAGGGGGCCAAGGAGAGTTTGGAATTCTCCACCCCAGTGGGGTACTTTCAATTTAAAGTGATGCCCTTTGGGTTAATGAATGCCCCTGCCACCGGGTCTTGGCTGGACTGGAGAATTTCAGTGTGACCTACCTGGATGGTATTGCTGTTTTCAGCTTCTGCTGGAATGACTACCTGCACCACCTCAGAGGCGTGCTTTAGGCTCTGCAGAAAGCATGCCTGACAATCAAGGCTAGTAAGTGCAATATAGGGCAGGGCTCAGTGGTGTACTTGGACCAAAAAGTTGGTTGAGGCCATGTGCAATCTCTCTAGACTAGGATACAGACTATCATGGCTTGGGACCCTCCCAAGACCCAGACTGAAGTGTGAATCTTCATAGCCTCACTGAATGCTACGGGGGCTTTATCAAGGGGTATGGCACCATTTTTGCCCACTTGACTGAGCGGACTTTGAAGAAGCAGCCAAAGAAGGGGATCTGGACAGAGGCATGCCAGAAAGTTATTGATATCCCTGAAGGAAGCCATGAATCAGCAATAGTGTTCAAGGAACCTGATTTCTCAGAAGAGTTCCTCGTGTAGACAAATGCTACAGACATGGGATATGGGCTTTCCTGTCACAACTGAATGATGAGGGCCTGGACGAACCTGTATCCTTCATCAGCAGACAGCTACTTCCCTAGGAACAAAGGTAGTGTGTAATTGAGAATGAGGTGTTTGCAGTGGTCTGGGTACGGAAGAAGAAACTGAGACCACACATGCTTAGGGTTCATTTCTGGGTTCAGACAGACCACAGACCCCTCAGGTGGCTGGTGCAAAGGGAGGGGGGATCCTAAACTGTTGAGGGGGTCTATCTCCCTACAGGATATGGACTTAATGGTGGAACATCGCGTTGGGACTGACCACCCCAATGCTAATGGTCTTTATAGGTTTTTCCACCTTAACAATGAGAATTCCCATGTGACCATCTTTTGCATGGTGCCACCCCAGATTTATGCCTTGACTGCTTTTACTGGATGAAGCACTCTGTGCACTTTACCCCTGCTAACCAGGGGTAAAGTGTTTATGCTCCTCCTTTCAACATGACAAAATTGGAATGCCCCTAATTGGCATATTTACCTTACTTATAAGTCCCTAGTATATGGTGCCCATAATGTACTCAGGACCTGTAAGTTAAATGTCACCCGTGGGCTGCAGCCACCCACTGCAGTGAAAGTGCAAACATGACCGCAGGCCTACCCTATGTAGCCTAGCTGACGCAGTTTTAAGCTGCATATCTGACCTGTCAAAATGACCGCTTTTACAGCCCTACACCTTCCTTTTAAATATTATGTCACAATAAGTTGGCCTTATTGCCCAAACGGCAGGGTGCATGGTTATTAAAAGTGGGACATCTGATGGTTTAATGTTGCACAGTTCCTTGCAGTGAAAAGGACCTAAAAGCTAGTTTCACTGTAGCAAGACCAGCTGTTCTGTAGGAAAACACAGGGATGTGTAATACCAATACTATATCTTGGAATTGGGGCTGGCTAGAAAAATAATCAAATAACTATTTCGAATAGTTATTAAAAACCCAATTCAATGATGACGTTGGGTTTTCCCTCAATATTAAGGAAAGGTAACTTTAAGAAAGCTACCTTTCCCTACCTGAAGTTCCTGTAGACTAATCTGTATTTCGCTCCCCCACTTCTGCCATCCAGTAATTAGTATTTGAATAGGTGTTCGAGGGTGTGAAGAGACTGACCTAAATGGACCAACAAAATATGCAGGGTACTGCTGTGAGCATTCTTTTTGACATTCATGTGTCTAAGTGGACCTGGACTGGACCCTGCTGTTGGCTTCTGCCCGACACCTAGTGAGTCTCTACGCACCTTCCCTGACATCCTGGGGAGCTTTACAAGTGAACTCCTGTGGTGGATTGGGGCTTAATGGACTAAAACAGAAGGTAAAATCTTTTGGCCTGTATGAGCCTGGTTGATGTATACATCCCATGCTCCATCCCGGTCAGCGTCAAATTGCATCTATTGACTATCATTAGCACTTTATGCTTCTTGGCGCTATTCCTACTTAAAACTTCAAAAATTCATATCTCTGATTCACCTTATAGCATTTTTGTCTTCATGGTCTCTTTTTGATTATGACATTTTGCACTATTTTTCTTATTTGTTTTAAAATATTTATTGTTCTGCATTTTGACTTTACTACTGTTTTGGTTCTGTATAAATACTTTACACATTGCCTCTAAGTAAGCCCTGTCCGCTATGTGCCATAGATAACAGGGGGCTGAGCTCGGGTTTATTTAGTGACTTTGGGGATTCACCCTAACAAGGACTGTAGTAGTTGCTTGGGGTAGGTACCTACCCCCGTACCCCTAAATAATAACCCAAATGCTCATGCCGGGACTTAACATTTTCTATGTATGATTTCTGTAAGTGTTACTTGGATTCATGGAGCACAAGAACCTAGCCACAACTGCACATCTGCAGCACTATTTTGCATAGACGGACCGGGTTCTATCTATGCAGATCAAAAACAAGATTGGTGAGGATGGTGGATCCAGATGGGTAAATGCCTAAAAATATAAAGAAGCACTCTGGGAGTTCATTGCTCCATCCATGGACTTGCAAATCCACAGATTTAAAAAGTAGATTTTTTAAAAGGACAGTTGCTCACAGCCGAAGGCAATGTGCAATAAGATCTTTGGACATGTAGGCTGGGGTCATGGCTAGGCACCCTCTTGTTTAGGGCTGTGAGCTATTTGCACTGAGTTATGAAGTGTTTGACAAAACTGAAACAAGGTTTTGTGACCTTTGAATTCAACATAGCTAAGGCTCCCAGTTTTCCGTTTTTATTTATTTTTATAGATAAATACAGTCAGAAAACAATGTGTTTCCTGTCTGTATTTATTTTTAAAAGTGGTCTAAAACTGTCCTTTATGAATTCCAGGTCAACAGAAGAGCAGATAGACATCATGGGCAGGTAGAAAACAGGACAAGATTTCCGTAAATACAGGCATATGTTAAAATATATTTTTGTATTATCCTAATATTTACTTGTGTGCAGTGGCGGCTGGTGACATTTGAAAGTGGTGAGGCGTAAAACAATTGTCGTACTTCACTGCGGCGAGCGAGCGTAGGGAGCGAGCCATTAACCACCTACAGGGGATTCGGGGGGGTTCTCCCCCCTTGAAAATTTTGAAAAAAGAGTAGGCAAATGGTGCATTTTCAAGCAAATTTGAGAGTGTGACACTATCCCGGAAGTGCTGCAGGCTGTGCTCAAAATAGTTAGTAAATTAGCAAGGATATAAGGTGCCAGTGGGTCATCCGGTCACTTTATGTCTATCAGGAGTAAGGGGGCGGAGCTGAGCCCAAGGGCATAGACAGGGCACCCCGAGCCAGCAGCCTCTGTCTGAAATGGAGCACTGGGTGCGAGTACTCACTGCAGGCTCCCTTCCCAAGTGCTGCTTCTGTGCCTCTTAGAAGCGTTAAAGTGCCAGTGAGGCGTGTCACTGCTGCAAAGAAGTGCGGGTATCAAACATTGTTTCCATGGGCAGCTACGAAAATAACATATATAAAAAAAACAAATATATTGAATTGGCAGTGCACCAGTATTTGCTCATTTCATGAAACTGTAAACCAACGCGCAATTACTCACCACCATATCGTTTTATAGACTGCAGATAATGACGCGTTTTATCTAATAAAGGCGCACACTTGGAAGTAGCAAGTTAATCTTACTTTATTTCCTCTTTTGTGCTTTGGGTATTATTTTCAAATATCAAAATGCTTTAGACTTGATCCTAAACTGTAATTTTCTCTAGCGGTGCTTAGCAATTGCATGTTTTGCAAGATTCTGTTCTACTTATCAGCTTTAAACGAGTCACTGTTTAAGGATGCTGCTCTGTTTATGTTAGGCACAGTTGTGTCGGTAATGATTTGGTATTAAACCGAAGACCTAATCGGACAAATCTACTGACCGCCCAACGAAACAGTTCGCTTTGCCCTAATTAGAGAGAATGTAAATGCGATAAAAGTGTTGGGATCGGATTACGGTGCATTACCCACACTGTTAGAGTACTAATGTAATATAACATGGATAATAATGCATGCCCATCGTCACCAGCTTTGTCTGGTTGTTAAATATGGGTTGGCTAAAAGAAGCCGCCACAGTATGAATTTATAACAGTAATGTGTGTGTCAAGAAGACCCATGCATAGCACACAAGTGAGCGAGGCTCAATTGCAAACTACAGGCATGTTTTTGAAAATCTGCTGCACCAGCTTCTTGTGTTACCCGACTTAATTCAACCATTCGACCGTTACCTCATTCAGGATACTCTGTGGGGTATATGTAACTCCCAACAATGCGGCTGTTAGATTGGATGTTGAAATTAGGTCAATGTGGCGTAAAAACAATTCATTTTGAGATTTAAAATCGGGTATACTTTATACTATCAGCTAATGCAATGTAAGTGTTTTAAAAATCCAGAATGCCACCTTTGTGTACTACCTAACTCTTAAAATCTAAGTTATTACAATGCAAGTCAGTGACCATATATACAACTCCAGCTGTCACAAATCACCGCTCTTGGTGTCACCAAATATTGGAATGAATGTTTTAAACCTCGAGTACAGAGGCAATTGTTTGCAGGTGTGAGTTTAAACAAATGGCCAAACCCCAGCACAGAATAACGGGAAATGTAAAGAAGAACCGCTATTTTTAATATGCTTACTAATGAAGTCCCACTGGGTTACTCTTCCACTCGCCTGGCAACAAGTCATGCACAAACACATCCGAGGCGCACACCCAGCAGAGACCGGCACTCCCAGCACGACTCTGCAGGCACACTATTGGGGGCTGAGGTGTGGGTGTCAGAGGGGATTCTCAGTACTGGCTGCGGGAAAGTCCGAGGCCTGTCCCGGCTCAGCTCAGAGCTCTCACCCTGCGGACAGCCACTCTCTGCTGCACCCCAGAGACACTGCCCACCCCAGCAGCCCATGCCATGCTGCACCCCACTTCTGCTTACCTCTCCAAACGTGAGCGAGGCAGGGGAGAGCCAGGAGCAAGGGCGCGGACGAGGCCATGGTGACCCGGGGTAGATGGGAGGCGGCTCCCGGCCAGAGGTTCTGGGCAGAGGGGATGGTGGAGTCAAAGGGAGCCGGAGGCACAGGGGTTCAGGGTAACAGTTAAGGGCAAGCTATGAGGAATGACGACACTCAGTCGCGGCCGGCAAAACGGGCGGGTGGGTTCGCGGACGGGGAGGGAAGTGGGATGGTCACGGACGGCTTATCTATAAAATAAAAAACTTACCTGCTTCCTCCGAGACCGCATCACGCGCCGCCGCCGCCTCCGTCGCCTCAGCTCCTGCTTGCTCTGGAGTCCTGGCGCATTTTAGGCAGCCTCCCTCCTCCTGCTCCCCTAAGCCAATCACAACGCTGCAATGGCAGCGTTGTGATTGGTGAGGCGCAGCGGAGAGCGCCCCAGCCGGGCCATTTTCTCTATGTAGGCTGCATGCAGCAGCCTACATAGAGAAAAAGGGAGAGTGCGCATGACTGGGTTGGTCGGCCCTGGGGCCGACCAAACAGTCAGTACCCACAACAGTGGGCAAAGCCAATCCCCCCTCTGCCCTCGAGCAGGACCGCCCACCCGCCCGCCCCCAACCAGGCACTTCTGCTTTCTCGCAGTGCGAGAAGCAGAAACATAAATGGTAGTTTTTACCGTTTATGTTTCTGCCTTCTCGCACTGCGAGAAAGCAGTGGGGCGACGCCCCAACGCCCCAATGGGGGAGCCACCACTGCTTGTGTGTGTAGTGTTTTGTAATATTTGGCTGCTTAATTTGCTACGTGACATGGAAATATGTTTATAAATATATCTATTTATAAAGCCCAGTAAGTGCCGTTTAGTCCAATGTTTTCACTTGGAAAGGAATCATAACAAGTTAAATCAGTATTTAACGCAGCAAATTCTGAATAGTTTACCTTTTTTGGGCCCTTTTTTCAATACACTTCGGTAGATTACACCCTCTTAAATCTACCAGGGTAAAACAGTGAGGAGCTCTCCCCCCCTCCCCCCAGATCATAATCAGGGAGGTAATGTCACTTTTTTCAGATGATGTATGTGAGTGTGCGTTAATGTGTACATGCATGCATGTGTGTGTGGGAGCGCATACACGAGTGTGTTGAGGCAGTAAAGATCATCCATGGGACATCAATCAGGTCCCTGCAAGAAGTGATGCCTGGAAGGTCCTTGCAGGAAAAACTCCACTCGCTGACCAGAAGGGCCCACAAGTACCACTATAAGTATTGATAAGTTTCTCTGCAACACATTTCATGAGAGCTGATGGGGACTGGGTCTTCGGTAGAGATTGCAAGAACGTTTGGATGCCACAGGGTACATTCCCCCAAAATCCATGGAAATATGTTTTTAAAAAAGAGGTTTCTGTCCTAAGACCAGGCCACATTGAAAAGTTATATACACCCTCTAATACATCAGGATAGTTATTTATGCTCTGGTGAGCAACACTTAGGCAGGTCCCACTCCAACTTAAGGTGGCCCTTCTTATCAAAGCCAATAGTCAGTGCTTTATTGTAGTGAAAACATATGGTTAAAGCCAAAAGGCTGGGGCTGCTGCTTTACTATTTATGACAACTTGAACAGCATTTATTCAGGGTTGTGTGACATTAGAATGAATGCCTTTACCACGCTTGCCTTTACTAGGCATTCTTTAACATGCAATGCCTTTACCACGCATTGCCTTTACCATGCATATGCTTTTACCACGCATGCTTTTACAACAAAATGGCAAATACATATCAGGTAAGTGAAAACCCTAAGATAGATATCACACATATATTTATATGTGTGAGTATGTATATATATATATATGTGTGTGTGTGTGCCTGTGTGTGTATATATATATATATATATACATATATATGTATATATTCCCTTATTGACCCCTAAAGTCACCCAGCCCTAAACCCGTAAACACACCTTTACCACCCAATACCCTCACCCACCCCAAAACCCTTAACACACCCTTACCCTAATCACTAATATTTATACCCTTTACCGCTTAAATGGAGTGTCCCCTATGGGGAATTCCTGAGGGTAAGACGATGCTGCTCAGAAGAATCTGATTTCAAATACCAGGCGAAGGAGATGTTCGAAAGATTCCAAACAAGAGGATATCCGGAAACAGTCTTATAAGATGCCTTAAAAAGAGCAAGCTCAAAGAAATGAGAAACACTGTTAAGGCCTAAGGAAGTCCTAAGTATGGAAGACATATATAATGAAAATCAGGTTGTCAGATACATAACTGAATACAACACATCCAGTAGAAGGGTGAGAGGCATACTAAAGGATAATTGGAAAATTCTACTCATGGACGAAGACCTGAAAGAAATACTTTCCAAAGTGCCAAACATCACTTATAGTAAAGCACCATCATTGGGGGATCTACTGACCAGCACATATATGAAACCAACTAAGATACAAACCGACATGGCCACATGGCTCCCAGCTCCAACTAGTGGTTTTTTCAAGTGTGTAAAGTGCAACGTCTGTAGACATGGCCTAAATAAAACAGAATACAAAACCATCTATGGGAGGATGAACAAGATACAGGAGAAAATCACTTGTGAAACGGAATCAGTAGTATATGTCCTAGTGTCAATGTGGCATAAAATATGTGGGCAGTACAATCAATAAACTCAAGCTCCCTATACTGCAACACCCGAGAGCCATAACAAATAAAGATTATCAGTATGCCATGGCTAGACACATATGGAAAACACATGATGGAAACGTAGAAAACATGAAATACTACGGCATCAAACATGTACAGTAAAAAACACAAGGGGGAAACCGAGAATTCGAGCTATGTCGTGAAGAATCAAAAAAGATCTTAATATTGGGGACAGAGACCCCCATTGGACTTAATATGGACGCTGAACTATATATTCATATTTAACATGTTTTATTAGCTCATTCATATGTTTTTTGCACTTTTATACCGTCTTTGAGCAATATCTTTCACATACACTAGTCCCTATTCTGGGTCAAAACCTTCTCACCGTGATGACTGGTATGGACTGCATATATGTTGGCATTTTAGATTAGTCTATGGCATGCACTTTAGGTAATCTCTTGCAATTTTTTGCAGTTTGGGTAACAATTAACCCCGGACCGAGTACTCCGCTCTGCCAGCGGAGTTTTACCAACTCCGCGCTCTGCTGGGAACGCGAAGATGCGGCAAAACTCCGGCTCCGTGGTAAGCGGGGTACGCCCTTCAGCCGAGGCCAGCCCCTTCAAAACAATTTTTAAAAAACACTTACCTTCTCTTCTGCCATCTGCGGGCCGCCCTCCTCCTTGCCGCGGTGTCTCCTTCTTTCCGTCGTCCTCCTCCTCGCGTCCCCCTACGTATTACGTCTTGCGTGAACTGCCCATGCGCAGTTCACGCAAGACGTAATACGTACGGGGACGCGAGGAGGACGACAACGGAAAGAAGGAGACACCGCGGCGAGGAGGAGGGCGGCCCGCAGACGGCAGAAGAGAAGGTAAGTGTTTTTTTTTTATTGTTTTAAAACTTTTGTGGGCCTGGGGTGGAGCGGAGCGGAGCGTAGTTCCATGGATTTTTTTTTAAACTCCGTGGAACTACGCGGAGCACCACTCCACATACTCCGCCCAGGCTTAGTAATAATATATAGTATATCCTAACATCATATATACATTCAGAAAGGAGGTCTGTATACACATCTGTTGTTGATCTAGGACATGAATTAGGCCTATTTTGACTTATGAAATAGGACGAGATCATGACAGGAATAGTATTATATTTTAGATCCTCCACATTAGCATTTTAAGATCTAGTCACTAGATGCACTTTAAGCAACCTTTGCTTAATTGGGAGGTATTTCAATTTAAAGCTAAATATGCACAAGATTAAATGTTTACATCATGATGTTAGATCAGCAGCATTTAATTGAAAAAGTTTATATTTGACATGATCTTGAGCTACCTGTAGAGAGTTTGAAACCCTCGTACTCAAAGGGGATGACAGATATTGCCCTGTTAGGATGTATTTCAACCTAAGATATCACTAAGCACTTTATAATCCTAGTACTGTATACAGATGTAAATGTTTACATACTTAGTAGAATGCACTTTAATGTACGATGAAGCACTTTAACCTTATAGTAATATTGAGAATGATATAAATTGCATTTAGAACACTCAAAGGAGTGTGGTTATACCTTGTATTTTTTAACTATATATATATGTGTCTCCATAGACCAAATACTAGAGAAGCCACCCCCATAATGGGAGCACAAATGCAAAGCAGTAACAATCTTGGGACTTATATTCTAGTACCTGACCAGTCTCTTCGTTGTCTTGTCCAGAACCATAATTTCTAATTTATCCTTTCGGCATTTCTCAGTCCCAGGCTTTTCTTTCTTCTTTTCTCCTGTCACTCTTTCTATTCGGTTAATGAATTCATTTGTCCTCAACCTTCCCTTGTATAATATGATTGTCTTTCCTTCTCTCCTTGGAATAAAAACACCCCTCTTGCCCCTCGATCCCTTTGTTCAGAAGGTTGAGGTAGTATAATTTGGTTATCTATACCCACCTCCTGTGAGATTTGAGGGGAACATGCTTGAGTATTACATGTGTTACAGTGGATGATTGAGACTAAAACTTGGGCAGTCTGAAGCTTTACTGTCACTCACAAAGAAAATAAGGGGTACTTTACTGATATTGAGAGTGGCTGTGTAAACACAACATGTTATATAAATAATCAAAGTTGAATCTATACACTGTTATGACACCTTGGGGGTGCGATGAAATGAGGGAGGAGGAAATGTATCACTGACCTCATGTGAAACTAGTAGTCTGTATATATCTATATATATATATATATATATATATATATATATATATATATATATATATATTCACTGAAAAAACCATAGGTTTCAGGCACGCTATAGTTAGAAATTAGCATTTAAAAAACCTTAGAAATTCACTGAAAAAACCATAGGTTTTAGGGAAAGTTATAGTTAGTTGGACATTCCAGCGCTGCAAGCCTGATATAATACATTCACCTGCGCATCGTGGATCCTACTACAGGACTAAAAATATGTTTTAAATAATCAAGTGAAAACGGAACCCACTGAGGGGATCGGAAATTTGGCTCTAAGGGAATACAACTCCCAGCATGCAGTAAACTTTTTAGCACAAACTGAGTGCAGCCCACTAAGGGCTGATAACCAATAGCAGCATGCGGTGAAATTGAAATAAAGGAGCACTTCGTAATCACTTGTGAGAAACAGCCTATGATTAAGGGGCGTCAAGCCCTGAAACGCATCAGGCACCAAATACCCACCGTGATGCAAAGGCGAGTGAAATCACTGAAAGCCGTAGGGTTGGCCTGCAGCCGAGTGCTTCCTGGAAAGCTTCAGGGCAATTTGTTGGAAATATATATATATATATATATATATCACTGCACCTCATAGAATCGTTTCACTTCCGAACAAAAGATGAGTGCAGACCTCCGATAGTGCATAAATTATTTATTGCATGAGTCTTCTGCCATTACGCGTTTCGGCCGTGCAAGCGGCCTTGATCACATATATATATTCACTGAAAAAACCATAGGTTTCAGGCACGCTATAGTTAGAAATTAGCATTTAAAAAACCTTAGAAATTCACTGAAAAAACCATAGGTTTTAGGGAAAGTTATAGTTAGTTGGACATTTCACTCGTACAAAATCAGAGAAATTCCCCGTTATAGTTAGTTCAGCTAACTATAACTCGCGCCCCGCAATGCACTGCTGATGACGTCACATATTACATCACTCATGACATGGTCAGTGACATCACTGATGACATCACTGATGACATCTCAAATGACATCACTGATGACATCACTGATGACATCATCCAGTGACTGTGTGTTTCTGTAAAGTTTAAATATGTTTAATATATATAGGGAAAGGCGTATTGAAAAATGAGTGGGTGTATAAGTGTCTGAATGGATGATTTAGTAGGTGCGTGACTGACTATAAGTGAGTGATTAAACGTATCTTACTGAATGCATGGGTTAGTGACTAAACTGTGTGAATGTCTGTATCCGTCTGTCTGTTGGTGTGTAAGCGGCTGCATGGGTTTGTGAATAGCTACATGAGTGTCTATATGGGTTATTGATTGGTTGTCTGAGTATCTGTATGGGTGCCTGAGTGTTTGTGTGGGTGGGGTGTGTGTGACTCTGTGCATAGATGTGTGAGTGGGTGATTCACTGGGTGCATGGTTTCAAGAGTGCATCTGTGATGGACTGTATGGGTGGGTGAGTGTGTGTATGGGTGTGTTAGTGAGTGAATGTAGATCTCAGTGGTACATGTGTGAGTAACTACATATGTGAAAGGCAGTATATATGTGTGTTGGAGTATATAATTGGCTATAAGTGAGAGTGTGTGATTGTGAGAGTGGCTGTATGGATGAGTGTGTGCTTGTATCAGTGATTGTTTAAGAGCGTAAGAATGTGCTAGTATTTGTATGAGTAAGCGAGCTGGTGTGTGTATAACTGTATAGGTGAGTAAATGGCAGTGTGATTAATTATTTGCATGACTGACTAGGTTTGTGAGTACCTCTATGGATGAGTGGCGGTGTGTGAGTGTCTATATAGGTGTATGAGTGCATATGATAGTCCTGTACTGAGTGACCGTAAGTATGAGTGACTGTACGGGTGAGTGAGTGGATGTGTGTGTAGACCTAAGAATCAGTGAGTGGGTATGTAGTTATTGGTGTTGGAGTGTCTATGGTTTTGAGAATGGCAGTCTGTAATTTAGAGTGGGTGTATCAAAGGTTATATTAGGGTGTGAAAAGATGCATCAAATTATCACATGGATGATGTCATCAGTGATGTCATCAGTGATGTCATTTGAGATGTCATCAGTGATGTCATCAGTGATGTCACTGACCATGTCATGAGTGATGTAATATGTGACGTCATCAGCAGTGCATTGCGGGGCGCGAGTTATAGTTAGCTGAACTAACTATAACGGGGGAATTTCTCTGGTTTTGTACGAGTGAAATGTCCAACTAACTATAACTTTCCCTAAAACCTATGGTTTTTTCAGTGAATTTCTAAGGTTTTTTAAATGCTAATTTCTAACTATAACGTGCCTGAAACCTATGGTTTTTTCAGTGAATGTCAAAGGTTTTTTAAATGCTAATTTCTAACTATAACTTGTCTGAAACCTATGGTTTTTTCAGTGAATTTCAAAGGTTTTTTAAATGCTAATTTCTAACTATAACGTGCCTGAAACCTATGGTTTTTTAAGTGAATTTCAAAGGTTTTTAAATACTAGTCTCTAACTATGCCTACAGAGGTAGGACATGTGAAGAAAGAAGAAAAAACGCACAGAAAGAAGCAAAAGAAATGCAGAAAGAAGCAACAGAAGTCCACAAAGACGAACAAAAGTGCAGGAAGAAGCAAGACATGTGCAGAAAGAACCAACAGAGGAGCAGAAAGAGGCCTTGTTGCAAAATCATCCTGTGCCCACAACTTTTTCAGACGGGTACTGGTGGTAACTGACTCTGACTAACCAGGCCTAGAGCCAGTGCTATGCTAAAAGACACTTAGAATACAGTGAAAACCCCTACATACACTAGGGAACACTATGCGTTGGGGTACCCCTGTAATTAGCATGACCTCCTCTGTAAGGCCCTAGTACATAATAGGGCAGGGGGATCAAAACTACCTCTAAGTCAGAGGTGCAGAAATATGCTACTTTAACTAGTAGTCACGTTTGCAGAGTGGTGGAGAAAGGGTGCTGGGCGTCCAACCAACGCTCAGGAATTCCGCTGCGTAGGACTTACAGGAGGTACCAGAAGGGATTCTTGGCCCCCAAACTCCCTCAGGACTAAATTGGACTTCATCCCCCATCCCGTAGTTTGCCACGAGGCACGTTTGCAGAGTGGTAGAGAAAGGGGGCCATGGCCTCCGAAGACGTCTTAGCAATCCCACTGTGTGGGACTTACTGGAGGTAACAAGAGGGGTAGTTGGCCCCCAAGGACATCCTTGGGGGCCAACTTCCCAAACTATTACCTCCAGTCAGTCCCACACAGCAGCACTGGTAAGTACTCGTACCAGGCCACGCCCACTTTGCCCACCACTCTACAAACGCGCTCCCTGGCACGCTCTTGGATGGGGATTGAAGTCCCCTTCACTGCTGGGGGTCCTTTAGGGGCCAACTAGCCTACCTTTACCTCCAGTAAGCCCCATGCAGTGGGATTGGTGAGAGGTAGACAAAGGCCATGCCCCCTTTCTCCACCACTCTGCAAACACGCCCCCTGGCGCATTGTAAGTTGGGGGATTAAGTCCCCTTGAATCCTGAGGGTCCCTGGGTCCAACTAGCCCGCCACAGAGCTGCGTTGCAGAGAGGTGTAAAAAGGGGCGTGGCCTGGACCACCTCTCTGCAACGCAGCCCTGTGGCGCTTACTGGAGGTACCTGGTGGGCTAGTTCACCCCCAGGAACCCTCAGGATTGAAGAGGAATTAATTCCCCAACTTTAAACGCGCCACATGGCGTGTTTGCATACATGTCACCTCAGGCCCCGCCCCCTCCCTTCACCACTGTGCAAACGCGCCCCGTGGCGCGTTTTAAGTTGGGGGATGAAGTCCCCTTGAATCCTGAGGGTCCCTGGGGTCCAACTAGCCCACCAGGTACCTCCAGTAAGCGCCACAGAGCTGCGTTGCAGAGGGGTGTAAAAAGTGGCGTGGCCTGGACCACCTCTCTGTAACGCAGCCCTGTGGCGCTTACTGGAGGTACCTGGTGGGCTAGTTGGCCCCCAGGGACCCCCAGTATTGAAGGGGAATTAATTCCCCAATTTAAAACGCGCCACAGGGCGCGTTTGCAGAGCGTTGCTGGGAGGGGGCGTGGCCTCCGGCACGATCGCAGTCTTTTTTTTTTTTTTTTTTTTTTTTTTAGAAGGGGGGCTGTGTGGCCCTCCTTTTTCCTTTGGGCCCTGGGGACCCCATCCCCCAGGGCCTGACCCCTTTTAAAAAAATAAAAAAATCTGAACGAGGAAGTGGGCCGCGTGGGCCCCCTCCCGTGGCCAATTCCGGCCCCGGGGACCCCATCCCCCAGGGCATGGCCACATATATTTATGTTTTTAAATATATTTTTAAGGAGGGGGGCTCGTGGCCCCACTCCTGAGGCCTCTATTGGCCCCGGGAACCCCATCCCCGGGGCTGGCTGTTTTTTGGGGGGGGAGAATGGGGGGCCACGTGGCCCCCCTCCCGGGCCACTTCTAGCCCCGGGGACCCCATCCCCTTTGGCAGGCCCTATCCATTGGGGACCGTGGGGGGAGCCCCAATGCCCCCACGGTCCCGCCCGCTCCACGCGTCCTGCAGGAGCCGGCATTGCTTTTCCACACGGGGAGCTGCTGACATGCAGCTCCCCGTGTGGAAAGCAATCTGCTTTGCATTTTGAAGCGAGAGCAGGTTTCCCTGCTCTCTCTTCCAAAATCCAAAGCAAGTTTGCTATGACAGGGCGGGAGCCGCGCGGCTCCCGCCCTGTCATAGCAAACAGCAGTGTCCCGGGGGTGGGCACCCCGGGACACTGCAGGAGCCGGTGCTGGGGGGTGGCAGTCCCCAGGGCCATCACAGGCTCCAGGAGGGGTGGCCGCGCGGCCCCCCTCCCTTCAGTTTTAAAGCCCCGGGGAGGTGGTGGTCCCCAGGGCTCGGGGGTCCGTAACGGACCCCCGCATTTACATACTTAGTGCCCCGGGGATGTGGCGCTCCCCGGGGCATGTGGGGGGGCTCGAGCCCCCCCCTCACAGGTTCATTTTTTTTTTAAAACAAGCCCCGGGGGTGGCGGTCCCCGGGCTGCGGGGGGGCCGTGTGCCCCCCACAAATATTTAAGAAAAGCCCCGGGGGGTGGCGGTCCCCGGGGCTTGGGGGGGCCTTGGAGGCCCCCCACACATTTAAAAAAACAATGTCCTTGTGGGACCCCCTGAGCAGGCCTAGGGGGTCAGGGTGTTTCTACCCTGCCCCCTTTTCTTTTTTTTCACCTTTGTTTTTCTGTTTTCTTGTGACTTGGTTCTACCGAGTCACAAGATGGCTGCCAACACTTCCTGGTTTGGAGTGTTGACAGCCAATTAGAATAAAGCTTGTGGTCGGGAGGGTTCGCGAACCCTCCTTGGCCATAGATATCGAAACTTTTTTTTTTATTTTCTCAGCAACTACTGAACGGATTTACACCATTTAACAAAAAGGGCTCTTTCTGAAGCAAGGGCTACCTTTTTGCCAAATTTGGTGTAATTCCGTTCAGCAGTTCGAGCTGTAGCTGTGTCTAAAGTTTCCTATGGAAAATAACATGGAGAAAACACGTTTTGGGACCCCCCTTTTTTCTCGGCCCCCGATTGGCGAATCAACCCGAAACTTTCAGGATAGGAGCTGACCGGAGCGGGCCACAAGTTTTGAAATTTTCACGAAGATTCGTCAACCGGCGCCAAAGTTATTGGGAAAAGAAAAAACGCTTTTCCTATGGAAACTAGGTCCTAACTATAACTATCTAATGGCGACCGCCAGTAGATAATACATATATATATATATATATATATATATATATATATATATATATATATATATATATATATATATATATATATATATATATTGTTCTACAATCTCCTCCCCTGTTTGAAGAGCACTCTTGGAACAGGTCCGTGAAGGCAGACAGCATTCTTTATTCAATTAAAATTACAAAGCCTTACGCGTTTCAGAGACATTTCTCCTTGGTCACAGGCTTTTCAGTGGGTTGTACAGATTTAAAGAGGCATTGTCCCAGCATGCTCTTTTCACAGGTGAGTATGCATACTGCCTGCTGGGATGTGTAGTACCTTTAATTTTATGAATATATACCAACAAAGAGACGCCAAAAGATGCCCAGCATACTGACAATGGCAGACGTCACGCCGTTCACAAAATCTCCGTATCCCAACCTTTTTTTCAGTTTTGGAAAGATGAGCCACACCGACGGATTGTTTTATAAATATTTACTTGGCAGTAACGCAGAGAAACACAACGCGTTTCGACTGCACTCGGTATATATATAACGCGCGCCAAGAAATTGCGAGGGACAGAACACTGGGAGCCATGGAGAAAAGAAGATCAGAATCAGGCACAGACAAGAGCTCAGACTTGGGATCAATAGAAGAACTGAGCAGCAATAATGCAACCAAGATTTCTTTTTCTGAGGAACTGAGGCTGTTACAAAAAGAAAAAGAACACTCCTTCCAAGGGAAACAAAGAGGAAGAGGCAGAGGAGCAAAGGCCAAAGTAAGAGAAGACGGCAGCAAAGAAAAGCAAATAAACAGTGGCATGGGAACAAGAGGCCAAACAAAGAAATCGAAGTAATGGCAGCACAATCCAAGGAAGTCACGGTAATGAATCTTTCTAAAAACATCTATCAGAAGCAGAGATTGAGACTCTAAAGCTGGGGCTGTCGTTCTGCCCGACAGCTGGAATTGACTATGTTCAACTAAGAATTGACTTATACAAATTTGTAAGAAAGCTTAAGTTGTATAAAATACATGCATTGAGAGCAGAGAACAGTAGGGTGGGTAGAATATCCCAACCCACAGTTCTCCCCAACAACTTGACGATAGTAGACTTAGACACACTCCAGACATTACACAGTCTAGAAAGAACTGATGAAACAAACACGACACTCGGCATTGTTAGTGACCCTTTTGACCCGACTCATACTGAATATATGAACCAGAATTTTGGGATAGGCATTGGTGCAACGGAAACCACTACCTTTAGGGTACCATCCAAATCTATCCCACAATTACCGAAGGACAATATCGACATATTTTCGGACACAGCGGTAAACGACATCCTTAAATGGAGTAGAGATAATCCCAAACAGAGTAATCTCAACAAGACGCAATGGAACCTCCTGACTAATTTACAGAAAGATCAAACAATAGTCCTCAAGCCCTCCGATAAGGGGGGCAACATAGTCATCATGGACAGGGAAAATTACATTAGAGAGGGACTGAGACAGGTAAGAAACAGTACCTGTTACATCCGTACCGACAGAGAGTATTTACGGAATGTAATTTCACGTTATAAAGAAAGATTACTGGCCTGGCATGAGCAACAACTGTTAAGCTGGGATGAATTACAATTTTTTTTAAATGAGACACCAACGATCCCCACCTTATACCTACTACCCAAAGTCCACAAAAACGCTACCAATCCACCAGGGCGTCCCATTGTTTCCTCTAAAAATAGTGTCTTTGAGACTACCTCTAGGTTTGTGGACCACTTCATTGCACCTTTTGTACACAATTTAGACTCCTACATTAGAGACACGAAAGATTTTATCCAGAAAACTAATAGTCTGTGCTGGAAAGGAGAATGTTGGCTCGTATGTTTGGATGTGGAAAGTCTATATACGAGCATCAGACACCAGGATGGTATGAATGCCTGTAAACATTTCCTGAGAATGAGAAGGGCTACGACCCTACTACACACGCAGATGATCATGGAAATGATTGAAACATGTTTAAAGGAGAACATTTTTCTCTTTGAGAACACATTGTACAAACAGATACAGGGGACGGCCATGGGGACCTGCTTCGCCCCCAGCTACGCCAATCTCTTGGTGGGCTGGTGGGAGGAGCAGGTCCTGTGGAACCGTGATCATAACAAATTCATTGATCACATCAATGTGTGGCTCAGGTATATAGACGATGTTTTCTTCGCTTGGGAGGGGAGCGAAGAGGACCTGAATGACTTTCTAACATCCATTAATAGGAACGAAGTCAACCTGAAATTCCCTATGAATTACAGCAGAGAAACAGTTGATTTTCTGGATCTGAGAGTGACCTTTAAAGATGGCATTTACAGACAGAACTATTCAGAAAAAGTACCGCTGGATATTCCATCCTCCATGCGGATAGCTGTCATCCACCGAGCTTCCGCTGGAGTATCCCATTTAGTGAGTTTCTAAGAGCAAAAAGAAACAGCAGCACTGATGAGAGCTATCAAATCACTAAACGGGAGATGACTGATCGCCTCATAGCGAGGAAATATCCCAAGAAGAGTCCAAATAGAGCAAGCAAAAGAGCAGATGAGAAATCAAGGGAGATCCTATTACAAGACAAGCCACAGACAGCAAAAGATCCTGAGAATACACCGATTAGGTTTATCACGAAATTCACGAATCAGGCAAACAACTTGCGTAGAATTCTACAGAGTAGATGGGCAATCCTAAGGCATGACATCACATTGAACCCTAAAATAGGGGCAACACCCAATATCACCTTTCAGAGAAATCTCTCGTTAAGGGATATGCTGGTGCACAGCCATTTGAAAAGCAATACTCAAACATGGCTACAACAAAGCCGAGGGTTTAAAAAGTGTGGGCACTACAAAGCGTGCAAACATAGTAGCAATATCCAGGAAGTTTATCTCGATAGGATCAGGAAGAAACAGCGTATCACCAAACTGATTACTTGCAAGACAGACTATGTAGTGTATGTTATCACCTGTTCTTGTGACAGATGGTACATAGGATCTACCACATTCCCAGTACAGAAACGAATATTGGAACATTGGCGAGCAATCACCAACTCAGACCTGAGCTACAGTACAGCACGGCATTTCAGGGAATACCATGAGGGAGACTGGACCAAAGCCAAGTTTTTGGGATTGGATACAGTAGTAAAACACCCTAGAGGAGTGAACAGAATCACTGCATTACGCAGAATGGAGTCTAGGTACATTTTGAAGGCAGGTAGCCTTGCCCCGCATGGTATGAACCTGGATGAAGAGCTATACACACACCTCTAACTTTGAAGCTCCGATCCCCTTTTTTAACCCGTATTGTTTTGATTTTATTGAATTTGTATGAATATGAATAATATTGGTCTTCCTTCCTTGTTTTTCTTTTTCCTTTCTTCATTGCATATAACTGTTCTTTTGTTCCTACATTAGATCATAGGACATCACGCATATAGGTATAAACTCTGGTTATGTAATGGTTGAAATGTTTAGGTATACGATAACAGAATCTCTGTCTTCATTACAGATGGAAGGAGAGTCTCCAAGCAAATTATGCTGGAAGTACCTCTGGGAGAGTAGAAGGCGATCCCCATGTGGCAACACCTTTTGATTTTCATCTGTAGTAACATACAACTGAGAAGTTAGTTTGGGTACTATACCCGTGAGCGCAGAGTTGTTTATATCTTTTATTTTCTCATTTGACCATTACCTACAAGGAATTATGATTGAACCATGAGCTGAGAAACTTGGGAGGGTCACACAATTGTGGAGAACTTCTCTATTCTATTATCATGTGAATTCGAATATATAGAAGCTTGGTCCGACATGTATAAGGATTTACAAATGTTTTGTTTCTAGCAAACTGTTGATAAAGTTTTGTTGAAAGTAGGAACATGCAAGATATGCATAGTATTTTGTTTATGTCGATTGACAATACGTCAGGATGACGTTGTACTTAAGGAAGTAATGTGGAAAAAACGGGTCATGTGAAAAAGAACGAAAGTTCAAAACGCGTCTGTTTCTTTGCCATTAAATACTTGTGTTAATTAAGACCGCGTTGGTGTGGCTGTTTCCTGCTGGCTGCCACTGTTGTCTACAACCAGGATTGCATTTGGAATATATATATATATACACAAATACTGAGTGTTTACCAACAAAACACATCAAACATTCTTGAAATTGTTTCTTTTGTTATTCTTTATTTTCATTCTCTTGATGTGTCATATTTATACAGCAATGCAGCCACAGCAATACAGCAAACACGTGTTCTATGCACACTTGCGCTTCTTCAGGGTCTCTCCAGAGGCTGTTTTTTCACCTTTCTCCACTAGAGAGATTATATATATATATATATATATATATATATATATATATATATATATATATATAAATTCACTGAAAAACATAAAGGTTACAGGGACGTTATAGTTAGGTTCACATTTTACCCACACAAAACCATAGAATTCAGCAGTTGTAGTTATACTTATAATTATACTTATGTTAAGAAACTAAAACTTGCGGCCTAAAGTTACTTAACGGCATGAGTTATAGTTTCTTCAGTTAAGTATAAGTATAACTATAACTGCTGAATTTCTATGGTTTAGTGTGGGTAAAACGTCAACCTCACTATAATGACCCTGTAACCTTTGGCTTTATCAGTGAATTTCTATGGGTTTAACGTAAAGTAATAGTGGGAGAGGGTTTTTTTCCCAATTTGGTTTCGGATCTGTGGGTACTGTGGCTACCCGAAGATCCACGAAGGATCGGCGTCCCGAGATATCTATAAATTTCTTTCTTTAATAACTCCCAAACTACTGAACAGATTTACACAAGATTACAAAAAGGTCTCTTTCTAGACCAAGACCTACCTTTCTGCAAAATTTCATGTCATTCTGTTCAGTGGTTCGGGCTGTAGTCGTGTCTAAAAACTGCAAAATTCCCGTGGAGATTGATTGGGAAAAAGCATTTTCAGAGCCCCCTTTTTTCTCTGCCCCCACTTCACGAATCACCACTAAACTTTCCAGACAGCAGCTCAACTGACTTGCGTACTAGTTTCTAAAATTTGTCAAACGGTGCCAAAGTTAATAGCAAAACAAAAAACGCTCCACCTATGGGATGAGTTGGTCCTTAGCTATAACTACATACTGGCTATCGCCAGTAGGTAATATATACATATACACTTACCTGACATATTCTTACCATTTCGTTGTAAAGGCATGCGTGGGGAGGACTTGCATGGTAAAGGCATTGGGTGGTAAATGCTTTGTTATAAAGGATGTTTCCTTGTATTCAGTAGTTTCTTGATAAAAGCAAATAGGTAGCGGTTGGTTAATGGTATAAAGCCTGCATAGTATTGCTTGCAGTTTGATTTATATATATATATTTTTTTTTTTGCAGAGTTTTATATAGAGCGAACTTGACCCTCAGGTCACACATTCATTTTTGTTAGGCACGGGGAGATTAAGGGCCAGATGTAGGTAACGAAATAGCGATCGCAAACGCTGAAATTCGCAGAATTTCAACGTTTGCGACCCCAAAATAGCCCTGTGTAATGTAGGTAGGAAAAACCTACTCGCAAAATAAGGAATCGCAAATTTTGCGATTCCCTATTTTGCGACTGCCTTTAAGGAATCGCAAATTGCGATTCCTTAAATGCAATGCAAGAAGCCCAGAAAGTCTGTGATTTGGGCTTAAGGAATCGCAAATTACCACCAACTTCAAGTTGGTGGTAATTTGCAATTTCTTTGAAAAATTCACTTTTTTGCATTTTTCAAAGTGCCATGTGGCGCACATATATGCCCTTAGGGCATGTAGGGCATGTATGTGCGCCACATGTGCACACATACATTTTTCAGGGGTGCAACAGGGTGTCCTTTTGACACCCTTGCACCCTTGAAAATGCATTCGCAATTTGCGAGTACCTAATAGGTACTCGCAAATTGCGAATGTCTTCCCATTCATTCCTATGGGCCTCTAGGCCCATAGGAATGAATGGGAAGGTATTCCTTAATTGCGAATCGCAATTTGCAATTCGCAATTAAGGAATATTGGGCCAAATGTATCAAAGTTTGTGTTTGCGATTCTCAAATAGCGAATTTTTGAGAATCGCTATTTGAGAATCGCAAATGAGATGTATGTAGAATTCGCAAGAAAATTTGCGAATCCTACATATTCCTTAATTGCGATTCGCAAATTGCGAATCGCAGTTAAGGAAACCCTCCCCATTCATTCCTATGGGCCTAGAAGCCCATAGGAATAAATGAGAGGACATTCTCAATTTGCGATTAGCAATTAGAGAATCGCAAATTGAGAATGCAATTTCAAGGTTGCAAGGGTGTCCAAAGGACACCCTGTTGCACCCCTGAAATGAGCATGGGTGCACATGTGGCTCACATACATGCCCTAAGGGCATGTATGTGCGCCACATGCCTTTTTGAAAAATGCAAAAAAAAGCATTTCTCAAAGAAATCGCAAGTTACCACCAACCTGTAGTTGGTGGTAATTTGCGATTCCTTAAGCCATAATCGCACAACTTAGGTGCTTCATACATTTCATTTAAGGAATCGCAATTTGCGATTCCTTAAATGCATTCGCAAAATAGAGAATCGCAATTTTTGCGATTCTCTATTTTGCGAATGTTCCCGTTTGCGAACGGGAAATGGGCTTGATACATATGGCCCATTAATTCCATTTTGCGAGTCCTTAATAGCGATTCGCTAAAAATCGCTATTAAGGACTCGCAGAAATGAGTTTACCTACATCTGGCCCTAAAGTGATTTGCCCAGAATCACAGGATGTTCAGCGTCGTTGCCGAGACTAGAACCCAGTTCCCCACATTCCAGGTCGACAGCCCTAGCCATTAGGCCAACTCCTCTCCCCTAATATTTTCACATGTAGTAATTAGCTATGGGTAGAAAATTATTTTTTATTCTTAAAGTAATAGCACTGGCTGGAATAATAGCGTTGTTGATTGTTACTGTTGTCTCTGCTGATTTCTGAGGTTCCAGCAGACACCACCTCCCTAAGCAAGAATCGGGTGCTTTGCCTTGCTATCTCCGGATAGAGGCGTGCATCCGGGCCTCAGATTTGGACGCCATTGTAACAAGTACCCAGGACACCACAGTTGAAAGGCTCCATGAATTGGCACAACTGGCGCTCAGCGACCCTGACTGACTTGTGACCCAATATATCGGTTCTTACAGTGTGTGTTCACATGCACTGTCCTGTTCTCCTCAATATCTGGTCTCTCTTTTCTCCTTCTCCTGGGCTCCTTCAATCCTGGCCTCGCATCTTGCTACCGCGCCAGCATCCCTCTGTCACGCGCGTGCTTCACTTCGCTTTCACTTTCAGCGCTGCCAGGTGCTTGTGTGCAAACCTCCTCAGAAACAGCCACTTGAAAACGCACACTCAGCGAATGCCCGCTGTGGGCCCTGTTTCCCTGTCTCCCTCAGTTTGGGGAGTCAGAACACCGGCGCACACGTCACTCGAGGAGTGGGTGGTGTCCCCTTCTCCCTCCCTCCCTCCCTCCCTGCTGGGACTCTGATTGCTTTCTCGAGTGATAGAACGAGCTGAGAGATGAGCTGAAATCGAAATTAAGATGTCACGCGAGCGCACGCCTCCCCTGGACATGGCTCTCGACGGCTGGAGGGCAGGGTGCCCGTGGGTGCCGGGGAGATAGCACCCCTGTGGATGGAACACGAGACCCGCAGCTGGGTGCTGCCAGGTGGACATCTCTCCTCCTAGTCCAGGCTCTTTGTCCGCACGTGTGCCTTCTTTCTCTAGTAGGTCACAAGCTCTTCGGGCACTCATAGCGCCGGGGGCAGCTGGGTGTGACTGGCCTGAAACGTCATCTTAGAGGCCACATTTGGAGCAAGGTCCCAGCACAGGCCCCCCACCTTGGCACAGCTCCAGCCCCATACAAGGGGTGTCCGGGAGAAGCCCGGTCTGCCACAGGCGGTACCCCTGGTCAGTGGTGGCAGTGCCACAAATCTCAGCGCAGGCCCACGTGGTTGGCACGACCCGTGCTGCCAGCGCCCGAGGAGTCGGAGGAAGCCCCTGCTCAGCAGCCGCCGTCGGGGGGGCGGGCAGCCCGGCTATTTTTAGAACTGAATGTTGGATCTGCCTGCAAGGTGAGGAGGGCGCGGGGCTGGGCTCGGTGCCTCTCCCTCGCTGTGTATCTGTGAGGGAGTGTGAGAGGGGGTCCCTCACTAGGAGAGCGCAGGCATCGTTCAAGCCGAGCGCAGGGAAGAAGGGAGCTCTTCCGTGTGGACACCGGACGAGGTGACTAGGAACGGGGAGTTAAACCCGTCCACCTCACAGCGCACGCAGCGTCACCGGGACATCTCTCCTCCAGTGGGACATCACTCCTCCAGTGGGACAGCTCTCCTCCAGTGGGACATCTCTCCTCCGGTGGGACATCTCTCCTCCAGTAGGACATCTCTCCTCCAGTGGGATATCTCTTCTCCAGTGGCACAGCTCTCCTCAGGTGGGACATCTCTCCTCCAGAGTGCCATCTCGCCTCCGGTGGGACATCTCTGCTTCTGGCACATACGGAACCATCTCTACTCCAGCTAGATAAGTCTTCTGTATGGGACAGTTTTCCCAAGAAACGTTTCCCTCTAAAAGGGAGTCTCTCATCCTGTGAGAAATCTCTGCTCCTACGAGACATGTTTGGGATGTCACCAGCCAGGAAACATGTCCGAATAAGGGTCTTCTCACCTCTGAAGAGGCGCTATTCTTCCTGGAACATCTAATCTCGTACAGAGGTGGGCTGTTTGCAGGACGCCACTTCTGTGAGACAAGTGTCTTCCTTTAGGACACCTTGTATCCCGTGCGCATCTCTCCTTTCGAAAAAGATATTTTCCTCACAGAAGCATCTCTCCTCCTGGAAGAAGCTGTTAGAATATCTGCATTTCTACGGCACGGACTGCGGGAGAGCCCTACCACATTGGGATATCTCCCCCTTGTGTGGTATCTCCCCACCTCTTGCAAGGCAGCTCTCTTGGTGAGGCGCATCTTCAGTCGTGTGTGACATCTCTCTCACAGAAGTGCATTACCTCCCCTATTGAGAAGGGTTGACCGTGGGACATCTTTGGATAAACTGAGCTGTGTGCTGGGGAGGGCACAGGAGCTGAAACCCGCTGCCCGTGAACCCCTCACTCTTTTCGGAAGACTTCCCTCCAGCGTCCCGAGGCGGAGGACCAAGAACTGCTCTCCCTTCTAAAGCTCCTTGAAGCCCACCTACTGGTCCATCATTCCCAGACCCTTTCCCCTGTGCCCGTCACGCTACCACCTTGGCCCTTGACCCCTAGCTGCTGTCCCCATTCCTAAAACCGCTTTTTTTTCGGCTCCCGGCTCAGCCTCTGACTTGGCAGCGGTCCTCGGCCGCTAACTTTGTCTCCCTATCAGGAGCCTTCGGCCTCCTTTTCATCAGTTCCCGGTGCAGGCACTGAGTCAGCTCCGGTCCCGAGCCCTGGCCTCCTTCTCACCCGCTCCCGGCTCCTGCACTGACTCGGCACTGGTCCTCGGCCGCTGACTCGGCCCCCCATGCCCCTGCCCTCGGCCAGTCCCGGGTCTATTATGCCAGTGCCGCCCGCCCCGGGCCTGTGCAGTCGCCGTCGGATCCCCAGCCCGGGCAGCCCCCGCCATGAAGGAGAAGTCCAAGAACGCGGCCAAGAGCCGGCGGGAGAAGGAGAACGGCGAGTTCTATGAGCTGGCCAAGCTGCTGCCCCTGCCGGCCGCCATCACCGCGCAGCTGGACAAGGCGTCCATCATCCGCCTCACCACCAGCTACCTCAAGATGCGGGCCGTCTTCCCCGAAGGTAAGGGGCGAGCTTTGCTGCGGGCGGGGGTGCACGTGCGAGCGGCAGAGGTGTGCGGGAGCTGCGTGCCTGTGTGTGCAGGATGCAAGTGTGTGTGCAAGGTGCCGATGTACGTGAAAGCTGCAGAGGTGCGTGCATGCAGCATGTGTGTGCCAAGCTGCTGAGAAGTGTGCAAGCGGCAGGTGCGAGTGAAAGCTGCTGAGGTGTCTTCAAGCCGCCCTGTGAGAGCTGCCGAGGCGTGTGCAAACTGCAGGTGCGTGTGTAAACTGCAGCGTGCAAGCTGCTGAGGTGTCTTCAAGCCGCCCGGTGAGACAAGACTTTCCGAGGTGTGTGCAAACTGCATGTTCGTGTGTAAACTGCCGTGTGCGGGCTGCGGATGGGTGTGCATTCTGTGGAGCTGTGTGTATACAAAATTGCTGGCTTTAGTGTGAAGCCTGGGGGGACTGTGTGCCACCTGCCAGGGTGTGTGTGAAATCTGCTGAACATCATACATAATTCTGCAGTCGCCATGCATCACCTGTTCCGGTGACCCGCTTGGGTCTGGGTGCTACAAGTGAGGTGTGTGAGCTCCTTGGGTCACAGTGAGTAACTTGATGGGGTGCGTGTACAACCGTCAGAGAGTGTGCAATCTGCACGGGTACACGTGCCACCTGCTTGGGTCCGTGTGAAACCCATCGGGTGTGTCTGAACCCCTCTGGGCTGTGTGGGTGACCTCCCGGGGAGTGTGCATGTATCCTATAAGGCTGGTATGCTATCCGCCGATCTGTGTCTATCATTATACCTGCCGGTGACTGAGTGCAAAGTGCTAGGGAGTGTCCATATACCTGTGTGCTCTCAGAGCAGCTTTCCGGGGTGTGTGGAACCTACCAGTGTGTGTGCAACTTCACCTGGTGCAGATTCCACCGACCGGTGTGTGTGCAACTTCACCCGGTGCAGATTCAACCTACCGGTGTGTGTGCAACTTCACCCGGTGCATATTCAACATACCGGTGTGTGTGCAACTTCACCCGGTGCAGATTCAGCCTACCGGTGTGTGTGTAACTTCACCGGTGCAGATTCAACCTACCAGTGTGTGTGCAACTTCACACTGTGTAGATTCAACCTACCGCTAAGTGTGCAAATTTCTGGGGCCAGTCTGCGACCTGCAGGGTTCTTCGTGTGACCTGCCAGCGACGGTGTGGAGCTCACGAGAGCCCACGTGCCACCCCCAGAGGCCTGTGTGCAAATCTTGAGCTCTGTGCGTGAGCTGCAGAGCAGTGGAAGCCCGAGGAGGCAGGGTCAGTGTTTTTATTATTAGCAGTAGTAGTATTGTTTTCATGATTGTTGCTATTAATGCGCCGGTTCCTGCAGGCAGGCCGTGCAGTCCCCTGCTCAGTCCCGGCCATGCACCTTCTACAGAGCCCCTCCTTCCCCCGAGATCACAAGGCCCGGGCAGGCCTGGAAGTAACAGGGTTTATAGGGCACCTTGGTCCAGCCTCACGTCGCCGTAGGTTACTTCTGGGAGCTCAGTCATAAAGAAACATACACATTTATAATAATAAAATAACAGCAATAGAAGGAATATTAGTAATTATAGTAATGATTTTAATTTTAATGAACGTTTGACCAGCGAAAACCACAGCATGAACTCAGGCGGGAGTTAAATAAATAAAATCCTCCCGCTGCCCCTTACACTGTGGTATTTTTAATGTCCAGAGCAGCGGGCTGGGGCCTCATCCTTAAATGACATGGAACGTTCTTGCCACAAATTCCAGCCCAGAGGGCAGGGACCTGTTTTTTTGTTTTGTTTTATAAAACATTGTTTTACTCTCGAACACTACCAGTAACTAGTGCTTTGCCCACGGCTGTAGCATCTCAAGGCGCTGAATATCTATGGTCTCCGAGAGACTCAGATACATGTTTTTTTCGCCGCGTGTCGGCATTTCTTTTTTGGGCGCCTATACTCTCTTCTATACCTTTAGGCGCTACCAGGAGCACGTACATCAAGAACAATTAAAAACATTGTGACTGGTTGTATGAAAACATCGTCTCTGTTTACGAGTGCAGTGTGTGTGCGCACACGGCGTATATGCACGAGTTTAAATATGTGCATTCACTCGTGTAGACAGAAGTCAGTTTTCAGACAGTGTGCGCGCATGTAAACACTAATACACAGTTCAGACAATATGTGCCCGAATAAAGCTGAATTCATATTTCAGAGTGCACACATAAGGTGGATACATACTTCAGCCAGTATGTGCTCGTATTTGAGATAGCATGCAGCGCTGTAAACAGGAATTCACATTTCATTATGTGCCCACATGACATACATTTATGTCTCAGATAGTGTACACATATGACACGAACTCGTGCTTCTGATAGTATGTCCAATTATGAACACATTCTATTTCAGAAAACACGACTTCTTAAGTAAAACGGTATGTGCATATAAAACATGAATTTATATGTTCGATACGAACATTATAAACACAAATGATTTTACATTTCACAGTAGGTGCACATTTAAATCAGAATTCGTAGTTCCGACAATATATGCATGTATTTCAGAATTTCAGACAGCATGTGCAGATATAAACACGAATTCATATTTCAGACGTATGTGTACACATAAACATACATTTATATTTCAGACAGTGTTCACATATAAACACTACGTTATTGTTCAAACAGTATCTACAAATATAAACCTAGTTGCTTATTTCATAGAATATGTGCACATTTAAATATGTATTCGTATTACAGACGATATGTGTACTTAGAAACCTGAAATCATATTTTCGCAGTCTGCACCTATAATCTGGAGTTCACATATCAAACACCACGTGCACGTCACACGAATCCACATTTATTGCACATGTAAACATGAGTTGGCATTTCAGGCAATAATATTGCCGTTGAGACCCACATTCATCATGGCCCCGTGTCTTAGTCTGATAAACGGCGACAAAATCTTGAATTACTGTTTTTTATTTTGTAATTTAATTAATAAAACATGTTTTTTTCAGCACATACGTACGAACACACACAAACATACTCTGACATATGTTCCACGTTGGAGGGTGTATCCATGGGCCTACGCCTAACAGAGGCACTGTTTTTTCACGTTTGTGAGTAATATGCACAAATAGTGTTTTTAGTCGGTGCACTATCACGTGCATTCAGTGGCCGTGAGCAGAGGCCGCCGGTCCTCTTCCAGACCTATGTGGCGAACAGAAGTTGAGATTTAATTATAATCCTAATATATTTAGAACTTTAAATATGCACAAACGTATAAAGAGACATCACCGCGATACATTATCCAGAAATAAGTGTAACCACAGTCACGCAACCACACACACCACAAGCGCACACTCAGGCAGGCACAAGAAGATATTTTATACTCCAGCATTTTCATTATCTACACAATGTATGTTTTTGTGCACTGTGTGGGATCATTTGCATGTAGGTTAAACAAATATATGTTAGCGGCTATAATGAGATAGAACTAAACTGCATACAGACGAAAACAAGAAATAATCAGAGACACATAAATATATAAACGGAGGGCCAGGCGTACGCGCGCAAAAAGTGTACAAAAACCGGCACGTGCAGGTACGAACGCGCAAGTTGTACTCGTCGTGTATTTAATTTGTGATAAACTTATTTAGAGCCATGGGTCTATCCTGGGGCAGACATTTGGATGGTTAGTGAGTCAATGAATATATACTAGTTATAGCCAGACACAGCCACAATCACATGGTGGCACAAACCCACACAAAAAGAGACGCAGAGACTCGCTGCAGTGCGTAACAGGACACATCAACTCATGAAGGCGCCACACACCAACACACGTGCAAACAGTCGTTGCCTGATGGTGCCCACAATGCTCACTCTTCTCAGCATAAAGTGGCAGAACACACACACGCACCGACGTAAACAGACTCCTGAGACTGAGGCTCACGTGTAAACAGATACATTGACTCACTGGGGCACAAGCAGCAGTCTAACGATGCCCCAAGCACACATCATCGCTAGTTTCAATGTGGCACGCACACTCACTAACACACAGAGTCTGGCATACGTGCAAGGAGGCACACAGACTCGTACCGGCAAACATACACATAAACTCAGCAGTCTTACGGGGCCCATTAGTTTCAAAGCTGCACACACGTACACAGACACACACATAGTCAAACAGGCTGAGGCGTGTGTAAACAGGCACACAGTCTTATGTAGACACTCTCACACACACAAAGGAGTATTACAGTGCTCCCGGCACACAGCCCCATTAGTTCCAAAGCTGTAAACACACACACACACGCACACACACTAGTCCTACCGTCCTCCTAACACATAGCCTCCCCAAAGCTGCACACACACGCACCCTGAGTCACCCATGTGTGTACAGTGATCTATATAAACGCGCGCACACACAAACACAGCAGTACACTGAGACACACATGTGAACGGCCACACAGGGCTGTATAGAGGCCTGCGCTCACAGGCATACGCACGCACGCACGCGCACGCACACATAAACTAGTCTTACGGTGCTCCTAGAAGACCTAATTCCAAGCCTGTGCACTGACACACACATTGATACACACATGTGAACAGACATATAGGCCCACACAGACACATATATACATACATGCACAGACACAATCGAACACTCGTCTAACAATGCCCCGAGCACACTGCTTTCTTAGTTTGAAAACTGCACACCACAGATGCACACTGCAGCATACATGTGTAACCATAAACAGAGCTCAAGGCAGACGTGCAACACACCAACGCGCACAGTGTTTACTAATGTTCTAATGCACGCCTGCCTTTGTTCGGGTTCCAAGCTGCACACACACGGCGTGTGAAACATTATTACACCGAATGCTCGCTGTCCGTCGGGAAGGCGGAGGGCCTATGCTGGGAGTGACCCGTGGCCGGTGAATTGCGCCCGGGGCCTCTCAGGTTCGCGGGGCAGGGACAGGACCGTGGGGCCATCCGACGCGAGGCGTGGGCAGCTGGAGAGCGAGGGGGGCTGTGTATCTGCTGGGGGCTCGGAGCAGTAAACCTGGCCCGTCCTGCAGCCTTGCACCCCCGGTCCTGCCCTGGCAGACTCGGGCGCAGGCAGTGCGACCCCACCACAGTGCGGGCTCGTGTCCCCCCACGGTCTCTGGAGACAAGGACCCGACAGCAGATCCCACGCAGAGCGCGGTTATCAGACACCTTGTGAAGTGGGCCAGTGCGGTATAACGTATACAATACCAGTAATTCCATCTATTGCTTTCCATAGGACGAAGCCGAACAATGTACTATACCTGGCCACAGTGTCGTCTGATTATACTATAACATGGGCCAATTACAGCCGTGCCTATGTTGGCAGTGTGTGAGTGTGTCCGCCTGTGTGTGTATGTCAGTAAGTATTTTTGTCTGCGTGTTAGTTTTTGAGTATTTCTGTATTTGTTTCAGTTTGTGAGCGTGTTGTCTGTGTGTGCATGTTAGCGTGTGGGCTACCAAATCTATCTATCTATCTATCTATCTATCTATCTATCTATCTATCTATGATGAATATTTATCAATCTCCATATCTTTGTGACATATGTATTTATAAAGCTATGTATTTATATATTTATATCTATACATTGAGATATATAAAGAGATTAAATGACAAGTAAATGTATAAATAGCTAGCTATCTAAGATGAATATTTAAAAATCTCCATATCTCAGAGATATTTGTATTCATGTATCTGTTTGTAGTGAACTTTCTCTCTTTCATAAGTACTATCTATCTATCTATCTATCTATCTATCTATTATCTATCTATCTCCAACCACTTCTATATTAGAGTTGTGTGTTTGACACTATATATATATATATATATATATATATATATATGTGTGTGTGTGTGTGTGTGTGTGTGTGTGAGAGAGAGGGGGGATATCATGTATCTGTTTGTAGCAAACCTCTCTCTCTCTCTCTCTCTCTCTCTCTCTCTCTCTCTCTCTCTCTCTCTATATATATATATATATACGCATAGGACTGAGAAGTATGCAACATCTATCTATCTATTCATCTATCTATCACCACCTGTATATTAGAAATGTGTGCTTAACAGTCTATCTTGATTATCTTAATATATATGTGTGTGCATTAATACACACACACATGTTAAGGGTGCATGCATGTACTGGCCTATCTTGGACCAGCATAGATATGGAATATAAGTGCAGGATGGACCTCTCGGGTTGATACTTTGCCTCTCTGTGTCCCCGCGCGACAGCCAAGGTGATTCCCTCCTTCAGAGCCCTCGAGGTCTCGCGGCGCAGCGCGTGCGCATCTGTGCACCGAGGAGCCCGTTACACCGAGTGGGCGAACATTTTATACCTGTAACACACATAAAACACAGTGCCCTGAATCAGGCAATTAAAGTAACACACCCGAGCATCGAGGGATGTATTACTTTAATTGCCTGATTCAGGGCAGAGAGCGCTCCATGTATATATTCATGTTAAATAGTTCTATCACTGTATTTAGTTGCTGCAGTCCGTATAGGGGCGCTGACACTCCTTAGGATCCCTCGGGGTGACAGTAGGCACAGACCGCGCGCATACACAAGTACGTGCGAACAGCCTGGAAAGGCAGACGTTTATTATACACATATGTCATATACACAGAATTACAGCGCAGAGACGCATGTACAAACACGAATAAACGATGTACATAGATGCAAGCTATACACACAGGTATACACAGCGCAGATATAGATACAGATATACACAGTGCAGGTACACATGCAGATATACACAGTGCAGGTACACATGCAGATATACACAGTGCAGGTACACATGCAGATATACACAGTGCAGATACACATGCAGATATACACAGTGCAGGTACACATGCAGATATACACAGTGCAGGTACACATACAGGTATACACAGCGCAGATATAGATACAGATATACACAGTGCAGGTACACATGCAGATATACACAGTGCAGGTACACATGCAGATATACACAGTGCAGGTACACATGCAGATATACACAGTGCAGGTACACACAGTGCAGGTACACATGCAGATATACACAGTGCAGGTACACATGCAGATATACACAGTGCAGGTACACATGCAGATATACACAGTGCAGATACACATGCAGATATACACAGTGCAGGTACACATGCAGATATACACAGTGCAGGTACACATGCAGATATACACAGTGCAGGTACACATGCAGATATACACAGTGCAGATACACATGCAAATATACACAGTGCAGGTACACATGCAGATATACACAGTGCAGGTACACATGCAGATATACACAGTGCAGGTACACATGCAGATATACACAGTGCAGATACACATGCAAATATACACAGTGCAGGTACACATGCAGATATACACAGTGCAGATACACATGCAGATATACACAGAGCAGATACACATGCAGATATACACAGTGCAGATACACATGCAAATATACACAGTGCAGGTACACATGCAGATATACACAGTGCAGGTACACATACAGATATACACAGTGCAGATACACATACAAATATACACAGTGCAGGTACACATGCAGATATACACAGTGCAGGTACACATACAGATATACACAGTGCAGATACACATACAAATATACACAGTGCAGGTACACATGCAGATATACACAGTGCAGATACACATGCAGATATACACAGTGCAGATACACATGCAAATATACACAGTGCAGGTACACATGCAGATATACACAGTGCAGGTACACATACAGATATACACAGTGCAGATACACATACAAATATACACAGTGCAGGTACATATGCAGATATACACAGTGCAGATACACATGCAAATATACACAGTGCAGGTACACATGCAGATATACACAGTGCAGATACACATGCAGATATACACAGTGCAGATACACATGCAGATATACACAGTGCAGATACACATGCAAATATACACAGTGCAGGTACACATGCAGATATACACAATGCAGGTACACATACAGATATACACAGTGCAGATACACATACAAATATACACAGTGCAGGTACACATGCAGATATACACAGTGCAGGTACACATACAGATATACACAGTGCAGATACACATACAAATATACACAGTGCAGGTAGACATGCAGATATACACAGTGCAGGTACACATACAGATATACACAGTGCAGATACACATACAAATATACACAGTGCAGGTAGACATGCAGATATACACAGTGCAGGTACACATACAGATATACACAGTGCAGATACACATACAAATATACACAGTGCAGGTAGACATGCAGATATACACAGTGCAGGTACACATACAGATATACACAGTGCAGTTACAGATATACACAGTGCAGATACACATGCAAATATACACAGCGCGGGTACACATACAGATATACACAGTGCAGATACACATGCAAATATACACAGTGCAGGTACACATGCAGATATACACAGTGCAGGTACACATACAGATATACACAATGCAGATACACATACAAATATACACAGTGCAGGTACACATGCAGATATACACAGTGCAGGTACACATACAGATATACACAATGCAGATACACATACAAATATACACAGTGCAGGTACACATGCAGATATACACAGTGCAGATACACATACAAATATACACAGTGCAGGTACACATGCAGATATACACAGTGCAGATACACATACAAATATACACAGTGCAGGTAGACATGCAGATATACACAGTGCAGGTACACATACAGATATACACAGTGCAGATACACATACAAATATACACAGTGCAGGTAGACATGCAGATATACACAGTGCAGGTACACATACAGATATACACAGTGCAGATACACATACAAATATACACAGTGCAGGTAGACATGCAGATATACACAGTGCAGGTACACATACAGATATACACAGTGCAGGTACACATACAGATATACACAGTGCAGATACACATGCAAATATACACAGCGCGGGTACACATACAAGTATACACAGTGCAGATACACATACAAATATTCACAGCGCAGATATACGTACAGATACACACATTGCAGGTACACGTACAGATACACACAGTGCAGGTACACATGTAGATATACACAGTGCATATATATATATACACACATGTATTCTCAGTGCAGATATACACAGTGCAGCTATACATATGGATATATACAGTGCAGGTACACATACAGCTATGCACAAAGCAGCTATACATACAGGTATACACAGTGCAGATATACACAGTGCAGCTATACATACAGGTATACACAGTGCAATTACACATACAGATATACACAGTGCAGCTATACATACAGGTATACACAGTGCAGATACACATACAGATATACACAGTGCAGCTATTCATACAGCGATAAAGGCACCACAGCCAGCTATACATGCATATATAATATACAGACAGAGAGAGTGCAGATACTCATACAGACAGACCTTATGGATATATACAGTGCAGGTACACATACAGCTATGCACAAAGCAGCTATACATACATGTATACACAGTGCAGATATACACAGTGCAGCTATACATACAGGTATACACAATGCAATTACACATACAGATATACACAGTGCAGCTATACATACAGGTATACACAATGCAATTACACATACAGATATACACAGTGCAGCTATACATACAGGTATACACAGTGCAATTACACATACAGATATACACAGTGCAGCTATACATACAGGTATACACAGTACAGATACACATACAGATATACACAGTGCAGCTATTCATACAGCGATAAAGGCACCACAGCCAGCTATACATGCATATATAATATACAGACAGAGAGAGTGCAGGTACTCATACAGACAGACCTTAGACGAACACACAATGGCACACAGATATAGACGGTTCAACACACACAGCTACAACTAAAGACAAGGGCCCGATCCGCAAAGGTAAAGTTAGGCGTTTGGTCTAAACTTAGACCTGTGAATCGAGCACAAGGTGGCTACATATGAATACATACATAAAGTGCAAACAGTTGAGATGCGCATACAGAGGTAAAAATATACCCAACGCAGATTCACAGAGATCAAAACATTGAAGATGCATGTACAGAGATAAATGTAAAGGTATCCAGATACACATGACCAGATATGCAGGCACGGATAGTACAGATACACATACACACAGTGCTTAATTTGAGCTGGTGGGGGCCACCAGCACTTATTTTTCCACGGAGTGCAAGAGAGGGAAACCAGAGAGACCGGAAAGAGGGAGGTAGAGAAAGAAGCCAAAACCGCCAGGAAGGGAGAAAGGAAAGCAGGAACCTGCAAGTGCGAGAAAAAGGGTCTGGTAGTGGATTAAAGATTACAGGCCTTGGTATTCGGTGCGCGGATGTTTAATGCATCGGCCGCAGGCTTCCTAGCAGGGCTGAGCACCGGCACTCTTTCTTTCACAAATGAAGCACCGCACACACAGAGCCGGACAGTGCTGTAACGTATAGATAGATATCACTGAAAAAAACACAGGTATGGGTCTAGCTCAAATGTGCAAAATCATTGAATGCACAAAGGTGTCAATAACTCGCCATCCAGCATGTTTTAAGCTAGTCTGTCTGTTGTTCCTACGCCGCTGCCAAAGTGGGGTACTCAGCATGACAGGCTGCTTGAGGTATGGCATGCATTGTGTGTATGGCTAACCATAACAAGCACATTTCAGTAGTTTTGCAGTTTGAACCAGATCCATAATTCACTTTTTAACTTTTTTGTTCAGTAAATTTTCAGTACTTTTTCATAATTCAATTTATTGTCAACCTCCGCTGGCTACGGCCTTTGGCCAAGCACAGCGGGGGTTCGCTTCAAGGACACGCTCTGCAACCAAACCGATGCAGGCTGCCAACCCGTGTTGGGCAGAGCCTTTGACTGGGCACACAGGGTTTAGCCAAACCTACTGTGAGTGCCAAGCCACTGCTGCATGAGGTCTTCCACTGTGCACGGTAGGCGCTGACCTTAGGGCTTGGCTGCACCAACCCGGAGTGGGCTGCCAATACCTGCTGTTCATGGCCAAATGCTATGTATAGCATGAGGTGGGGCTGCACCAAACACGTCATGAGGGGGAAATCCCTGCTTCATACAGTCTTCAGCCATGTGCCGGGGGTTACCTGCTGGGCCTGGCAGTAGGACAGGTTCAGTGAGCAACCAGCCGCAGGCTACCAACCCCTGATAAACATGCCTGTCGCCATGTACAAAAGACACACAAATGATGGACGGAATGCGGAACAAATCAAACATTCACCCCCAGTCAAGAGATCTGGGTTTAATCCATCATTCTTTTGATCCCCATGCCACCCCAGTTTGGACCCAGCCATACGCAAATCAGTCTTGACCCTGTGCCTCATGGGAACAGTCCAGCCCGAACTGCCAAGCCAGGTCCTCCCTGGACGGGAAACAAGCATCGCCATGCACAGCAAGAGTTAGTCTCATTGGCAGGCCATTAGCCAGCCCCACTGCTCAGCTGCTTTGTGCACGTCTGTTGTGGTTTGCCAACCCGCACATGTTTATCAATGCAAGCAGCCAACCTCTGCTACACAGCAAGTTATTTTTCCCTATTTTTTTGAATAAGAAAATTACTTTCCCATATTTTTCATAAAAATACACAAGTTTAATGAAAAACCCTTTATTCAGCACAAAATGTTGCCTTTTTTGCTGCTCACAAAATTGCAGCCACAAGATCGTGATTTTTATTAAAATTGCAATTTAATCATAGCAAAACCATTTTTTGGGGGGCGGGGGATATTTTTATGCACCTTTTAAGTATCCAGCAGCACTCCTTTGGGATTGGGCACCTCTCATGGTGCCCGCACATGGCTGTAGCTTTTTTTTAATGACGGGAAAACAAATAAATCCCCTTCATTAGCCAGTCATATTTGATTAAAAAAATTAAAATGTGGTTCACAGGATTCAGAATTTTCTGAATTGCGATTTTAAAAAGCACATATATCCAAACGTGTTAATCTTTAAAGCCTGCTTGCAATTGTTTTTAAAACACTTATATCTCTAAAACTACTGAACGGATTTACATCGAACTAATGAAAGCAAGCTTTCAGAGTAAAAGTCTATTTTTATATCAGGTCTGGTATAAATCTGTTCAGCATGTTCTGCTTTAGGTGGCAGCAACATTTTCTATGGTAGCTAAAATGAAAAAACAGTAATTTTTTGCCACCTTTCACTTTTTTTTTTCCATGCATGGATATTCACAAAAAGTTGTATGCCAGACCTTAGCTGACTATGCCACCAGGTTTGTTAATTTTGGTGCAAATCCATCCATGTGGTCTCAAAAGTTATAGACAACTAAAAATGCCTTTCAATGGAAAGTGTGTCTGTACCATTGCCAATGTGTAATACAGACCTACAGATTCGCATACACAGTTATAGGTGACGCTACTAACGAGAAGGGTATGCGTCTAATTGACGCATAATCCTTAATGCTATATGTAGGTAAGACTCTGGGATTTCAATAATGTCAAGAGGTCAGACACAGTTCATAAGTGGGTGCATAACTCACCTCCTAAAACCCTTTAATAGAAACACTGACAGATAAATGGGTGGGACAGGTGGCACTTGTCAGCCGCCCTGTATTCAGAACCTCGAGGGTCTGTCTAATTACGTGTGCTGTCACAAAGGCCAGTACAGTCAGAGAGGAATGGAAATCCGACCCCCCCTTCCTGGTATGCTAGAGTCATACTTTACCAGCTTATGCAGGACTGAGACACTCCACACTCACTGCAGCATACTCCTGCCATCTAGGAAACAGCAAGCAGGCACACTATGAAGCAGTCAGCCACCACAGGGAACCTACATTACCTACAGCGAGCAAGTAACATCACAAACACAGTGGGAGCTCCCACCTTTGCATTACAAGGAAACTAACTCAAAATCAAAGCATCCACTCATGATATGGCATGTACTGTCTAGTTTACCAAATTCTAGTACCCTACTATAGCCTTCGCAATTAAGGGCATAGCTTCAGAGGGGGTGTTTGGGGTGTTACACCCCCCTAAAAAATTTATTCTGTAGCAAATAATTGGGTACAGGTGCTTTCAGTCGGGTATGGTGAGATGTCTGTCGCATTTCACACTGGATTTTAACATGCACGCACAAACAAAAAAAACACGTGCACACACACTCTCCCTTTCTCATCTCTGCCTTAAAACTTGGTTAGTTTGAAAACTATTGTGTTTTAAGTACTCCTAACAAGCCGCACTCCTCTCTCTTTCCACTACCTCTGAAGTCCCCCTCGTGTCCTGCCTCTCATGATGTATTTTAAACAAGATATCCCAGTGGGATTGTTGGAAAATCTGAAGTTTATGCCCCCCCCCCAATCTTACAGACCAAGCTACGCCCCTGTATCCAATACTGTTTCGAGATCACGCACCTTTAAGACTGGTTGCTTTACTGCTTTGTAGTTATGCAGCCAACTAGTACAATGAACCTGCACGGTCACATATTGCTTGCATGCCCTGATGCCACGCTCCTCTCCTGCAGGACTACTAATCTTTCAAGAGGCCCCACTTAACATTACATTGTATATGCATATAAAGTCTCTCTGGCATGGAGAATAGTAAGCTATTACTAGGATGCACACATCCCCCAAAACCAAGACACGTTCCACAACCATTAGATCAATAACTTATAAGTACGGCTCACAGTTGTTCATTTTGACTGATTTGCACAGATAAAAAAAGGACAGAAAACCATCTATTTTTCCCTCTGTATTTATTTTTAAGGTTGAAAGAATACAGAAAAAAGCTTTTGTTCTGGATGATTCTCACTACTGTCAATCACGCATGCTAGGTCAATAATTGTGCAGACTGACAAGTAGGGGAGTTTAAAAAGAAAAAAATACTTCATAAAGAATCTTGAATAACTGAAGCAGTAGAACTGTTTAAGCTGTTCTACAATACAAATTATTTCAGATGATATTGTACTGTAAATGGCTCAAACGTATTGGGTATTAAAACATTTGTTGGCTAAATAAACGTGGAAATATAACCATTGCAGCTTCATTTTTTACACTAAGCTCAAAAAAATATGGATGAATACAGATAAAATGAGCCAAAAAATAAATATGGATAAATACATATGGAAATGTAAAAAATAAATACCATAATACCGGGAGCCCTAATTATAAGCAATCCTTTCACACACACCCATCACACTTCTGATAGTCCATATCTGGCTTTGTTGGATATCCAACAGTCTTTACACTCAACACAAACAGTACACATCATCGTTCCAGACATTACTACCATAGGTATTTCTCAACCAACACATGCTAAACAGAAGCCTTGCACCTCCATGCGCATAAAATAGTACCCGAGTCATATAGATGGCGGAGGAAAGCCCATATCAACTGCACTGTCCTGCATCACACAACATACATCTTAGAGCTACTCAGATAAAAAAAAGGCATAAAAATACCACACACCGTGAATGCGAACAAAACCACACTGTCTACTTGGACTGTGATTTATATATAGAGGTAAAACTTCATAGTTTTCACTATGGACAATCAACGGCCCAACTGAAAAGAAAATGGAAATGTTCTTTAGCACATCCAACCATAAACATAAAACACTACTGAGATCTTTACATAGATCAAAGTCACTTTATTTCTCATTAACATGCAGAAACGACTTTTAAGCTAAACATTCAATAGCCATTCTACTGAACTTACACATAAAAGCACTAACAAACAACAAAAACAATATAAAGATGTTATTCCCAGAAAGGCATAAAAGGGTATTCTGAATATGAATTTTTCGCAACGTACTAATGGGAAACCACCCTTAAATCCCTTAACACATCATGTTAAGATTTACAGATGTAGAAAGTGCAGGTACATATACACAGATATACCTATATAAATGGTGCATTTATAAAGATATAGACTCTGGAGCTGTGCATAACAAAGACAAGGAGCAGAATTATGATTGAGTTGCATTTAAACACAAAAAAACATTTTGTGCTCAATTATAACTGGCAATGCATCAAAAATCTATATGGAATATTGAAGAAAAAAAAATACTACTATGAAGTTTTGTGGAGATTGGCCAGAGGAGGAAGCTTTTAAGGTGGGACCTAAATTTGGGTTACCTCTAACATTTCTCACATTAATTGTTTCTCAAGTATATAGAAAGAAATCACACCAACTGTGGACTAGACGTTAGTTCTCGGTCTTTACCCACAAGCCTTTCTTGGTTTGATGAAAATTCACGCAGACGTTTTTGAAATATTGACAAAATATTTTCTTACAATGTGGTAACAGTTGGGCTTGTGAACCCACTCACCAAACAAAATTTAAATCTAAACTCAAATTTGATTGGCTGGGATATTTTTGACCCGTCAGCAATTTGTACGTTGTAAAATTAAATTTACTTGGCCAGTGTGGTAGAATGGCACACCCAAAACCTGCGGGGAATACAGCTCATGCCAGACATTTTGAAAATGCAGTTTGTCACTGGAAAAATAACCAGATGGGTTTGTGAAGTTGTATGTATTCTGAATGAGGACATCTAGTTGTCAGCAGTGGTACTGTAGCCTTCTATCACTATGCAATCTCTAGGAGGACATCTGTTTGGTGTGAGTACCACATTCTTTCTGTATATACTTTCCTTGAGCACCTTTAGCTGTGGACATTTGAGCTGAATTCTTTAATCTCCATGCAGTCTGTATGAGGATGTCTATTCTGTTGAAGTGTAGCTATTGCCTTCCTCTGGGATGTATAGGAGAATGTGTTGGTTGTTAATATACTGTAGTCATTTATCTCTATGTAATGTAATATGTGATGCCACATTAGTGATATGAGTGAAGATTTCTATCATTTGTGACTGAAAGTGTAGCAGCCTCTTTTCTTCCATAAAGAAGCGCTATAGAAATGCTACAATACTAAACAATACAATATAGACTCAGTGGGGACATCTAAGTGCTCAAAGTGACAGACTTTACTCTCTATTACATTTCTATATGGACATCTGTTCTGTGGAATTGCAGACTTCCCTCTTCGTATCATGTTGATGACAACATCTATTTAGCGACTGTAGTTTTCATTATATGTTAAATCATATGTGATGTACAGTATGTAACCAATAACGTTATTTGTGACATCATCAATGATTTCATGCGTGTGTTCTATGGTAGATCATGGTATAATTATTTTGCAAATTATAATTGTGGAATTTCAGTTTTTTCCAAGTATTTGATTACAACCAGAATGTGTGTCTAACTGAGATTTTTAAGGAATTACATAAATATGATACATGATGGGTAACTGGTTATTGCACATGCTGCCGATGTGCTTTGGTCAGTGCCATTAGTAAACCAGGGCCATATTACACAAAAATAATTCATGGGGATGAAATACATTTTAGGAAACTACTGCAGTTTGTGAAATATTAATGTCCAAACATGTAATATTTAAAGATAAATAAACAGTGCATGTGTCTATACATAGATTTCTATAACTATATATCTATAGAAAATATCTATCTATCTATCTATTTATTTCACTCAAAAAGACTATGATTAAAGTGATGTTATAATTGGGTGAACATGTAAGTTAAAATGTACCATTTTAAACTCGAAAATCACTGAAATTCACCAGTTCTAGTTAAATGAAGTAACTATAACTTGCACACTCACCATGCACAGTCATGTCATTAATGATGTAATTTTAGATGTCATAAGGGATCTTATCAAGATATCATAGTGCATGTCATGAGTGATGGAATATGTAAGTTCATAAGCAGTACATGGAGAGTGTGCAAGCTATAGTTACTTCATATAAGTATAACGGGTGGATTTCAGTGTTTTTGTGTATAAAATATGGCATTTGAAGTTACATTTTCACCTAACTATAATGTCACTTTAACCGTTAGTTTTTAATTTTTTTCCAGTGGATTTATTGGCTTTTTCAAGATAAATAAATATGTTATCCTTCTCCCCTTCGTGTGGCCGACCCCCCTGCGTGTGTGTGTGTGTATGTGTATATATATATATATATATATATATATATATATATATATATATATATATATATATATACAAAAGAAAGAAATAGTGAACTCTGGGTATGTTCCAAGGTGTAGGTAGAGAGCAGCTCCTTTATATGAAGCACTCTAAAACACCACATATACTTTAAATCTACTCACTTCAAATGTCTGTTTTTCTAGAAGCCTTTTTCTTTTACCCAGAGTTCTCAATTTCTTTTTTTAAATTTGTATGCACCTCTTTAATCCTGGAATGGCATTTTTTGGATTTGTACTGGGTGCTCCCTTGTGTCTCTACAAAGCTATGGTTCTCTGTCAAGCCTAACAATAGCGAAACATGTGTTAGGAGCTGCTTTTTCTTATCCTCATCGGCTTTGATGGTATTTTATCAATCCAAAGTGGTAATTGTGTGCCTGGAATAGTAAAAAGCCTTTTTCATTTTTTGGCTTGGTGTAAATAACATTTACTAATCCTACACTTAAAGACAGTGCCAAAAATTGGCTAAAGGCTTTGTCACTTTTCTACCTCAGCGTGGATGGCATTGGGCTTATTCTATGCTTAAATATTCTGCAATAAAAAAATATTTGAGGGGAGCAGATTACGAATGTGCATCTGTAAACACTGTTCCTCTAAGTAACATGTTATTGGGCCACACTTATTTTCACTATATTTATATATGTGTGCATTTGTGTGTGTGTGTGTGTGTGTGTGTATATGCAGATGCGCAGTGTGATATGGTATTTATTGTCATGTTGAGTGTGGGAAGAGGTGAGGCCTATGCAAAACGTGTAGGAGCGACTGTAAGATTCAGAGCTATCTGGCAGAATTTCTCTACCTATTGGGTTGCGGAGGAAAGGAGATTATAAGAGTCGGGTGTTTTATAGGAGCCAATTTCTGCATTTTATTTAATTAATAGCTGCTGTTAGCCATATTTGCACTTTCAATAGTTCTCGATATTGATTTGCGAAATGTGATGAAGGTATTGTTCAGATAGTAGTTAAACTTAGCACTTTATTTAAAAATAACCGCTGCTACCAGCACAATGCACTTTGGATAGTTTATGTACTTCTTTGTTTGCTAGGATACCCGCACATTGCACTTTATACAGGTTCTGATGTATATCCCAGGCTGTGGGAGTCATTTCATACCTGTTAGCTGATCGTAGTATTCAATTACATTTTTTTGCTGCTAGTCTTATATGCACTTTAAATAAATTGTACGCCAGTTTGATGTAGCTATTCTACAGCGTAGTTGTCGATTATACAGTAACAATCAGGAACGGATATATGTACTGTGGGGAATCACTGGGAGTAAGCTCGAGCATCGTATCATAGTTTAATACAGGTTACTGAGAAATATGTTATATATTCTCTATATTATATTTTTAGTGAGTATTTGTATAGTTGCTATTAATTCAGATCTATCAAGGTATCTCCATGGAATATAGTGCTATTATCAATTGGATAACTGTTACTTGCGCCTCTTGTTATTTATTCTGTGATGCCATGTATTATGTCTGCTTGCTCTCGTTTGTTTGTTTTCCTGTTCTAATAAAAAATTTAAAAAAAGAGTGTGGGAAGAGGTGATGACTCACAAAAGGTAATGCCTCAAGTGGATCATGGTGCCCCTCACCTCCCTCAACAATGGTAATAAAAAGTTCATATACTTTGCTCATCTGCATGTATGGTTTATTCCCTGGCACTTTTAAATGTGTTTTGGTTTGAACAAAAGGTTTTTAGACAAACCCAAGATCAAGGGGTTACATTTATGCAAAGAGGTAAAACCACATTAAAGAGGCCTTGTTCCTATAAAAAGATCTGTTTCCGTTATAAAGTAATTGTAGTATGGAACCTGTGAGGCAGTAAAAGATTTTCTCGTGTGAATTTCACACTTCTCTGGCAATAAACTGAAATTTGATATTTACTCTGTAGTAATAAATATATGAATGTGAGTTTATTAGTACAGTTGCTCTAAATAACATGAATTCGTGAACTATATTTATTTTCACGCCCATGCCATAAATATGTGTATTACATATCTTGGTGCACATTATTGGATAAAATACAACTATATAAAAAACCATGAGGGAACCAGGAAATATCGAACATATTTCACTGTTGGTTAGGAAATATGGACTTCCTCATCATAATGCAAACCATTCTGTACTGCTATAACATTGCCAGGGCTGCTACAATTATATAGCATGAAGGACTGAATTATGTGGCAAGGGTATCTAAATTATGAAGCACAAAAATACCAAAATACAAATTATGTGGACCATTCTATATTCGGTGTATATATATATATATATATATATATATATATATATATATATATATATATATATATATACGCAAAAAAACAGAAATAGTGAACTCTGGGTAGTTTCCAAGGTGTAGGTGAAGAGCAGCTGCTTTATATGAAGCACTCTAAAACACCACATATACTTTAAATCTACTCACTTCAAATGTCTGTTTTTCTAGAAGCCTTTTCCTTTTACCCAGAGTTCTCGATTTCTTTTTAAAATTTGTATGCACCTCTTTAATCCTGAAATGGCATTTTTGGGATTTGTACTGGGTGCTCCCTTGTGTCTCTACAAAGCTATGGTTCTCTGACAAGCCTAACAATAGCGAAACATGTGTTAGGAGCTGCTTTCTCTTATCCTCATCGGCTTTGATGGTATTTTGTATTATATATATATCTAAACCATGGGAACTACCCACAGTTCCTATTTCTTTTTTTTTTTGCATTGATCTATCTATCTATCTATATATAGGCGTTATGGCGGCTTGGTGGAGCGCGAAATAAACACGCATATGCACTGAATTGGGTCCATTCTCGTTATTGTCACGAAGACTTTGGAAAACGAGCGTTCGAAATATATATATATATATATAAGTCAAAACAATACCCTTTCAGGCAAAGAGTGACGCATAAATTATGCAAAAAAGAAGCAGAGAACTCTGGGTAGTTCTCAAGTTTAGGTGGAAAGCAGCTCCTGTATAGAGCACTCTCAACTCCAGCGACACACTAGATATGCTCACCTCAAATGTCTGCTTTTCTATCAAAGTTTTTAAGCATAGGATTAGCACAGTGCCATCCACGCCGAGATAGAAAGGGACAAAGTCTTTTGCCATTTCTACAGCAAAGTCTTTAAGCATAGGACTAGCACAGTGCTGTCCATGCCTAGCTGTAAAATGACAAGAGCCAATTACCACTCCAGGCACAGTATTACAGCTTTGAATTGGTAAAATACCAACCAAGCCAACCTGAAATGAGTAAAAGCAACCCCTGACACAGTGTTTCGCTCTAATTAGAGCTCTTCAGAGAGGTATAGCTTTGTCCAGACACAAGGGAGCACCCAGTATAAGTCAAAACAATACCCTTTCAGGCAAAGAGTGACGCATAAATTATGCAAAAGGAGCAGAGAACTCTGGGTAGTTCTCAAGTTTAGGTGGAAAGCAGCTCATGTATAGAGCACTCTCAACACCAGCGACACTCTAGATCTGCTCACCTCAAATGTCTGCTTTTCTATCAAAGTTTTTAAGCATAGGATTAGCACAGTGCCATCCACGCCGAGATAGAAAGGGACAAAGTCTTTTGCCATTTCTACAGCAAAGTCTTTAAGCATATTTAAGCATAGGACTAGCACAGTGCTGTCTGCTTCTTTTTTGCATATATATATATATATATATATATATATATATATATATATATATATATATATATATATATATCAAATAACTGCAACAGTTCAACGCGCTCTCAGGAAAGCAGAACTCCGAAACAATGAGGTTCCACAGTGTTTATTCCACAACGGGTTTCGATTTCCACCGAAATCTTGATCACGTGAAACGTGCAACATAAACAAAGGACTTAAATAGCCTGAAAGTAAACATGGAGAACGCAATAGAAAAGGGGACCACACTATAGATAATGGCGGACATGTTGGAGTGGTGGCTTGAACAAACACAAAATGTTAAGTATTACGACACAAATGCACTGGGATACCATTTTTGCAGCTCATACATGACACAAAATCAATGCAAAATACACATTAATAATACGAAATCATACATAAATCTTGTTGCCGGCAGTGTGTTTGATAGGCAGTGAAACTTTATCGAAATCCTAAGACTCACGCTCTTGGCAAAAACACAGAAATTATATTGTACACGAGCAATGAGCAAATAGATACTCACTGTATCCTGTATGGGGCAATACAAGGTCGCATCAGGTACAGTGTATACAGAAGCATCCGAGAAAAAACATACTGATACTCGGCAAGTGCCTACAAGTATATTGTCACAAAACTAAAAGAGACACTGCAAAAGGACATCATGACGACTGAATGTCTCACTGTATAAACAAGAGTCAGAGGTGTGAGATAACAATGTATCATGTTGATATGTTAAATAAGTAACCTCATCTTAAGTAAACTCCCCTCGTGATGTAGAAAATAATACTGTCCCACATCATTATCCTGTACCCTGTCGTTGGTAAACTCTACCGTACCATGGGCAAGGGCCCCAAGCCCTACAGGTGCAGGTACAGGCCACATGATAGTAAAAATTGAATAATGAACATAAAAATAAAAAAAGTAAATGCCCCACAAAAAAATAGAATCAGAGTCCAATGTCGAGCAAGTGTCACTAAGCCAATCAATAAGAAATGTCCATGCCACACGGAGGTCCCATGTTGAGTACATAAGGAGACAGAGCCCTGTCTCTTTAGATTCCACTTACTTGTATACAGGTCATAGCCAATGATACGTGCCGATGTGCAAATGGGGAAAAGGGTAGGCGGCCCGTGCAGGTGAATACAGGTGAGTGGGCCCCTTCCTTTCCTCCTAAAAAAAGAAACAAAAGAACAGGAAAGTGGTTTACAAAAGAGAGAACACTTGCTACCTACACCAACTGAAAAGAAATATATATATTACATGAAATAAACTAATATCATGAACTGCTGTTCTAATGCACAGGAGGAGGAGGATATACAAACATGTATATAAAAGAATGTATAAAAGAGAGAAAAGAGAGATTAACTATTGTGGTATAATCCCTCCTACATCGAAAAGCACAAGCAATGTATATTTAAAAACGAAAGAAACAGATGTGAGATAAAGGGTACACCGAGAGCAAGTCATGAAAATATATCAGACATACACATCATCGAGATCCAAGATAGAGGAACTAAGGATAAAAACTAATGATCCTTAAGATGTATGGCAAGCTCCTCATCCTGGTTCAATCCCCCAGGAGTCTTGGTCTGAAAGTTTATAATGTGTTTGGACTCCCTCTGTCTGAGAGTGAGAACCCTGTTACCACCCCGGGAGTGCCCATCAACCTGTTCGAGGATAAAGAAACTCAAACTAGATGAATTGGAAAAATGCTTGTCTTGAAAATGGCGTGCTACAGGATATTTTTGGTCTAGGTTTGTAATAGCTCTGCTGTGTTCCAATATGCGTTTTTTTGCCATGAGTGTAGTACTGCCAATATACCATAGTTTGCATGTGCATTCTATGGCATATATGACGAAGGTCGAACTGCAGGTAAGGAATTGCGATATCTCCTTCTTAACCCCATTATAATCTACATGATTGCAAATTTACTGTTTTTACAGGCCTTACAGTGACCACAGGGGAAGAAACCTATGAGGCCGTGCATGTTTCTATTAGAGTAGATGGTAATGTCACTGTGTCCTAACAGGTCCCTGACACTCCTGCCTCTCCTATAGGTTATGTTGGGTCTGTTGGGTATGGTGTCCCCAATGACAGTATCAGTTTTCAGTATATCCCAGTTTTTAGTCAGGATCCGCTTGATATCTTTGGAGTCCGAGCTGTAAGTCATGATAACCCTAGTATTCTCAACATCAGTGTCAATAGGTGAAATGGGTGCATCAGCGATAGTCTGTGTTCTGTCAATGACATCAGCTCTCTCCCTGGCCTTTTTGAGGACCCAAAATGGGTATCCTCTTTCCTTGAAGCGCTCAATAATGACATCCCTTTCTAGTTGATAGGCCTCTTCAGTGTTACAGTTTCTTTTTGCCCTCAGTAGCTCGCCATAGGGGATGCTCCATTTCAGAGCCTCCGGGTGACTACTGAGGGCATGAAGGACACTGTTGCCTGCTGTCGATTTCCTAAACAGGGCAGTATGGACCTGGTTGTGTTTAATTTCCAGACTAACATCCAAATATTCTGTTCTGTTCTTACTGATGTTACCACTAAGTAAAATGTTGCGGTCATTATCATTGAGTTTGTCAATGAACAGTTGTGCTTCATGTTCCTGACCTACCCAAATGATAAACAGATCATCAATGTAGCGTAGCCACATCGAAACATGTGTCAAGTCAATCTGGAAATTAGGGTCAGAAAATATATCTTCCTCCCAGTTCCCCATGAAAAGATTGGCAAAACTGGGAGCAAAGCATGATCCCATGGCGGTCCCAGTTGTTTGTTTGTACAGGGTGCCATTGAACATGAAGATGTTATTCTTGAGACAATATTCTGTCATGTCCAAAAGCATCCGGCTATGTTCACGAAATCTCATGGGTCTAGTATTGAGATAATGTGCGCATGCCTCAAGACCCTGCTGGTGGTCTATGATGGTATAGAGACTATGAACATCAAGGGTGATAAACAGATGTTCATCTCCCCATTGTATGTCTTGTATTTTCTTAAGAAAATCCTTGGTATCTCTGATGTAACTAGGTAGTTTGCTGACATAGTCCCGCAAAAAATGGTCCACATATTTAGAAATAACTGGGACCGCCATGGGATCGTGCTTTGCTCCCAGTTTTGCCAATCTTTTCATGGGGAACTGGGAGGAAGATATATTTTCTGACCCTAATTTCCAGATTGACTTGACACATGTTTCGATGTGGCTACGCTACATTGATGATCTGTTTATCATTTGGGTAGGTCAGGAACATGAAGCACAACTGTTCATTGACAAACTCAATGATAATGACCGCAACATTTTACTTAGTGGTAACATCAGTAAGAACAGAACAGAATATTTGGATGTTAGTCTGGAAATTAAACACAACCAGGTCCATACTGCCCTGTTTAGGAAATCGACAGCAGGCAACAGTGTCCTTCATGCCCTCAGTAGTCACCTGGAGGCTCTGAAATGGAGCATCCCCTATGGCGAGCTACTGAGGGCAAAAAGAAACTGTAACACTGAAGAGGCCTATCAACTAGAAAGGGATGTCATTATTGAGCGCTTCAAGGAAAGAGGATACCCATTTTGGGTCCTCAAGAAGGCCAGGGAGAGAGCTGATGTCATTGACAGAACACAGACTATCGCTGATGCACCCATTTCACCTATTGACACTGATGTTGAGAATACTAGGGTTATCATGACTTACAGCTCGGACTCCAAAGATATCAAGCGGATCCTGACTAAAAACTGGGATATACTGAAAACTGATACTGTCATTGGGGACACCATACCCAACAGACCCAACATAACCTATAGGAGAGGCAGGAGTGTCAGGGACCTGTTAGGACACAGTGACATTACCATCTACTCTAATAGAAACATGCACGGCCTCATAGGTTTCTTCCCCTGTGGTCACTGTAAGGCCTGTAAAAACAGTAAATTTTGCAATCATGTAGATTATAATGGGGTTAAGAAGGAGATATCGCAATTCCTTACCTGCAGTTCGACCTTTGTCATATATGCCATAGAATGCACATGCAAACTATGGTATATTGGCAGTACTACACTCATGGCAAAAACGCATATTGGAACACAGCAGAGCTATTACAAACCTAGACCAAAAATATCCTGTAGCACGCCATTTTCAAGACAAGCATTTTTCCAATTCATCTAGTTTGAGTTTCTTTATCCTCGAACAGGTTGATAGGCACTCCGGGGTGGTAACAGGGTTCTCACTCTCAGACAGAGGGAGTCCAAACACATTATAAACTTTCAGACCAAGACTCCTGGGGATTGAACCAGGATGAGGAGCTTGCCATACATCTTAAGGATCATTAGTTTTTATCCTTAGTTCCTCTATCTTGGATCTCGATGATGTGTATGTCTGATATATTTTCATGACTTGCTCTCGGTGTACCCTTTATCTCATATCTGTTTCTTTCGTTTTTAAATATACATTGCTTGTGCTTTTCGATGTAGGAGGGATTATACCACAATAGTTAATCTCTCTTTTCTCTCTTTTATACATTCTTTTATATACATGTTTGTATATCCTCCTCCTCCTGTGCATTAGAACAGCAGTTCATGATATTAGTTTATTTCATGTAATATATATATTTCTTTTCAGTTGGTGTAGGTAGCAAGTGTTCTCTCTTTGTAAACCACTTTCCTGTTCTTTTGTTTCTTTTTTAGGAGGAAAGGAAGGGGCCCACTCACCTGTATTCACCTGCACGGGCCGCCTACCCTTTTCCCCATTTGCACATCGGCACGTATCATTGGCTATGACCTGTATACAAGTAAGTGGAATCTAGAGAGACAGGGCTCTGTCTCCTTATGTACTCAACATGGGACCTCCGTGTGGCATGGACATTTCTTATTGATTGGCTTAGTGACACTTGCTCGACATTGGACTCTGATTCTATTTTTTTGTGGGGCATTTACTTTTTTTATTTTTATGTTCATTATTCAATTTTTACTATCATGTGGCCTGTACCTGCACCTGTAGGGCTTGGGGCACTTGCCCATGGTACGGTAGAGTTTACCAACGACAGGGTACAGGATAATGATGTGGGACAGTATTATTTTCTACATCACGAGGGGAGTTTACTTAAGATGAGGTTACTTATTTAACATATCAACATGATACATTGTTATCTCACACCTCTGACTCTTGTTTATACAGTGAGACATTCAGTCGTCATGATGTCCTTTTGCAGTGTCTCTTTTAGTTTTGTGACAATATACTTGTAGGCACTTGCCGAGTATCAGTATGTTTTTCTCGGATGCTTCTGTATACACTGTACCTGATGCGACCTTGTATTGCCCCATACAGGATACAGTGAGTATCTATTTGCTCATTGCTCAGTGTACAATATAATTTCTGTGTTTTTGCCAAGAGCGTGAGTCTTAGGATTTCGATAAAGTTTCACTGCCTATCGAACACACTGCCGGCAACAAGATTTATGTATGATTTCGTATTATTGTGTATTTTGCATTGATTTTGTGTCATGTATGAGCTGCAAAAATGGTATCCCAGTGCATTTGTGTCATAATACTTAACATTTTGTGTTTGTTCAAGCCACCACTCCAACATGTCCGCCATTATCTATAGTGTGGTCCCCTTTTCTATTGCGTTCTCCATGTTTACTTTCAGGCTATTTAAGTCCTTTGTTTATGTTGCACGTTTCACGTGATCAAGATTTCGGTGGAAATCGAAACGCGTTGTGGAATAAACACTGTGGAACCTCATTGTTTCGGAGTTCTGCTTTCCTGAGAGCGCGTTGAACTGTTGCAGTTATTTGGTATTATATGACCAGTGTGCTCCGCCGGCGTACGCGCCACTCTCCAGGGGTCCCCGACAGTCCGGAAGGAGCTCTTTTTGTGTATATATATATATATATTTTTCTCCAAATGCTCTGCTTTCAGCGGCGCACTCCACAGTAGGTAAAACAAACATTGAATGCCATTAGAAGGTCGCTCTTCCTCCGTGATTGCTGCCTTTCGCCGACGCGTTTCAAAGCTGTTCGCTTTTTCTTCTGGGCGTGATGGCTGGAAGCGGAATTGCTTTTCCCACGTGTATTCAATCCCTTTTATGCTTGGTAGCACTCAGTGCATGTTGGGATTTGTATGCTTAGTAGCTTATTGTAAAAATCCGGGGAAATGCAAATGGTGTCTTTACCCACAGTGGGTCCCGCAATCCATTGCCTTTATTATAAGGATTTACAGTAACTCCTTTGCCAGTCACTGTGTCTGTAAGGCTCTCCAGTGAGCCCCGGAATGAAATGCTTCCTACTGTCAATTGGGCTTACTGCTGTGCCACGAACATCGGAAGGTTCCTGTTCGCTCGGCCCTCTCTCCCATGACTCCTTCCTCATTGTCCAGGTGGTGCGCTCACTACGACTGAGACCGCCGTTTTATTATTTTTCTCCAAATGCTCTGCTTTCAGCGGCGCACTCCACAGCAGGTAAAACAAACATTGAATGTATATATATATATATATATATATTATCTACTGGCGGTCGCCAGTAGATAGTTATAGTTAGGACCTATTTTCCATAGGAAATCCGCAACATTCTATTTGAAATAACTCTCGCGTCGGTTGAGGAATCTTCGCGAAATTTTCAAACTTTATGGCCCGCTCCGGTCCGCTCCTACCCTGAAAGTTTCGGGGTGATTTGTCAAGCGGGGCCGAGAAAAAGGGGGTCCCAAAACGTGTTTTCCCCATTCATTTTCCCATAGGAAACTTTAGCCACGGCTACAGCCCGAACTGCTGAACGGAATTATACAAAATTTGGCAAAGAGGTAGTTCTTGGTTCAGAAAGAACCCTTTTGTTAAATGGTGTAAATCCGTTCAGTAGTTGCGGAGAAATTAAAAAATAAGAGTCAAAAATCAATTTCCCATAGGAAACTTTATGCAAGGCTACAGCCCGAACTGCTGAACGGAATTACACCAAATTTGGCAAAGAGGTAGTTCTTGGTTCAGAAAGAACCCTTTTTGTTAAATGGTGTAAATCCGTTCAGTAGTTGCTGAGAAAATCAAAAGTAAAAACACATATATATCTGGGCGGAGCCTAACCACACGTCATCGTGAGATCTGATTGGCTGTCAGCACTTCATCCTGGAATTGCTGGCAGCCATCTTGGGACCAATATAAATGATAGTACCCCATTGAAATGCATTGTAGTGAATCGAAGATTTTGAGGGTTACCAAAAGGAGAACTATAAAGGGTGATAACAGACTTTAGTTACATTAGAATTCATTTGTTGATGGTACCATACTAATTTCAGGAATTGTGGTGTGTTCTAAGGTGATTTTACCCTGTGAAAAACCTTCTGCTGGGATATCATGAATCATGTTTGAGAGAAAACTATTTTCACATGCTTGTCCCATACAGTTTTGGAAGGTGCTCCAGAAGCTAAAATGAGAGCATATTTTCTGTAAATTCACATTATCTTTCTCAGTCATGTGAGAATGAAGTCTGACATTCTCAGTAAAACATGTACATCCAACAATGGCAGAGACTGTCAGTTGATTCCTTTGTGTTCTACTGCAGCTTCCCAGAGTGTTCTAAAGAACAACTAGAGTGCTAACAGCCTTACTTATGACAAAAGTATGGCACACCTGAAGCCATCTTGATTGGAATAAACTGGTAACACTTAAAACATTTAATTTAAAAAGGAACAAAATGAGGGGGTTCATTTTGCCATAGAAATTATGGTTAGTGCTCTAGAAAGAAAAATTAGGGCATGTTTTAAGTGAGATCTCAAATCCTCTTCTATTTCATTAGAAAATTCTGACATGCAGACTGAAACAATCACTTTCAATACCAGCAGTAGACTTCCAGTTAACTCCTTGGTGAGCAGTAGCTTTACTACAGTGATCTAATGAACAACTAGAGTGCTAACATTCTGAATTTATGGCAAATGTGTGACACATCTGAATGCCTTCTTGATGGAATCAAAGTAAAAAAACTGGAAGCATTTCCTACTGAGGAGACTGTAGTAAATGAGGAAATTAGGAAACTTCATAACAAATAAGTCTCCCAAGATGGCCACCAGAGAAAAAAGAGCCCAAATGTAGCACAAATATCACCCAGAGGTAGCCCACATATAGCCCAATGACAGAAGTGTGCAAAACACTTTTTATTTTTAGTTTTTTTGCAGTTTTATATAGTGCAGACTGGTCAGGTATTGGAGTGCTTTACATGAGCATTGGTTACATCACACAAGGACAAATTCATGTTGGTTGACCCCTACACTACCCAAACACCACTGCACTACCCTAAACCCTAAAACACTACCCCCAGCACGACCCCCTTCACTACCCAAACACAACTGCACTACCCTAAACTCAAAAACACTACCCCCTACACTACACAAATACCACTGCACTACCCTAAACCCTAAAACACTAGAACCCAGCACGAACCCCTACAGTACACAAATACCACTGCACTACCCTAAACCCTAAAACACTACCCCCTACACTACACAAACACCATTGCACTACCCTAAACCCTAAAACACTACCCCCAGCATGACCCCTACACTACACAAACACCACTGCACTACCCTAAACCCTAAAACACTACCCCAGCACGACCCCTACACTACCCAAACACCACTGCACTACCCTAAACCCTAAAACACTACCCCCAGCACGACTCCCTACACTACACAAACACCACTGGACTACCCTAAACCCTAAAACACTACCCCCAGCACGACTCCCTACACTACCTAAACACCACTGCACTACACTAAACCCTAAATCTACCCCCAGCATGACCTCCCACACTACACAAACACCACTGCACTACCCTAAACCCTAAAACACTAACCCCAGCAAGACCCCTACACTACCCAAACACCACTGCACTACCCTATACCCTAAAACACGACCCCGTACACTACACAAACACAACTGCACTACCCTAAACCCTAAACCACTACCCACAGCATGACCCCCTACACTACACAAACACCACTGCACTACCCTAAACCCTAAAACACTACCCCCTACACTACACAAACACCACTGCCCTACCCTAAAACACAACCCCCAGCATGACCCCCTACACTACACAAACACCACTGCACTACCCTAAACCCCCTACACTATACAAACACCACTGCATTACTCTAAACCCTAAAACACTACCCCCAGCACGACCCCCTCACAACACAAACACCACTGCACTACCCTAAACCCTAAATCGACCCCCAGCACGACCCCCTACACTACCCAAACACCACTGCCATACCCTAAACCCTAAAACACTACCCCCAGCATGAACCCCTACACTACCCAAACACCACTGCACTACCCTAAACCTTAAAACACTACCCCCAGCACTACCCCTACACTACACAAACACCACTGCACTACCCTAAACCCTAAAACACTACCCCAGCACTACCCCATACACTACCCAAACACCACTGCACTAACATAAACCCTAAAACACTACCCCCAGCACAACCCCCTACACTACACAAACACCACTGCACTACCCTAAACCCTAAAACACTACCCCAGCACGACTCCCTACACTACCCAAACACCACTGCACTACCCTAAACCCTAAATCTACCCCCAGCACGACCCCTTCACTACCCAAACACCACTGCACTACCCTAAACCATAAAACACTACCCCCAGCATGACCCCCTACACTACACAAACACCACTGCACTACCCTAAACCCTAAAACACTACCACCAGCATGACCCCTACACTACTCAAACACCACTGCACTACCCTAAACCCTAAAACACTAACCCAGCACGACCCCCTACACTACCCATACACCACTGCACTACCTAAAGACTAAAACACTACCCCCAGCACGACCCCCTACACTATTGCACTACCCTAAACCCTAAAACACTACCCCCAGCACGACCCCCTACACTACCCAAACACCACTGCACTACCCTAAACCCTAAAACACTACCCCCAGCACGACCCCCTACACCACCCAAACACCACTGCACTACCCTAAACCCTAGAAAAGAAACCCCCACCCCATGCCCAATCCCCCTTACCTCTCACTCCTCGTGGTTCCTCTCTCCTCGTGGTTCCTGCTTCATGTCGTCTCTGAGGGGCGGTGCACGTCGTTGTGAGGAAACGGAGCAGCCTCTGTTTCCTTACAACGACATGGATCGTCTACATGTTTTTAGACGCATGGTCATTTACCATACATACCTTTACAACAAAATTCGTTGTAAAGGCATGCGTGGTAAATGACCATGCGTTCTAAAAATGCGTAGTAATGACTTCGTGATGTACAACGCATGCGTGGTAATGCATGCGTTGTAATGGTATCGCAAAGTAAAAAGTCGTTGTAACGGCTGTTTACCAATCGAAGCTGGCCCCTGTTCTTCAGTGAGACGTTTATTTGATTAATTAGGAGGAAGGAATGTGTTTTTTTACTGAAAAGTGCATTCCCGGCTGTTGTATTGTGAAAGTGTCCGCGTGGCCTGGTTTCACTTCCTGTGAGAGAGTGGAAGAGTCTGTTTGGATCTAAAGGAGTTCTGTTGTTGGACGGGGCCGGCGCGACATGTCATCAAAAACATAGCTAATGGAAAGCGTCCTCCCTGAAGTGTGGAGCAGTGCCATGAGAGGTCAACGAGTGTGCGTCCCACCGCAGTATGACCGTACCGCGTGACCCATGTGCCACCTCTAGGGTACGGGAGGCAGAAGCGGCATCGCAGGTCCTCTTGAAGACCGTTGTAGCACTAATTCTACATTTTGGTACTAGGGCATTTTAACTTCGTTGTTCCTGCCAGATACAAAGAGAAGATCCTGTGTTATTCAGTGCCCTCGTTACCTTTTTTGTGGGTTGTGGTGCTTGTCACTTCGCTGCCCCGCCGGTGCACACGACTGGGCACCCCACCTCGTGTGCCATTAGCAGGGCCTCTGCCCTCGGATCACTGGTTTCGGTTTCTGGAGTGGCAACATAAACAGTTGCTCCCAAAGGACTAGCCTGAACACTTAGGTGAATATCCCCTGCACCAGCATTCCACGGAAATTCTTTCCTAGCTCTCCCACTTCAACGAGGACGTCATAATAGCACGGCTCCGCTCGCGACACCGTATGACGTCATCGGAGCCATAAGAGAACCTCGTCGGCGTGCTGACGTCAGTTCCACCCATTTTTTCCGTGCCACCGAGGCAAACAGGGGACCGAGACATTTTCACATGTATACATAGTATAATAAATATATATATATTCACTGAAAAAACCATAGGTTTCAGGCACGTTATAGTTAGAAATTAGCATTTAAAAAACCTTAGAAATTCACTGAAAAAACCATAGGTTTCAGGCACGTTATAGTTAGAAATTAGCATTTAAAAAACCTTAGAAATTCACTGAAAAAACCATAGGTTTCAGGGGCGTTATAGTTAGTTGGACATTTCACTCGTACAAAACCATAGAAATTCGCCCGTTATAGTTAGTTCAGCTAACTATAACTCGCGCGCACCGCAATGCACTGCTGATGACGTCACATATTACATCACTCATGACATGGTCAGTGACATCACTCATGACATCACTGATGACATCTCAAATGACATCACTGATGACGTCATCCAGTGAATGTGTGTTTTTCTGAAAATTAAATATGTTTTATATATGTATATCTCAAGGTCGATGGAAGAATAAATGGGTATATAAGTGTCTAAATGGATGATTTTGTTTTGTAAAATTGATTGTATAACTGACTAAGAGGTCGATTCCGATTCGGGCCGGAAAAAGCACCGACCGACTCGGAGCCGGAAAAATTACCGACCGACACGTACCAGTGGCGCCCGACACGCCAAGTACGATGCAAGCCGCGATAAATCCGACCGACACGTCAGGAAACCAAGCCGACCGACCGAGCCGCTCGGAAAATAGCAATCCGGCCGGAAAAACACGCGAATCCAACCGACCGACACGCACCCGGAACAAATCCGACCGAATCGTACCCGCCAACTCCAACCCGCAAAGTACGATGCAAGGCGCGAAAACACGACCGAGTCGGACGGAGGACAAGCCGTACGACCGACACGCATACAAAACCGAGCCGAAGCAACACAATACACCGCGACCGACGCGTACGCAGCATACAAAACTGCACAAACACAGCGTGAACGAAACGGAAAACACCGTACGAGACCAATGCAGGGTCCGACTCGGTCACAAGAACGTTTCCAACATACACAAACAGCACAAAGGAAAAATCAACCAAAAAAAGGCCAAACAAGCAATTACCAAGCCAATAAATACTGGGGGGTGGGGACAGAGAACAAAGACACACCCACAACTCCACCTATATAAAGGACACAAATCACTACCATGAGCCTTTGCAAATGCCATTCCACTGCCAGCACCCAAGAGAAAGCAACCACACACCCACAGCTCATCCCTCACACAAGCCACACACCAGCAGCACACCAACAAATACCTACCTCACATACACCCAGCACAACACACACCCACACACCCTCACCTGCACACCAACACACACATCACCCACCATCACCACCCATCACCATGCCCCCAAGAAGAATCACAAGTTCCTAGATTGTGAATTGGAAGTCCTGGTAGACGAGATCCTCAGGGTAGAGCCACAGCTGTTTGGCACATTGGTCCAACAGACCCCCATGTCGCAGAAAACCAAGATGTGGGAGAGGATCATCAACAGGGTGAACGCCCAATCACCATGTCGGCGCACAAAGACCGACATCCAGAACAGGTGGTATGACGTGCGCAGGAGGGTACGGAAACTGCTGAAGCAAGACTACATCAACAGCCAACACACCGGCAGTGGCCCTCCTGCCAAGCCAATATACCTCAGGCCCTGGGAGGAGAAGGTGCGGGCCATCCTACCGCCAGTGAGCATATATGGACTAGAGGACATCCCAGAGCCTGGTGAGTACACAACAAATGTACACAATATACTGCCACAAAACACACACACATCACTGTCAAGGGGAGAGTCAAACCATGCACTCATAGCAATCACACAGCAACCAGAACAGAATCATCCCAAAATGTGTATGTCAGTCAGAGAAACACAACACATGCCATCAAAAAGTCACATCCAACCGTGCCAACACATGTACAAACACAACCACAACTACAGCTAGGCAGTGGCACAAATAGAACTAACAAACACATCCACACATGTAGCCACCACAACAACACCAACACACAGTGAAGACCACTCAAAGGAAGGAATTCTGTGTATGCTGGCCAAGTCAGTGTAGCCAATAGCATCATGGGAGTCGCAGTCACACATATTGCCCCCCCCACAACTGTCCCATCAACACCACCATGAACCATGCGCACATCACAGGGAGTGGAGAAGGACTCACAAGATGGCTGACACTGGCTACTGCTGTGAGGAGCACAAGGCCCTGCTGGCAACTGTGCACCAACAAACAGCAGGACACCACTGACTGACATCCTGAGAGACAACTTCCACTCCCTGCAATGCAAGCACGTTCCATGGTGGGATATCTGGCTGGCTGGGTGGGAAGGGGGACTTGCAGCACTGACCATAGTCACCAGCACCTCCCCTCACACCCCCCCAACACAAACTCCACAGTACCCACCTGGTAGAATGCAATGCCCTCCATCCTAACACAAGATCCCACAAAGCACCACCACCCTGGGTTATGTTGTGTGAAGCACAGGGACACTCTTGGGACTCTTAGCCAAACAACTGCCAGGACAACACTCCCAGCCATCCTGTCAGCACAGCCAGCCCACCCCACAGGGAAGCAGAGTCAAAGGAAGGAAGCATGGGCATGCTGGGAAGGGGGTGGAGGCAATAGCATGATGGGAGTCGTAGTCACAGACATTGCTCAGCCTCACAACTGGCCCATCAACACCACCCTGAACCATGCTCACATCACAGGGAGTGGAGAAGGACTCACAAGATGGCTGACACTGGCTACTGCTGTGGGGAGCACAAGGCCCTGCTGCCAACTGTGCACCAACAAACAGCAGGACACCACTGACTGACATCCTGAGAGACAACTTACACTCCCTGCAATGCAAGCACGTTCCATGGTGGGATATCTGGCTGGCTGGGTGGGAAGGGGGACTTGCAGCACTGACCATAGTCACCAGCACCTCCCCTCACACCCCCCAACACAAACTCCACAGTACCCACCTGGTAGAATGCAATGCCCTCCATCCTAACACAAGATCCCACAAAGCACCACCACCCTGGGTTATGTTGTGTGAAGCACAGGGACACTCTTGGGACTCTTAGCCAAACAACTGCCAGGACAACACTCCCAGCCATCCTGTCAGCACAGCCAGCCCACCCCACAGGGAAGCAGAGTCAAAAGGAAGGAAGCATGGGCATGCTGGGAAGGGGGTGGAGGCAATAGCATGATGGGAGTCGTAGTCACTGATATTGGCTCACCCTCACAACTGGCCCATCAACACCACCCTGAACCATGCTCACATCACAGGGAGTGGAGAAGGACTCACAAGATGGCTGACACTGGCTACTGCTGTGGGAGCACAAGGCCCTGCTGCCAACTGTGCACCAACAAACAGCAGGACACCACTGACTGACATCCTGAGAGACAACTTACACTCCCTGCAATGCAAGCACGTTCCATGGTGGGATAACTGACTGGGTGGGTGGGTGGGTGGGAAGGAGGTCTGGCTGTCAACCAAACACAATCAATGCAGACCATGTTCACACCCCAGAGAATACATAGAAATGCCCAAATAATGCAGGACAATGTGCCACACCAATATCAACCCCTGACTGTGACGACTTAGGACAATACAATGTACAGGCCCGCACCCCGAGGCACAGTCACAACTGTCAGGTGTGTCAACCACTGATGCCTGCAGAAACATGACATACATTGTTTGTGTCTCCCAAAAACAGGTGATGATAGGGACACAGCAGCAGACGCTGAGGAGTCCCAGTCCCAGGCTCAAGAGGATGCCGAGCTCACTGGCGTCGTACAGCCTCTGTCCTCCTCGGACGATGAAGAACAACCTGGCACATCCGGTGCAAGTCAACATGCTGCACCAGCAGGACCACCAGCTGCAGCACCAGCAGGTCCACCAGCTGCACCCCTGCACCCACCCCTCCAACGACTGTCACCACGAATACCATCCCTGCCGACATGGACAGAATAAGGAACAACACCAGCGCAGTGACCCTGGACCAACCTGGGGCCATGGACACCACCACCACCACCAACCCCCAAGGTGGACCAGGGTTATCTGTGCGTGCAACTGCACACACTGCACATGTCAGCAGGGGTGGTGGGAGGGGTGGGAGACAGAGGTCGCTGCTTGCAGACGTTGCTGGTGTGCATGAAGACCCACAACTGGTACGCATAGCTGATGCGTACCAGTCCAGCACCGGAGAGCTCAGCCAGGTAGTGGGGCTCCTCAGAGACATCAAACAGCAGCAGGCTGCCCATCATGCCCGCTTGGACTCCCACATGTCCCACGTGGAGTCACACATGTCACGTGTGGACTCCCACATGTCCCGCGTGGAGTCCAAGTGGGATGTACTACATGAGATGACGGCGGTGCACAGGGACATTTTACAATGCCTCCGCCAGATGAACAGCAACCAGTCCACACCTCCCTGTGTGCCAACAACATCTGGTACCGAACAAACTGCAACTGCCACAGGGAGGAGGAGGACTCTGGCGGAGAGTCCCCTGCACCGCAGCAGCCTGCACTTGAGGGCCCCCCAAGAAGAGGGGTCGTCCGAGGAGGGGAAAGTGAGAGGCTGATGGCCAAGCGCAACTCCCAGGAAGCCTGAACCTGTTCTGGATTTTCGCCTTTGTGCACAGACTGTTCACCCTGTTGATGGCAACACTACTCCCACACATTGCATGGGGAGTACAAGTTGGAACAATGTGTCAGACAACTGTGGCCCCGATACTGGGGATCCTGTCTACCTGGACTTTCTATTCATCTAGGAACTTGGGATTGCAAGATTCATGTACAGCACAATCCATCCTATGCACTATTATCACAGATGTATCACAATAAACACAATAATACACCATACTTGCCTCTGTCGTGATTCCAACGTGGGTGCTGTTATGGGGATGATGAACAGCAAAATTACACTGTGTATGCGAACTGCAACAGCAAGGACAACACAGGCATGTGAGTACAGGCAACGTGACACATATGAGGGAGACACACCACCAGGGCTACACAACACATACACACCTAGGCCATCTGACTCATTGCCTACACTGATGTTGCCAGGGAAGACGGTGCAATGCACAGACACCACACCCATTCCCAGTTGTAGTCAAGTAGCCCACAGGTGCAGTAAGCAAATGGCAGTCAAATGTGTGACCACAGACAACGCACATCACTAAGTGAAGCACAGGTTTATTACACAGTAGCAACATGCCGTAACCACTACAGATGCAAGGTAACCCCACCTGGTAGCGGGCACACAGTCAACAACTGTAGACAGAAGGAAGTCCATGGGTGTGGCGCACATCACCTGTAGGGACACAACAGCTACCAGCCTGGATGTGCAATCACGTCGTCGGTGGACACAGTTGACCAAGCGAATCTGAAAGTACCCTGTGAAGGACAGAAATGACACACAGTCAAAAGCAATGCAGTACAGGACAGAACAGCAAAACTCATGCACAATACATGTTACAAGATACCCACCCAGAACCAAGTTAGCATGTCAACACTGTTGGGGAGTACAGCCCACCTGTCACCACACATCGCAACACACATCCTGTCAAGTAGCCCATGGACACACTCCAACAGCACCAGAGCACCACCCACACATCATGCCAACTCACATCATTCACATGACACCTCAGGATACTCACATTCAGCTAAAGAAGTTGGTGATGAGCTGTGTGCGGACATCACCATCACCATCATCATCATCATCGTCACTGGCATCGTGGTCCAGGCCAGGATCCTCCACAGGTGGCGGATGTTGGTCATCGTCATCCTGGATGAGAGGCAACTCCTTCCGCACTGCCAGGTTGTGGAGCATGCAGCAGACGATGATAATCTTGCACACTTTCGCAGGGGCATATGGGAGGGACCCTCCGGTCTTGTCAGGCAGCGGAGCGGCTCTTCAGGAGACCAAAGGTCCGCTCAATCACTCTCCTGGTCCGACCATGTGCCTCATTGTAGCGCATCTGGGCAGGTGTCACAGGGTTCCTGAGGGGTGTCAGCAACCACGGCATGTTGGGGTATCCCGAGTCACCTACGGACAGACAAGTGCACATCAGCTGACTTGGAAAAGTGGGCGGAATACTACAGATCAGATCACACACAATGGCACAAAGTCAGTACACACCGACAAGCCAGGCACGCTGGTTCTGCATCTGTGCCATCAACCTGGGGATGCGACTACTCCTCATCACAAAGGCATCGTGTGCTGAACCAGGGAAACGGGCACACACGTGTGTGATGGTCATGTCTGCAAGACACACCACCAGTGCATTGACCGAGTGGTAGTGCTTGCGGTTCCTGTAGGCCTGCTCCTGGGCCTGTGGTGGTACCAAAGCCACATGTGTCCCATCAATGGAGCCAATGACATGCGGCATCCTCCCCAGGGCATAAAAGTCACTCTTCACGTCAGTGAGTCGTACGCAGTCTAGGGAAATAGATGTACCGGTTCAGGAAGAGCAACATTGCCGCCAAGAAATCGCGGAGCACACGGCTGAACATGGTCTGTGACATCCCACCAGCAGACGCCACAGTATGTTGGAAGGTACCGGTGGCAAAGAAGTGTAGGGCTGCCATCACCTTCACCTTGGGGGTCAGCGCTGTAGGATACGGCCGGCCAGGCTGCAAATGTGGGGACAACTGCACTGCCAAATCCTCAATCAGCTGCCTGGTGAAGCGGTACCGTCGGATGCTGTCCCGTTCCACCATCGTTGCCAGGTCTGGGAATGGCCGATGGACAGCAGGAGCCCTGCAGTGCAGAGGAGAAGTAAGCAAGATCGTCAGTCACCCCACATATGCGGCATTGAACACACTCAAGATCCCAACATACATCATCATGAGGCACAACTACATGAAGTGTGCAGTACCGGAACGACATGTATGGTACATACATGGCCAACATCTGTCAACACGGTCCTACAGGTGGCATCAATTTGTCCCAGGTTGGCCCATTGGATATCATGATGCTGTGTCACAGTCACCCCCAGTGACATGTGAGGACAGATGTGCCCCAGGCACCACAGCTCAACGACAGGCACATTCCCAGGGACCCTGTAATGCCACATGGACACTGGCATCACCTGGAGTATCATGTGTACACCACAACAAAACAAACATGACCCCCACAGGTAGTGGCCACACTTGCCATGGCAGGAGAGCCATGGACGTCTGTGACACACACGCACAACATCAGAGTCCATGCACACACAACGTGGATGTGGAGACTGTCTCCCATTGTGCACATGAAATCAGAGACATTGTAAACACTACATGCACAAAGACTGTGGAGGGCCATCACTATTGTGCCACTGGGACACCCTGGCTCAAACATACCGTCCCACATGGGACTCACGGGGTATGTGACATGACATACACAAACACCACTGTGAAATGTGACCATGGCACATGCACAGATATGAACAGTTGCACATCACAGTGGTCACGTACACGTAACACCCAGGATCCTGTCCCCATGAACACGTGCACAGCCTGGGGGTGGCTGCCCACAGGTGACACCCACAGGACAACATGTACACCAACATACACACAATAGGAAATGCAGCCTTACATGCCTTATGATAAGGTTTGGACAGGCTGTCGTGATGTAGGTGTGCCCCTCACTCCCTGGGAGCTATCTGTGGCTGGCATATGTCCATCTGAGACAGGCATGCTGACATATGCCAGTCACATGTACAGTGATGCGTTGTACAGCAATGGACCGATCGGTGCCTCCGGCCGGCCCATTGCATTCAATGTGTGCTGGTACGCGTTGTACCCCTGTGCGCGTTGAACAGCAATGGACCGATCGGTGCCTCCGGCCGGCCCATTGCTTTCAATGTGTGCGAGTGCAGCGTTGTACCCCTGTGCGCGTTGAACTGCAATGGACCGATCGGTGCCTCCGGCCGGCCCATTGCATTCAATGTGTGCGGGTACGCGTTGTACCCCTGTGCGCGTTGAACAGCAATGGACCGATCGGTGCCTCCGGCCGGCCCATTGCATTCAATGTGTGCGGGTACGCGTTGTACCCCTGTGCGCGTTGTACTGCAATGGACCGATCGGTGCCTCCGGCCGGCCCATTGCATTCAATGTGTGCGGGTGCAGCGTTGTACCCCTGTGCGCGTTGTACTGCAATGGACCGATCGGTGCCTCCGGCCGGCCCATTGCATTCAATGTGTGCGGGTACGCGTTGTACCCCTGTGCGCGTTGAACAGCAATGGACCGATCGGTGCCTCCGGCCGGCCCATTGCATTCAATGATGTGCGGAGTGCAGCGTTGTACCCCTGTGCGCGTTGAACAGCAATGGACCGATCGGTGCCTCCGGCCGGCCCATTGCATTCAATGTGTGCGGGTGCAGCGTTGTACCCCTGTGCGCGTTGAACAGCAATGGACCGATCGGTGCCTCCGGCCGGCCCATTGCTTTCAATGTGTGCGAGTGCGCGTTGTACCCCTGTGCGCGTTGAACAGCAATGGACCGATCGGTGCGCACCCATTGACAATGGGCTTGCCTGGCAACGGACGCGTTTTCGAATATTCGAGCGAGTCGGTTGCTGGAAAATCAGTTGGTCACCCACAACAATGTTGCAAAATAATGTATGTCATGAAGTTGAAGATTTGAAGGATGCTGTGGGCGTGTTTTGGTGCTGCTATTCCATGGATTGGCCAGATTCAGAAGATGCAAACGACTTGGACCTATCACTTTGGACACAAGGGACAGTATCTGCCTCTCCAGCACATATATATTGCTGCATGTTCCCCTGAGAGCCCACTTGCCTGCACTACATGCTCCAGGACGACATCTGCCACTGCACTGCTGCTGTCTCTGCCCCTCTGGACCCTGCAATGGCACGTACTGTGGAGAGAGCCCCAGCCTTCAGCCTTGAAGAGAACCAGGCCCTGCTGGACAGCCTACTTCCACAGTACAGCAAGCTGTATGGGACACCAGGGGAGCAGGTGAGTGTTCTGTGCACTGCCTTTCTGAATGTGCATTTTGTCTGACTAGCAAGGCTGAGAGTCAGCACACCACTGGCTAGCAGGCTCACTGAGTAGTTGTCACCCCCATAGTGTGTAGTGACTTGCACTGGACAGGTATGGTGCAGTGACAGTGCTTCTGAACAGGGTTTTACTCCCCATGCTATGATACCATGTAGTGACTTCTGGAAAACTGTCCATGGGCAGCCGTGCACTGCCTGGGTACACCATGTGCCCCTGTGATTGCGACATGTATATGCAACTGTGTCATGCACGGATATGTTGCATGTGTAGTAATGTCCTTATCACTTTGTCATCCTGACAGGCTTCTGCCCATCGGAAGCATGAGATCTGGAAGGACATCGTCCGGGCTGTCCGGTCCGTGGGGGTCTACAAGCGCCGGATCCGCAACTGCCAAAAGAGGTGGCAGGACCTTCGGGGCTGGACCCGGAGGATTGCACGGGTCCAGCTGAAGCTGTCGCCTCCTCGCAGGAGGGCGGAACACGGACCCTGACCCCCACATGCTCAGGATCCTGGCGGTGGTCTTTCCAGACCTGGATGGGCAGCTGAAGGCCAGAGAGCAGCAAGGAGGGGTGAGTCAAAGACTGCACTGTGTACTCTGTCTAACATGTTATGTGCCCTCCTCGGGCCAGGTTGAACTGCCACAGTACAGCAGTCATGTTGTCCAGGAGCCATGTCCCTCTATTGTGCACTGCCCACTCCTCATCTGATACCCAGGTGTGGCCCTTACATGCAGGGAATTCTGTCACTTAGGACTGTGTCCTTGCAGTTTGCTTGACTCAAGGTGGGAGACAGCATCTGTTTCCCTGACTCTGTGGTGGGCATCATGGGTGGGTCCATTGCTTACACAATGCCTGTATTCTGACATGTAGGGTAGTGTCACAGGTCTCCCATATGTCCAATAGGTATGACCTGGACAGATGAGGGTTAAGAGGATGTGTTGTGGGGGGGATGTACATGTGCACTTGTGCAGCTCCAGGACTTGCATTCCCCATGACCTACTATTGTGACACAGTGCAGAGTGTTGTTGTCTGGCTGCAAAGTCATACATCACTGAGACAGTGATGTATGACTTTGCAGTCATGCCTCCGCCATGGCATGTGTCTACTGATTGGTGATCCTGCAGGGGAGTGACATGTGCTACATGCACACCATAGTGGCGCTGGCTATCAGGACATGGGTGCATCATGGTGTCTGTCGCTGGTATGCATCACATGCATTTCCTATTTGACTCTGGGCATCCCTTACATCCGTAAACCTGTACTGACTCAGTGGCAAGAGCTGTGATGTGTCCACACCGTGTCCTCTGCACTGTCCAACTACTGTGTACTTGGTGCATGTGTCAACACTGGGGTGTTGCAATCCAACAGACACCAGACAGATGGGTGCAAGGCCATGTGGGATGTGAGTGCCATGCTTGGCATCAGACTGACAATTGACTTCTCCTGTTCAATTAGTGCACTTTTAGCAATGTACAACTAATGATGCCAGGGCTTGCTCTGTGATGTGCTGTGCTCACAGTGGTGTGTGCGTTATGTGCAGGTGACTGATGTCTGTCTGTTTCCCCATTGTTTGCAGATACATCCACGGCCACGGAAGGGGACAGCTCCACGGACCAGGAGGAGCCGGAGAGCCAGACTGGGTCAGCAGCCGAGGAGTGGTCGGAGGGACCCAGTGGCACGGAGGGCGAGGGAGCCACACCGAGGAGTCCTCAGCAGCATCCACCTCAGCTGAGGACCAGAGCAACTCGGAGGATGACTCCCTTGTGGAGGCGGGTGTCAGCAGCCACCACACCCCAGCTAGTGTTGCTGTCCCCGCCACCACCAGCACCACCACCGCCCTCCCATCGGCTCCCATTCCCCAGGTCCGTGGAGGCTCCCATGTCCGGGAGCGTGTCTCCTTTGGGCCAGGCACCGCACCCCTGCCCCTGTGTCCCCTGCTGCCCTGAGTGAGGAGTCTGTGTACCTCCTTCGCCAGCTCCATGTAGGGCAGACAGCCATGCTGAGTGTCCTCCATGCGCACACCGCGCTGTTGACTCAGCTGGTGTCGTTCATGGAGGGCATCTCATCGGGCATGTCTGACCTACAGAGGGGCAATAGGTCCATGGACTCCTCCCTGACGGCAGCAGTGTCCCTCCTCAAACGGTCCCTCACCCCTCCTGCCTCTGCTCCATCCACACTCCCCAGCACCTTACCCATCCCAGGCACACACACACTGGCACACACCAGCACACACACATCCAGCACACTGACACACACGCCAATGACAAAACGCACACGCAAGCACATTCAGGGGACTGAAGCCAGACTCACAGGGGATGGGGCCCTGGAACACACACACGCATCCACATGCACTGCGCAGTCCTCAGTTCCCTCTCCCTCCAAAGCACCCTCCCTTGCCTCACCTGCAACCCCAAAGTCACAGCAGCTCTTCCTCTGTGACCTCGGCCTCTTCCCCACCGATGAAGCTGCTCCAGCATCCCGGGGAAGAGGAAGCCCACCCACACGGAGCAGAGTGCCCCTCGCCCCCGGACACCCTCCCCCAGGCGCAGACGGACTGAGGCCCCCACCCGCAAGTCCCCCGGAGTGCTAAGAGCAAGACCCCGCCACCGCCCTGCAGCTCAGGCACAAGGTCTCCGTCCTCCATCCCTCAGGCCCCCACTGCACAGGTGCCCCCACCACACCCTGCCCCAGGTTCCCCCACCCACAGATATACCATCCCCAAGATGCTCCGGCCTTCTCCCCCTGCCACTTGCTCTCCCAGCACCACACCCCCCGCTGCGCTTGTCTGTGCCACTGATGTGGTGAGGGTGTCCTCCCCCTCTGTCCAACCCACCTTGCCTGTTCCCCATTCTCCTCCCCTGGAGGTAGGCACTGCAGTGGAGTCCACTACCGCCCTGTCTGACTTGGGCACTGCAGTGGCGGACCTGTCCACCCCATCTGCAGGGTCCACTGCAGTTGTGCCGGCACCCACGACATCTGTGTCATGCCCCCAGTTGTGCCGGCACACACCATGTCAGACACCTCCACTGCAGTTGTCAGTGGCTCTCCAGCACCCACCACCCCTTCCCTGACTCCCCCTGGTGAGCCCTGATCCTGTCCCTGCGGTGCCTGGCCTGCCCCCGGTTGCCCCTCCTAGTGGATTGTCCCTGGTATTGTGCAGGCATGCGTAGGGTGACATCTGCCAGTGTCACCCTGTTTGAACTTTGACAATGGACTGGCCATTGGCCTTTGCTCTTTTTCAGGACTTCGTTTGGCCTCAACACATATGCTGAATAAAGCAACTTTCTTTTCTCTAGTGCTCATGCTTCAGATGTACATGTTGTTGGTGCAGCTAACCATGCCCTTGCTGCAGTGATGGTGATATCTGGTCTCATGATTATGAAGTGTTACTGTGCAGGAACCCATGTGGTCCAGGGGGAATGTGTCCTATCATGTGGTGTATCCATGTCATCAATAGCAGCATCTGAGGGTGTCATGTGTTCAGTATTTGGCAATGGGTTTCCTACTTACATTGGCAATTTCACATCTGTGGCTTCCACCCCTGCACATCTGTTGTGCCTGCCATCGTTGCATTTGTCTACTTCCCTGACCGTGTTGCCATCTCCAGTGGACATGCAGGTTTGGGCATCAATGGGGAGGGACTCATCCGTGTAGTCAGTGCAACATTGCTATACAAGTGTGTTGGATCTGTGCTGATGATTCCGTTGGCACATCCATGACCAGGCTGATGTGATGGGAGCCCTCATTTGGTGCTAATTGTTGATTGTGTGACCAAGTGCTCAGCTGACATGATGGGGCCCTACTGAGGCAACATATGGCACAGCTTTCCTCACACAGGAGTGGAGTCCCCTCATGGCAGTGTGTACACGTGTGACATTGCCTGCGCCCAAGGTGTGTGTTGTATGTGCATGTCTGTGTGTTCACTTCCATTCATCTGCGCATGCTGTGATCCCTAGTGTTGTACCTGTTTGTGATGCTTGCTGACTTGAGCTATGTTCCCCCAAAGTCTTCTCCCTGTGTTCTCTGTGATGTGGGTGCATGGCACATTACTGGTCATCAGGGTGTCACCCATAGGTGTGTTTGCTGTCAGGGCAGAGTTTGTGTGCTGACGCAGATGGGTCTGATCAGGTTTCCCTTTGGCACTTGTTGTTTGCCCCTGTCATGTGATTTCCAGTTTGTGTTATCTTTCAGTGATTGTGACACGTTGTGTGTGTGACTGCTGGCACTCCTTAGGGTCCGGGCTGCAATGTTGGTTGTTGTCTATGTGTGTTCTTTGTGGGTGACCTTGGTTTCTTCATTGGTGTGTGACTGTGGCTGGGATCCCATTGGTCGGTGTGGTATTGCCGTCATGTCCATGTACAGCGTAGTGTGCAGTGTGTCAGACATTCAGGAGTCTTGTTGAGTGTCCATGTGTGATGTGTTTCTACACCTTGGTTCCCACCCACCACCCTGGAATAGTAATGGGTGCATGTGCAATGTCACCAGTGCATGTGTACTTCACTGCTGCACATTGTTGGAGGTCGAGGGGTGTGGTGTTGAGTGTGTGCAGATGAGAGTTGTTGCCCGGCTAGTCCCCTGCCTCCATGTTGGCCTTGGCTTACTGGCCATGCTGATTGATTTGTGCTTGTGTAGGTGTGATGGTAGTTAGTTGCTCAGGACACCTGACTGTGGTTCACAGTGTGAACGACATTTAGCTTTGTCATCACAGTGGTATTTTCTTCAGCCCAGGGTCACCACATTGTGGGGGCCCTGGGGGTGGTGCTGTGGTGTGTCTGTGACTTGCTGTGTCAGTTGTTGTTCCTACGTGCCTGTGTGACATGTGTGTTTTGTGCTCCCTCTCACCTGTCAATGCCTGCTTGCCCACATAGGGGATTTGGATCCATGAGTTACCTTAGTGTGGCAGTGTATGCACATCTGTATGATTGGTATTCAGCTCTCCTCATGTGTTGTGTTGTTGCCTGGGGACAATGGCACCCCCACCCCTCACCTGCTGTGTATGATGACAGTGTTGGTCTGCCTGTTTGTGTTTGTGCATCTGCACCACTGCATTGGCATATCTTGGGTGTGCCATTGGCTGTATGTTGTTTGGTGTGTTTCCCCTGCTGTCCCTGGGACTCCTAGGTCATCGGTCAGCACAGTGATCATGGTTTGTGTGTCCCATTGCTGCCATGGTATGGTATCTGTTCACCTCACATCTGCTGTCTCCACAGGGTATCTGCATTTGTGTGCCCATTGGTGCAAATATGTGGTTCTGCATTCTGATGGTCACTTCTGTCATTGTGTCATTGATGACTGTTGACGGTCTCAGCCACCATGGGTGTTGTTTGTCTGCACATGGCCAAAGGAATGTTTCATTTGCACTGCAGTATTTGGCTCCCCCAATTTATGTTGCAATGGGACACATACACTACTTTGCCACAGATGAGTTTTTGGTTCTGTGACCAGGAATGATCCATGCAGTTTGGCAGTTGCAGCTCTTTCTTTGTCAACAATTACCTTTTGGTCACTGTGATGATGAGGGTGTAGACCCCATTGCCACAATGGTCAAAATGTGCTTCAGCTATGGACCCCACACTTGCCTTTTGGTCACTGTGATGATGGGGGTTTAGACCCCATTGCCACAATGGTCAAACTGTGCTTCAGCTATGGACCCCACACTTACCTTTTGGTCACTGTGATGATGGGGGTTTAGGCCCCATTGCCACAATGGTCAAAATGTGCTTCAGCTATGGACCCCACACTTGCCTTTTGGTCACTGTGATGATGGGGGTTTAGGCCCCATTGCCACAATGGTCATGGGCTGCTTGCATTGTGGGTGCCACACACATATATGTGTGGCACATGTGCTAGGGGGTCACATTGTATGTTCAATGTCATGTTCGGTGTTGTAGGCATTTGACACAGCCTGCTCACACGCTTGTCATGGTGGTGGGGGGGATGTCTTAATCTTGCATTCCCTAGGTTGTGGTGTGCTTGTTGTGTCATGCATTGTCCATCCTATGAGTGGGGGTGGTAGTAGTGGTAGGCATCCAGCCCCCCTGGCTAAGGGTGGTGGTAGGCATCCAGCCCCCCTGGCTAAGGGTGGTAGTAGTGGTGGGCATCCTGCCCCCTGGCTAAGGGTGGTAGTGGTGGGCATCTGGCACCCCCTGGCTAAGGGTGGTAGTAGTGGTGGGCATCCTGCCCCCCTGGGTGAGGGTGGTAGTAGTGGTAGGCATCCTGCCCCCCTGGTTGAGGGTGGTAGTAGTGGTAGGCATCCAGCCCCCCTGGCTAAGGGTGGTAGTAGTGGTAGGCATCCAGCCCCCCTGGCTAAGGGTGGTAGTAGTGGTGGGCATCCTGCCCCCCTGGGTGAGGGTGGTAGTAGTGGTAGGCATCCTGCCCCCCTGGCTGAGGGTGGTAGTAGTGGTGGGCATCCTGCCCCCCTGGGTGAGGGTGGTAGTAGTGGTAGGCATCCTGCCCCCTGGCTAAGGGTGGTAGTAGTGGTGGGCATCCTGCCCCCCTGGGTGAGGGTGGTAGTAGTGGTGGGCATCCTGCCCCCTGGGTGAGGGTGGTAGTAGTGGTAGGCATCCTGCCCCCCTGGCTGAGGGTGGTAGTAGTGGTAGGCATCCAGCCCCCCTGGCTAAGGGTGGTAGTAGTGGTGGGCATCCTGCCCCCCTGGCTAAGGGTGGTAGTAGTGGTGGGCATCCTGCCCCCTGGGTGAGGGTGGTAGTAGTGGTAGGCATCCAGCCCCCTGGCTAAGGGTGGTAGTAGTGGTAGGCATCCAGCCCCCCTGGCTAAGGGTGGTAGTAGTGGTGGGCATCCTGCCCCCTGGCTAAGGGTGGTAGTAGTGGTGGGCATCCTGCCCCCCTGGCTGAGGGTGGTAGTAGTGGTGGGCATCCTGCCCCCTGGGTGAGGGTGGTAGTAGTGGTAGGCATCCTGCCCCCCTGGCTGAGGGTGGTAGTAGTGGTGGGCATCCTGCCCCCCTGGCTAAGGGTGGTAGTAGTGGTGGGCATCCTGCCCCCTGGGTGAGGGTGGTAGTAGTGGTAGGCATCCTGCCCCCCTGGTTGAGGGTGGTAGTAGTGGTAGGCATCCAGCCCCCCTGGCTAAGGGTGGTAGTAGTGGTAGGCATCCAGCCCCCTGGCTAAGGGTGGTAGTAGTGGTGGGCATCCTGCCCCCTGGGTGAGGGTGGTAGTAGTGGTAGGCATCCTGCCCCCTGGGTGAGGGTGGTAGTAGTGGTAGGCATCCAGCCCCCCTGGCTAAGGGTGGTAGTAGTGGTAGGCATCCAGCCCCCCTGGCTAAGGGTGGTAGTAGTGGTGGGCATCCTGCCCCCTGGCTGAGGGTGGTAGTAGTGGTAGGCATCCTGCCCCCTGGTTGAGGGTGGTAGTAGTGGTAGGCATCCAGCCCCCTGGCTAAGGGTGGTAGTAGTGGTGGGCATCCAGCCCCCTGGCTAAGGGTGGTAGTAGTGGTGGGCATCCTGCCCCCTGGGTGAGGGTGGTAGTAGTGGTAGGCATCCTGCCCCCTGGTTGAGGGTGGTAGTAGTGGTAGGCATCCAGCCCCCCTGGCTAAGGGTGGTAGTAGTGGTGGGCATCCTGCCCCCCTGGGTGAGGGTGGTAGTAGTGGTAGGCATCCTGCCCCCTGGGTGAGGGTGGTAGTAGTGGTAGGCATCCAGCCCCCCTGGCTAAGGGTGGTGGTAGGCATCCAGCCCCCCTGGCTAAGGGTGGTAGTAGTGGTGGGCATCCTGCCCCCCTGGGTGAGGGTGGTAGTAGTGGTAGGCATCCTGCCCCCCTGGTTGAGGGTGGTTGGCATCCAGCCCCCCTGGGTTGGGGTGGTGGCGCGCATTCAGGCCCCTGTGTGCATATGTGGCATTGGTGATGGGCATCCCGCCCCTATGGTGCTGCTGTTGCTGGTGTAAGTATATTCAGATTCCCAGTGTATGTGTGTGATGTGTCGTGTACGTGTTGTATGTGTTTTGTGGTTGGTGTCTGACTTACCTTCTGCGCCGTACGCGTCCGTGCCTGTTCCGGTAGTAGATGTAGAATATTGGTATGATCGGGACGAAGGGATTCATGGTTGGTTCGTGTCGTTCGTCCTTCTCGTTGCTTCGCGTCGTCCTCGTCGCTTGGCCGTCCTCGTCGCTTCGCGTCGTCCTCGTCGGTGCTGTGTTCGTCTCGTAGCCGTGGATCGTGTTGTGGCGCGATTCGGAGCTTATGTGCGCCTCTCCCGGATGCTTTGACGTGCCGTGCGTAGCGACGGGTTCGGCGCGTACGGAAAGCGCATCGTACTTGTCCGGCCGGACGGGGCTGCATTTTCCCTTCCGTGCGACTCGATTCGGCGTTTCCGGATTCGCCTCGGTCGGAGAACAGGACCTGGTTTGGGTGAGTACGGCTCGGCCGGGATTTTTGCTGTTGTGCGCATCGTACTTGCTCGTTCGGTGTACTGTACGGATCGGTCGGGAAACTGGCTTTCGCATGGCTTTTCCCGACCGAATAGTATTGGGTGCGCCTCCGACCGAGAT